>OZ020301.1:765927-1078870 GCA_963971205.1 Aethes cnicana | reverse complement strand
CAGAGTTACTTTCGCATTTATAAATTTCATAATATTAGAATTATGGATATGATCTGTATATATAAAACGCAATGTCGCGACTGACTGACTGACTGATCAACGCCCAGCCCAAACCGCTGATGATAGAAGTTTGAAATTTGGAGACATCATTGATTGTATGTTGTAGGCGTCGTTTAAGATTTTTGGGTAAAAAATGTAGGGGTACATCCGTTTTATGCAAGTCAAGTAAGTTAGAAATAAAAAACATTGTGATTTAGGTGCCTAATTAGAATCAAATGAAACGTGTTTCGGCATTATTAGAAATTTTGTCTTTAAGGGGATGAAAGTTTGTATGGATGAACCTTCATCTTTGAAGCTACACGACCGAAATATTAGGATTTAGATATTTGATTACAAATAATAAAACACGTGTTTCAGCATTTTTAGAAATTTCATATTCAAGGGTGGTAATTAGGGGATGAAAGTTTGTTTGGATAAGCTGTTATATATTATACTAGCTTCTGCCCGCGACTTCGTCCGCGTGGAATTTGTTAATAGCCTTCCCGCGGGTACTATGCATTTCCTCGGGATAAAAAGTAGCCTATATGTTGACGAGTGTTATAAACTACCTCCATACCAAATTTTGTTTCAATCCGTCCAGTAGTTTTCGAGTTAAATCCGGACATACATACATTCATACATACAGTATTTTTTTCTAAAAATCGTTATTTTGTGTTCAGTATCGTTCATATAGTCCCTTTGACTTGATAGTTTCTTTTAATTTTCAATTTTCAGCCGCGACTTCTACAGAATTATTATTTATTATATGTATAGATTTTTCCTTTTTTTTCTCGGATTCATTAATCTCTTATGAATAAATAGTTTAGTGCCAAAATTCATTATTTAGGTAATATCAGACTGGTTTAAAGAATGTTTTAGGGAACTCATCAATCATTTCCTTTTTACTGGACAATAGGCAGGTAATCTAACAGTAGGTAGTCTGAATAACGTGTTTCTTGAAAGTGTTTGTAATCTAGGATTATAATTTAATTTTTCCCGTTCCCGTGGGAATATCGGGAAATCCTTTCTTAGTGCTCCCCTACGCCCCCCAAGGAACCTGCATGCCAAACTTCAGCTCTCTACGGTGATCCCCGCGACCTAAACATTAAAATGTAAAAATCCCA
Source organism: Aethes cnicana (assembly GCA_963971205.1). Lineage (NCBI taxonomy): Eukaryota > Metazoa > Arthropoda > Insecta > Lepidoptera > Tortricidae > Aethes > Aethes cnicana. The sequence continues at coordinate 1,077,707 of OZ020301.1, read as the reverse complement.
TTTTTTCTCGTTCCCGTGGGAATTTCGGGAAGTCCTTTCTTAGTGCTCCCCTACGCTCCCCAAGGAACCAGCATGCCAAATTTCAGATCCTTACTATGTTTCCCGCGACTTCGTACGCGCCTAAAAATTTAAATGTAAAATTCCCTTTTTTCCCCGTTCCCGTGAGAATTTCGCGAAATCCTTTCTTAGTGCTCCCCTACGCTCCCCAAGGAACCTGTACGCCAAATTTCATCTCTCTACGCCCAGGTGTTTCGGCTCTGCGTTGATATGTCAGTCAGTCAGCCAGTCAGTTTCTTCTTTTATATATTTAGATAGATAGATAGCTGTTTCCCGCGACTTCGTACGCGCCTAAACATTAAAATGTAAAAATCCCATTTTTTCCGTTCCCGTGGGAATATCGGGAAATCTTTTCATAGTGCTCCCCTACGCTCTCCAAGGAACCTGCATGCCAAATTTCATCTCCCTACGATGATCCCCGCGACTTCGTACGCACCTAAACATTAAAATGAAAAAATCTCTTTTTTTCCCTTTCCCGTGGGAATTTCGGGAAATCGTTTCTTAGTGCTCCCCTACGCTCCCCAAGGAACCTGCATGCCAAATTTTGGCTTTCTACGACCAGTAGTTTCGGCTCTGCATTGATGTGTCAGTCAGTCAGTCAGTCAGTCAGTTTCTTCTTTTATTTATATATTTAGATAGTTAGATAGCTGTGTCCCGCGACTTCGTACGCGCCTAAACATTAAAATGTAAAAATCCCATTTTTCCCGTTCCCGTGGGAATATCGGGAACTCCTTTCTTAGTGCTCCCCTACGCTCCCCAAGGAACCTGCATGCCAAATTTCATCTCTCTACGATGATCCCCGCGACTACGTACGCGCCTTAAAATGTAATAAACCCATTTTTTCCCCGGTCCCGTAGGAATTTCGGGAAGTCCTTTCTTAGTGCTCCCCTACGCTCCCCAAGGAACCTGCATGCCAAATTTCAGCTCTCTACGATGATCCCCGCGACTACGTACGCGCCTTAAAATGTAAAAAAAAAACATTTTTTCCCGTTCCCATGGGAATTTCGGGAAGTCCTTTCTTAGTGCTCCCCTTCGCTCCCCAAGGAACCTGCATGGCAAATTTCAGCTCTCTACGACCAGTAGTTTTGGCTCTGCGTTGATATGTCAGTCAGTCAGTCAGTCAATCAGTCAGTCAGTCAGTCAGTCAGTTTCTTCTTTTATATATTTAGATAGATAGATAGCTGTTTCCCGCGACTTCGTACGCGCCTAAGCATTAAAATGTAAAAATCCCATTTTTCCCGTTCCCGTGGGAATATCGGGAAATCCTTTCATAGTGCTCCCCTGCGCTCCCCAAGGAATCTGCATGCCAAATTTCATCTCTCTACGATGATCCCCGCGACTACGTACGGGTTTTAAAATGTAATAAACCCATTTTTTCCCGTTCCCGTGGGAATTTCGGGAAGTCCTTTCTTAGTGCTCCCCTACGCTCCCCAAGGAATCTGCATGCTAAATTTCAGCTCTCTACGATGATCCCCGCGACTACGTACGCGCCTTAAAATGTAAAAAAAACATTTTTTCCCGTTCCCGTGGGAATTTTGGGAAGTCGTTTCTTAGTGCTCCCCTACGCTCCCCAAGGAACCTGCATGCCAAATTTCAGATCTCTACGATGTTTCCCGCGACTTCGTACGCGCCTAAAAATTTAAATGTAAAAATCCCATTTTTCCCGTTCCCGTGGGAATATCGGGAAATCCTTTCATAGTGCTCCCCTGCGCTCCCCAAGGAATCTGCATGCCAAATTTCATCTCTCTACGATGATCCCCGCGACTACGTACAGGTTTTAAAATGTAATAAACCCATTTTTTCCCGTTCCCGTGGGAATTTCGGGAAGTCCTTTCTTAGTGCTCCTCTACGCTCCCCAAGGAATCTGCATGCTAAATTTCAGCTCTCTACGATGATCCCCGCGACTACGTACGCGCCTTAAAATGTAAAAAAACCATTTTTTCCCGTTCCCGTGGGAATTTTGGGAAGTCGTTTCTTAGTGCTCCCCTACGCTCCCCAAGGAACCTGCATGCCAAATTTCAGATCTCTACGATGTTTCCCGCGAGTTCGTACGCGCCTAAAAATTAAAATGTAAAAATCCCTTTTTTTCCCGTTCCCGTGGGAATTTTGCAAAATCCTTTCTTAGCGGATGCCTACGTCATAACATCTACCTGCATGCCAAATTTCAGCCCGATCCGTCCAGTGGTTTGGGCTGTGCGTTGATCGATCACTATATCAGTCAGTCAGTCACCTTTGAGTTTTATATATTTAAGATTTGAAGTAAATCGACCTAAATATTTATGATTTAAATATCCGATTACAAATGATCGACCATGTGTTTCAGTATTATTAGAAATTTTACATTTACAGGGGTGAAATAGGGGATGAAAGTTTGTATGGTTGAACCGACATTTTGGAAGTTAAACGCCCGAAATGTTATGATTTAGATATTCGATTACTAATGAAGTAATGATTAAACACGGGTTTCAGCATTTCTAGAAATATGACTTTTAAGGGGGTGAAATAGAATATGTAGGGGATGAAAGTTTGTATACTCATTTGAACCGTCATCTTTGAAATTAGACGCCCGAGATATTATGGTTTAGTTAGATATTTGTTTAGAAATATTAAACATGTTTCAGCATTTTTGGAAATTTCACTTTTACGGGGGTGAAATAGGGGATGAAAGTTTGTATGGATTAACCATCATCATTTCGCGGCAAGTTAGCGAGGAAAACTGGTAGCTATCCCGACGATCCTTGCACCACGTCCTAACACCAGCAAAACAGCATTCCTAAAATCTCGATTTGCATTAAATTCAATATTTTGCGCGTACGAAGTCGCGGGCAAAAAGCTAGTTTTAAATATAATTAATCGCCTATACATTTCATTTCATTTTAAGGGCTTTAAGTAAGTCAAGCAAGGGCTTTGTAAGTTTGGGTTATGTGAGTGATAAAGGACAATCTGAAGAATAATTCAATTCAATTCAATTCAATCATTTATTCAGCAAATTGGCCACATAGGGGCACTTTTACACGTCAGAAAAGAATTTACTAGCGCTTCCTAATACATTGCATTTAGTGTTTACATAATTATGGGTATCCTCATTTTCTATAAAAGTGATGAATTCAAACTTTGAAAGCCTTTTAATAGTTTCAATGAACTGTCCATACATCTTTAGATATCAAAATATTTTACATTGTTTCCATTCTCATGTAAATCTAAATTGGATCTAAATGTAAGAGCAGTGTTTGTTGTGTTAGACGTATAACCTGTTTGGGCCTGTGTTTGAGTAGACGTGCCGAGTATTGGGCAGTTCGGCTGCCTGTTGTCCGGGACATCCGCTCCTCGCTCGAGTCTGACGGAACAGGCCCGGAGCCGGAGCTGGCCGCGGCTCGCTCCGGGGCGAGGGCCTTCTTGGGGGCTCCGGCCGCACGCACTCACACTCTCACTAGGAAGGTGTTCTTCAGTATTTACCACCACTGAAAAAACAATAACCTTCTTCATCAGTTCTATTCAATACAATTTAAACAAGAGATAAACATAGTTTTCGGAATTTTAGTATTAGTGCTGCTGGTAGGCCTAAAATGGCCGCAAATGGTGTTAAAAGCATGAAAATCGGTACGATTGATCTTTAGTCCATATACATCAATTTGACTCGCAGCACAAAAATAAAAAATAAAAACGGCCAAGTGCGTGTCGGGCCACGCGCAAAGTATAGGGTTCCGAAGTTGACGATGCCCACAGTACCTTTCTAAGACTTATTAGCATCTAGCTAGCCTGTGGTATGACGTGCCCGCCCGACGCCCCTGCCGCTCGAGAAAAATCATTGGTTTTTTAATCATTTCACAAGTTGGTCGACTATGATTCGTAAGTTTGTACAGTCTACTTAACTGTGATAGTTTTCCTTTCAACTACGTTATATATGCCATAACCGTGATTTTTTTTTCAGCCATCCAAATACCACCGTTTAGCAAGCAGGGGGGGGGGACATGTGACTAACAAAAATAGCACTTTAAAGCTTAATATTTCACAAACACATCACTTGATCAAAAAATGATTTTAACACACCCACAATATTTTTTAAAGACCTATGCACTTTTAAGATCTTTTAAGACCTCATCCCCACTTTACGAGTAGAGGAGGTACCCTATAAAAAAAATATATATATTGTACCACTTTGTCAGCGTAACTAATATGTATATTCATGCCAAATTACAGCTTTCTAGAACTAAGCATCTCCGATCAATAGTGCGGACAGACGGACATGGCGAAACTATAAGGGTTCCTTGTGGACTTCGGAACCCTAATAAAAAGACGGTAGTTACGCCGTAATATTTTTTTTTATATGGGAAAAAAATGTTTTTGTTCTATTTCTAGTTACATTTCAGTCACGTTTTTTAAATTAAAATAAAAATCATTTTCAAAACACACCAAGTTTGGACTCTTTCAGATACAATACTGCTATTTTTTTTTTGTAAGATGTACCTCAAATGGTACCTAATATACTCATATCTAACACCAAGAAAGAAATTATTAAGCTTTTGACCTTAGATTTAATCTTCTTTTGGTATGGAAAAAATGTTTTTAAATTATATTAATCTATAAATTTTAATAGCACTATATCAAGTTTGTGATTAGCGAAATAATAACATCAGTGAAATCATTTTGAAGTAATGTTAGCATATATTGTTGAGAAGGTGTTTCGTACCCTGCCAACCACTAATCTGGTCAGTCATTGCTTCTCTGGCAATAACTTGTCATATTGTTCCGTAACCATAACCGTGTTGTATAACAACAGCATATCTCAGCAACTGCAGATCCGTTGAAGGGTCGATGAACCTTTGACGACATCGGAGATCAGGATATGTTCTATATCCAGCAAAACGTTGTGACGATATTTTAACCACAGTATCAGGCTATCGTTTCTAAGCATGTTTTATGGGTTTTAATTTTTTTCGTGTTAGTTAAAAGATAATGAGATGCAGTCAGGTATCGCTCACACCATCTATCGTTTACAGCCGACCATCAAGACTCTTTACTCAAGAGGCTTCATGATACAACTATGAAAAAAAATAATTTTATTCGTTTTCTTATGTACTAAGTTTACATGTTCTGGTGTCCCTTTTTAAGTAAAATATATACCTGTGCTAAGGGGCACCGATCCTCCATTTGATGGCATCTATAATTAGTACGCACATTTCATGAAAGGTAAGTTTTTATTATAATTAAGGTAAGTAGTAATTTAGTAAATATTAGGTGACTGAATGTGGTATAATTTTTTTATCTTTACTGTACCCTAGGATTATACAAGATGAGATGTTAGTAAAACATAACACAAAAGGGGTTCTGGTACATGTCTGTATGAACCCGTGGAATTGTATGTGATGTGATGTGTGTGTATGTGTGTGTGTGTGTGTGTGCGTGTGTGTGTGTGTGTGTGTGTGTGTGTGTGTGTGTGTGTGCATGCGTGTGTGACTGCGCTGATGGTAGGTTTATGTTTGATTAAATGCATTTGAATCTGCTTTTTTTTTTTTAATATGCATACTAATGCTTTGAGAGCGAAAGTAAGTCACTCTATATCTGCCTGAGTGATCACTCGTCACACTTAAACAACTGGTCTGATTTGCATGGAGTTCTGTAATAGGAGAGAAAAATTGTACAAACAGGAAATTAGTCACTTGGTTCCCAAGGGGAAACTAATGTGCAAAGTCAAACAACACGGACAGAGTCACTGGCATAAATTAGTTTAGTATTATGTTTTCTAAGTCATCATATGATTGAGTTTTAAGCCACGAACTATACAACTATATTTACCATTTTAAAAGTATCGAGCGAAACATTATTGGTCACAGCGACCTGGTTGGGCCCCAGGGTCCATTCGTTGCGCAGGTGTGCTATTCTCCATGAAGCTAAAGCAGATATAGGACTGGGAGAGAAGCGTTAGTGTACCTCGGGGGCGCTCCGGCGTCCAGATATGCGCCATAGCGTGCCGCAGCAGCTGCTCCCGCCGCTCGAAGCGCGCGCCGCAGAGCGCGCACGGGGGACAGGCCGCGTGCCCGAGGACGTGCTCCGCCAGGCTTGCAACACGTGCGAACTGCGCGCTGCATACTAAACCTATTAGGTATGCAAAAATTAGCAACTTAGAAAGTGATGAAAATCAACCTGTGAAGGCCTTTTAATTCTAAACATGCCTAACCTAAGTCTGTGCAAACTGTTTACTACACATATCACATTCATATGATTTCTCATCTGAATGAATCCATTCAACCGAAACTAAGGGGCAATTTCCAGATCATTAGACAGGTCATGGAGTAAATTCACATATAAAATGATAAATTTAAAAGAGACATAGATGAAATAAGATCTTTGTATCTCTTCTTCACAGTCAGCATATTGGGATAAATACTCTCCTGTATGAATAATATGTTGATATTATATGGAAGTACTAACAGTTTTTGTCATAAAAACAAAATTTTCCCGTTTATTCATCAAAATCATTACAGCCGTTCTCGAGAATGTGATTATATTGTTCGTTTCAGTCAGGGATAGGGTAAGATTAAATTAGACTGATGCACACTTTTTTTTTTTTTTTTTTCCTCTTTTAATTACAATCTGTCACATGATGGACATTTAGTAATTTGTTTATGATATCATTGGTATAATCGGCTAGAGTCCAGTGACAAGAGCCGTTTTTGATATTTCCAGTATTAGATCTGGTCTTGAGGTATTCTTCTCTTAACTCTGCGGGTTGTCCATATTGGATTCATTAGACTGCTTGCAAGCTCGTTGGGATGTGCTGTTATTCGCTCCTTATGCCTTTTTGTTGTCCCGTATATTTCCTCACGCACTGTGGGAATGTTTAAATCCTTGTGCAGGGTATCATTTGTAACATGCCATGGTGCATTTGTTATAACTCTTAGTATTTTTGACTGGAACCGTTGTATAATGTCTATATTAGAGTAGGCCGCTGTTCCCCATAGTTGGACACCATAACTCCATATTGGTTTTAATATGGCCTTGTACAGAAGAATTTTATTTTCTAGGGATAATTGTGATCTGGTTCCCATAAGCCAGTATAAGCTGCTCAATTTGAGGCCAAGTTGTTTACGTTTTGTTGTAATGTGCTTTTTCCAGGTTAATTTCCGATCCATGTACATACCAAGATACTTCGCTTCATTTGCTTGTGGTATTTCTACATCGTTAAGATGCACGGGTGGGCAAGTATCTCGTCTTGTTGTAAAAGTCACATGTACAGATTTGGACTCATTGGCTTTAATGCGCCATTTTTTCAACCAGTTCGCGATGTCTTTGATGTGTGTTTGGAGTATTTCAGATGCAGTTTTGGCATTTTCATGGGTTGCTATTACAGCTGTATCATCAGCAAAAGTACCTATAGTTGCGGTGTCTGTTGTAGGAAGATCAGCTGTGAAAATTAGATACAAAATAGGGCCCAGCACACTTCCCTGTGGGACACCTGCGCGAATGTATGTAATTTAGTCACAGATAGGTCATATTTAACTAAATATTGTCTGTCACTGAGATAAGCCCTTAGGAACGTGTAGTAATTGATAGGGAGGTTAATTTTTATTTAGATGCACACTGATGTAAAAACTTTTTCAAATTTCACATTACAAGTACCTAGGTATATGTTTTCATTCATGCTAGCTACAGTGCTACCTGTATGAGTCTGTGATGTGCGGAGTATTCGACTGTTTGGATGCTCTGTGACCGGGAGGCGCTGGAGTCTGACGGAACAGGCACGGAGCCGGAGCTGGTCACAGCTCACTCCGGAGCGAGGGCCTTCTTCTGGGCACCGGCCGAACACATAGACAGGTTGACTAGTAATGTGTTCCTTATTTTTTAATGGATCTGAAAAATAAGCAATACATTATTGCTTTTAAAAATACCCCAATATTAGATTGAATAAGATATTAAAATAAAAGCAGTTGCATTCAGTTTGTCTATGAAAATCTTAGTCCAATAAATAGAGTTATGCACATATATTTGTCACTCTGACACGAGATTTAGACCGCAAGGGCGGCTACCTGCGGGCTCGAAGGCGCTGTCGGGCGGCTGCAGCGCCGTGGGGCCCAGCACGAGCTCGCCCTTGACCTCGTGCCCCGCGTACAAGCCTGCCCGCGCGGCCGCCGCGCTGACGCCGCACTCCGTCTGTCCGCCCGCCTCCTCCTCCGCCGCGCACGCCGAGCTCGACTCGTGCTGCTCCAGCCCCGGCTCTTCCTTCACGCGCTCGCACTTCACACTCACACGGCACTCCCACGGGACACTCTCGGTCTCCTCGTACAGGGACATACTGGCTACTGCGTCTAGCGACACGACTCAACTCACAACAGATCTTTCATTTGTTTTTGTTTACAAAATTTGTGGCCTTCTGTAGGAGTTCAACTGTTAGATTGAAAATTGCTTTAATTTAATACTTTTGTTGATAGAATAACAATAAACTTCAAGAATATTGTTGTTACTGCAATGAAGGCAATGGAATTTTGTTTGGAATGAATGAAAGGAAAGACACGAACACCGAACACGCAGCTCGCAGGAATCGATACACGATGAATGAATGAAGATGAATGGAATGCCAATTGGCTATGGGTGAAAAAAATATCGAGCACATTGTCATTTTTCACCCATAGCCAATTGCCTATGGGTGAAAAATGACAATGTGCTCGATATTTTTTTTTATGGATAGGTATAACCTTCCGTATCAAGAGAAAAAAATCTCAGAATTTTCCGTGCCGCAGATTTCGAGTAAAAAAAAAGAAATTGATTTTGTGTTATGACGATTTAAATAAAGGTGTTTCCTTGGCCCAAGTATGCAGCACTAATTCTTAAAAAAAAGTGTTGGCACTATTTACTGTGACAGTTCTTGCTTCATTTGTAATAACGTGTTTAAAGCATACGTCGTCGTTCGGGCTAAGCAGAATCGAAAGTCCAGTAAGCAAAAGCAGTCATCAATAAGCTATTGCTACATAAAAGCGAAAAGAATGAATAGAATGAAGAATGAATGACACGACACGATGAATGAATGCGACGAATACTTGGGGAACGCTGTATATCTAGTAACTATTTATTAATCTGTGGTTTAGCGTACCCCTGCGTTGGAATGTGTCTTGCTTGGTAAGGAGCGCAATCTTATATGGCGAAACAGTTGAAAATGTGTCTAGCGGATTTGATAAGCAACAAAATAGAACACTCCTCACAACCGTTTTCGCCTCAGCAGCGCCATCTGAAGGCGCTATCCGCTTAGGTGGCTTGACATTTGTGGTGACCGCAGCGCCCCCATCCTACCCGGTGTTAACTTAAATTTGACAGATTCTTTATGGAACAAATGTCAAAAATCAACCGTCCGTAGGTGAAACGAGGCGTTTCGTGGATATAGGAACCGGGCCTATGACATTGTTGTCTGTATTTAGCTAGCAAAGGAAGGAATTAAATTAATGAATGCCTTTTACATTTTGGCATAACACGCGCCGGGCTGATTCAGTAGGGAGCGATAACAACTTTCCATCAGGCGGGCCGTATGGCTGTTTTTCCGTTAATATAATTATAAAAACAGCCTCAACTCATGTAGTCAAATCGGTCAAAAATATTGAAATAATACAAAATTCACAACAGTGTCGTAATATAATTTTTAATAAATAAATTAACACTTGCTGAATAAACAACTAAAAATCTAACACACCGATACTCATAATTTATAACTATACACAATTCCTTCCGATATTTTTTTCTATAACCTATCACCATACTTATAAATTTCCAATACTACAAAGGATACATATCTAAAACTGCACAATATTAATTATTATTAATTTTAGAGTCATTCGGTCACTACGATATACATATATACACTAAGCACCAATGGTAATTTGTGTTTTTTTTTAAACCTAGATAGACATATACGGGGTCAGCTATCGATTCTAAACATGTTTTTTAGGTTGTTTTTTCAATTTGGTTAAAAAAACATTTTGTATGGAATACAGGTATAGCTCACACCACACCATCAATATCATACTAGAATCGATAACTGATAATGTGGTTTAAATATCGTCATAGGGTGCGTTCAAAGCGCTCATAGGGTATTTCGGGACACTTTGTGAGCGTGCTCACAACGCTCAGGAAATTGATGACGTCATCGATCGACGCTCACGGTGCTCACGCTGCGGGGCATGGGCGCTGTGAGCGCAAACGTCAAGTGACATTTGACTGGACATGCTTCCCTATTTAAAAAAAAAGATTGTCAGTTACTAGTGTTGGCGCCGTGAGCGTGCTTATGATCATTCCGAATCAAAAACGCGCTCACACGGTCGTGAGCGTGACAATCAATTCGGGACACTTATGAGCGTTGTGAACGCTATGAGCGCTTTGAGCGCTATTCGGAACGCACCCATAACGTTTTGCTTGACCCTATATGTCAATAAGGACCCGGGGACCGAGGTTTGATCGGGAGAAAAATAGCAAAAACCGAGTTTTTTTCAGGTACGAGACCTAAGCTAGATCGATTTGTCGCCCCCGTAAACTCCTATATTCCTAATTTCGTCCAAATCGCTACAGCAGTACTGTAACAGTAGGTATCACTTTATTTTACAAAATGAAAACACCCAATAACAATAGTTAGTGTTACTTATTATGTCTATTTAAGTTTCAGTCTCGAGGTAACACCTTATTTTTAAACAATTTTAACATATTTACTTACCTACAGATGGACACGAAAGCTGGCAATGTTACTTGTCACTGAGTTACAATAAATACACATTATTGAACACCACACATAGTAAAATAGTTACATATAAACGTAAAATTACCCAATAAATATGGTCTATCGCTAAATAGGTGACCGTCAAGACCGTACACCGTAACGATATCCAGGATCTGATTATGCAAATAAATAGTACCCAAATAGTACCAAAACACGGTTGTTACTTATTGATTCACCTGTATGTTACCAATTGGTGACGCACACACAGGTACTATCATTATTGAATCCATTCCTGTCAGCTTTCGTGAATCTATCTGTACGATAAAAATATTTAAGAGAAACGATCACCAAATGGTTCTGTATGTCTCCATAGTAAATAAATCGACTTACATACGTAAACCGTTTACGAAAAAAATACTTTTAATAAATAAGTACAGTTACTCAAAAAGTACTTAAACATTTCGATACATGTTTAGAGTGCGAAAACTCACGTCATTTCCCAAAGAGTCATTGCCTTTTTGCTTTTTGACACCTACCGTACCCAGTAGGGCGTGCGTAGAGAATAGTAGAGATCTTCTACTATCTAAAGTCCCGCGCCTTCACATTTCAAAACGCTCCAATTTTTTTATTATTATTTAAAAAGCACCACCAACACTCTCAACGCATAGTTTATGGCTGTCTCAGCTCGCACACATGTGTTGAGAGTGTTGGTGGTGCTTTTTAAATACATTGAAGCGTTTTTAATATGTGAAGGCGCGGGACTTTAGATAGTAGAAGATCTCTACGTGTTTTCGCACAAGTTTTTTTTTTAAATATTTCACCGTCATCCTGTTCACTTTTACTTTTTTTTTTTGGAAATATAATGGCGTTTGATAATTGTATTTTTCGCACTCGCGTCAAAATGTACTATTATGTCGAGCGCGTTGCGTATAGTTCAAATTGGCTTTAGAGGCGTCATGATATGCGACATGTTACAAAAAAAAACATATATTAAGTAGGTACACAAGTTTTCACGTTAATTAGCAATTTTTAAATTAAAACTGTACATACAAAGTTTCAAATCAAAGTATAGTATTTAAAATATGGTAAATGCAGTACATTGTTCGTAGGTGGACATTAGATCATTGCAGGGTGGACACTAGATTATTGCAGGGTGGACACTGAACCATTGCAGGGTGGAAATTAGACCATCGCAGGATGGACACTGAACCATTGCAGGGTGGACATTAGAACATCGCAGGGTGGACACTGGGCCATTGCAGGGTGGAAATTAGATCATTGCAGGGTGGACATTAGAACATCGCAGGGTGGACACTGGGCCATTGCAGGGTGGACATTAGAACATCGCAGGGTGGACACTGGGCCATTGCAGGGTGGACATTAGATCATTGCAGGGTGGACGAAAAAATTAAAAACTTAAAAAGCATGCTTAGAATCGATAGCTGATACTGTGGGTATAATATCGCCGCAACGTTTTGCTTGACCCTGTATACAACGAGGGTTGCCGCGAACGAATTAGCCGCTAGAGGCTTTAGCACATCGTGTCAATACACGCTAAATTGGCAACACTTGAGGTGTCCGGGACGTCAAATGTCACAATGACATTGACATTGTTGTATGAATTGACAAAACGTTGACATTGACAGCCACCACAAGTGAGCAGGAATTCGGCGGCGCTCATTTAGCACATTATTTTATTCTTAAAAAATAATGTGCTAAATTGGTGGTTGTTTAGGTCGAAATAATGTCATATGTGGAACTTCTTAGAATAAGAACCATATGATTGCGATAAAGGCATTGAATTCGATTGAATATTACACGTTAAATTGGCAACACTGAGTTCTCCGAAACGTCAAACTTGACAGTGACATTGACATTATTGTGGGTCCGTCCCGAAACACGCTCACGACGCTTACAGCGTTCACAAGTGTCCCGAATCAAATGTCACGCTTGCGACCTTGTGAGGGTGTTTTTGATTCGGAACAATCCTGAGCGCGCTCACAACGGCAACGCTAGGAACTGTCAAATATTTTTTTAATTAGAGAATTATGTCCTTTTAGATTTATAGTCAAATGTCAGTTCGATGTTGCGCTGACAGCGCGCATGCCAGCGTGAGCACCGCGAGCGCCGATCGATGACGTCATCAATTTCGCGAGTCCCGAAACGCGCTCAAAGCGCTGTGAGCGTGATTCGGAACGGATCCTGTATGTAATGACAACTTTGACATTGACAGCTGACACCTCGCACGACAGTGGGTCAAACTAGTGAGCTGGAATGTGAGGTTCAGCTTGGTCCACCCCCATAAAAAAAACACCTCACTTAATTTCCGGACGCCCCCTAGTCTGTGTGACTCTTGTATGGGTTGTATGGGCTTGTATGGGTGTTACATGAGACAGCACTGCGAGGGGTCGGCCCCGGGGGGCGCCGCGAAGCCTTGCGGGGGCGCGCCCATGTCCCCCACTAGTTCCGTGGGGGGTTGACCCAGATCCTGCATCTGGAAGTAAAGACAACGTTACGTTCCTTATTCACGTTTAGTCAAGGCTTATGGTCAGTATGTGTCTAGACCACAGAATATTGAATAGTACTACATACAGAATGGCCACGGAATCACCCGCCTGACTCTAGCCGGCGCGCAACTCGCCCTTACAATCATTTGTTTCATCCGGAGATGGAGAGTGGATCACTGGCCCGCGTAGTGGTACACACACATTTACAAGAGTACAGACGTCCTCGCACGCAAACATTGACACTTCATTCAAATAGTGTTTGAAATCGTGTTTTTATAGGCCGTGTCCGCCGTGTGCCAAGATAAAACTAACTAGTACTACTACTACTACAGCCTATTTGCGTCCCACTGCTGGGCACAGGCCTCCCCTCATCATGATAGGGTTTGGGATATAGTCTCCACGCGGGCCCAGTAGGGACTTCACACATTAGACAAGAAATCTGCATAATTTGGCCACTAGGGGCGCTGCGATCGCTTGACCCAAACCATCTGTCAATTACATAGAGAAATATTTGTTGTTATTGGTTTTACTTAAATCATTAAAAAAATGCCGCGCTGTGCAGTTCCAGGATGCAATGAGAACGGACGACACGTATTTCCGAAAGACTTGGTATGTATCTGGGGCAGGTATAATTGCGTTGGGATGTCTTCATTTTCATCACAAATAACTGAACCAAAATTAAAATTGCGGTCAATATTTAACAATTTTAAACAAATCTACTTAAAATTTTCAACAAAAAAAACCGTAAAAATTTGACAGCTGCAGTGTTTGGGTTTTGGTTTGGGTCAAGCGTTTGCAGCGCTCCTAGTGGCCAAATTATGCAGATTTCTTGACAATTGCAGCACAAAGCACTTCTATTTTTAAATTCAAGCTCAAGAAGTGGCTTGTCGAGCAGGCTTTCTACGATTATCGTGAGCTATATGACACTGATATCATCTGAACTGTACATTCTAAATACTTAATTTACCTATAATTTTTATTAACATACTAAATTCTAATGTAATTAATTATTTTAGTAATTAAACAATACATTATGTATAAATAAATGTAAATGTAAAAATATTGACATATAATGATATACTACTACTACTACAGCCTATTTGCGTCCCACTGCTGGGCACAGGCCTTCTCTCATCACGATTTGGGCTATAGTCCCCACGCGGATTGGGGACTTCACACACATCCTTGAATACTTCGCAGATGCGTGCAGGTTTCCTCACGATGTTTTCCTTCACACCGAAAAGCTCAGTGGTAAATTCAAATTGAATTTCGCACATAAGTAAACTTAGAGGTGCGAGCCGGAATCGAGCCCCCGACCCTCTGCATGAAAGGCGGTAGGTCGACCCACTAGGCCACCACGGCTTGTAATGATATATTAACAATAAATATGAATATACAAAGTGACCTGTTCTCATTGCCGTGGTTAAAACGTAAAAGAATTACCTTCTGCATGAGCTCCAGGACCACTTCGAACCTCTTCCTCTTCACATCTTCAGGGTCGGATTCTTGTTCTGGCTCGAGCTCGTTACACACTTGCAGCATTAACTCTTGCTGCTTGCAATACCTGCAACGGGATTCAATAGTACATTACTACAGAGGCCGGGAAGGAGGATGTCGCAGGCCGAGTATTATATACGGATAGTTACGAGGCCGACAACTTCCCTTCCCCGCCGATGTATGTATAGTGCTTTTCTCAAACATGCAATGAAATAAATAAATAAAATAATATTTTATGTATAATATATTTTGTCTTTTTTACATAAATAAAACTGCGATACCTATGTAGCAAATATGGTTCATGTTTTTTTAATAGCTGTATTGGCAGAATGTCATAGCGAACCATAGTAAATATTGCTGGTAGCTTTTTTTTAATGGCGGAATGCCAAGATGCTGTGTCACAAATATATCAAATGAAACCTAGGCCTAAAGGCCTAGGCCTGCAACGTTTGTATGAAATTTCATTATAGAACAATTGTCTAGCCGTGATACTTCCCAGGCTAATAAGAAGAACATAATATCAATATTTCATTGCATGTTTGAGAAAATGATTTTTTTAATACAGTTGCTCAAAAAGTGAACATTTCGATACCTGTTTAACGTGCGAAAAGTTTGTCATTTCCGAACGAGCGCTTTATGTTGTTTGACAGCTAGTGATCGTGCGTAAAGTTGTTTTTTACGCACTAGTGCGAAAAAGTTTTTTTGAACTTCATCCTGTTCGTTTTTTTACTTTACAATACGTACTATACTTTATTGAACGAACACCACACATTCAAGGAACAGTACAGACATAATGTAATGTCTATAAAGTCGGTTAACGACACGATAAATTTTACTAGTAACGTCACGCTTAGGCCGATCGTGCCTCTATATCGCTCGTTCCGCGCTCTCGCTTACACCGTAACGTTATTATTTCGTCATGTTTTTCCGTGCGCGCAACCAACGTTCATCGATTTATCACGGCGTTCCCGCGGGAACTATGCGCTTTTCCGGGATAAAAAGTGGCCTATGTCCGTTCCCGGGACTCGAACTATCTCCATACCAATTTACATCTAAATCGCTCTGGCGGTTTAAGCGTGAAGAGGTAACAGACAGACAACCGGACAGTTACTTTCGCATTCATAATATCAGTATGGATAGAGATCTTCTACTATCTAAAGTCCCGCGCCTTCACGTTTCAAAACGCTTCAATAGCGATGAAGACAGGGTGAAGAAATCGAAATTGAAATTAGTCCGTCAATCAGGTAATAAAAAAAATATTAATGAGAATGAGAATGAGAATTATTTATATATATTAGTATAGCTGATGGCTGTCTCAGAACGCACACATGTGTTGAGAGAGTTGGTGGTGCTTTTTAAATACATTGAAGCGTTTTGAAATATGAAGGCGCGGGACTTTAGATAGTAGAAGATCTCTACCTAAATATTTACCTATCATAGTCCTCCTGAGGCACTTTTCCCTTATTTTCTTCGAGCCAACTCGGGTATTTGTCCACTAATTCCTTGAGGGATGGATATAATACTTCTTTGGAGAGTAAAGACTGCATCATTCCTTGCATAAATGGTAGGAACATGTTGCCCTCCTGTAAAGAAAAACATTATTAACAGAGTTTAAAAATGAAAAAAATAAATAAATAGAAACCGCCTTCAAACTCCGACAGACTGCGAATTATGCGTTTTTCGGGATAATAATAGCCTATATCCTTCCTCGCTTCTTCCTGTATATGAAATTTCATCTAAATCGGACCAGCTGTTTAAGCGTGAACAGATAATAGACAGAGTTACTATAGCAAATTCAATCATTTATTCAGCAAATTGGCCACATAGCGGCACTTTTACACGTCAGAAAAAGAATTTACCAGCGCTTCCTAGACCCATTGCTTGAGAAGAAGCGCCGCAACAAACTCAAGCAGAAGACCTTTTTTCAAAATTTTCAAATTTTACAATACATGTATAAAATATACATATAGGTACGTACTAAAATTACATTGAAGGGATGCATCCCTATTATAAATGTGTAAATGAGACAACTTAGAAGTCGCGCGGATTAAGCAATAACAAACTCTGCGTCAACGGCTCAAGTACTTCGCCGCGCGCCTTCTAAGTTGTGTTCTGCTATAGAAAGGCAGACATAGTGGATATTTAGTAACAACTGTGTTCTCTTCTCTACATTACTACTACTACTACTGCAGCCTATTTGCGTCCCACTGCTGGGCACAGGCCTCCTCCCATCACGAGAGGGTTTGGGCTATAGTCCCCACGCGGGCCGAGTGCGGATTGGGGACTTCACACACATCTTTGAATTGCTTCGCAGATGCGTGCAGGTTTCCTCACGATGTTTTCCTTCACCGAAAAGCTCAGTGGTAAATTCAAATTGAATTTCGAACCCCCTACCCTCTGCATGACCTCTCAGTCGGGTAGGTCGAACCACTAGGCCACCACGGCTTCTCTACACAGGGCTTGTAACCGGTTTTTGTCCCCATACAAATAAACCGGTTTTCTTTCGTTTACTATTTCATGTTTAATCCATATCTAAATATATAAAACTCAAAGGTGACTGACTGACTGACTGACTGACTGACTGATATAGTGATCTATCAACGCACAGCCCAAACCACTGGACGGATCGGGCTGAAATTTGGCATGCAGGTAGATGTTATGACGTAGGCATCCGCTAAGAAAGGATTTTGCAAAATTCCCACGGGAACGGGAAAAAACGGGATTTTTCATTTTAATATTTCTGCGCATACGAAGTTGCGGGGAAAAGCTAGTTAATATTATAAATGCGAAAGTATCTCTGTCTATCTGTCTGTTACCTCTTCACGCTTCAACTGCTGGACGGATTTGGATGAAATTTGGCATGGAGATAGTTGGGGTCCCGGGAAAGGACATAGGCTACTTTTTATCCCGGAAAAACGCATAGTTCCCGCGGGAACGCGATAACCGAATTCCACGCGGGCGAAGGCATAAGCTAGTAAGGCTATAAAATAATACGAAGTAATAACCTAAATACACAATGGAGTTCCACATAAAGAGTATAAAATAATTATAAATATTTGGCTATTTCGGGGTTTTTTTTAATTAACCGGTTACAAGCCCTGCGACTCTACATTAGTGTAGATAATGTCTCTCACCTGCTGTCCTTCACCCAAGTTGAAATTCCCGAACATATTGGCTAGATCTTGGTCGGAGAAGGGGGTCTGCAATTTCTCCGTATTCGAACTGAGGTTTTGGAGCGTCTGGGAAATCGCTGCTGACACCTAAAAAAAGAAATCAATAACAAATTATTCGAAGGAATATTTTCAATTGAAAGCATTGAGTTTCTTTTGACGCGAGTCTATTTTATTAACCAGTTAGAGAGTTGGGAAAAAAGACACTTTTTTCATATTTAAGATGTAACTTCATCATCATCATTTCAGCCAAAAGACGTCCACTGCTGGACATAGGCCTCCCCCAAGGCTCGCCACTCAGACCGGTCCTGTGCTACTTGCTTCCACCGGTTTCCCGCGACCTTCACGAGGTCGTCGCTCCATCTGATTACCACTCGACTGATGTAACTTTCATACATAAAATTGAAAGTAACAAACTCCTCAATCCAAAAGGGCGTATGTCAAAAATGGCGTAGTAACTCTTTCTGCGAATAGAAATATGTCTTGAAGCCGTTCTTTAGCGAGAGAGAGCTATGACGTCACGCACCAGTTATGACTATAGCACGTTTTTATCTAAGTTATGAACAAAAAAAAACATACATCGGATCCTTTGGTTTAGAGTACATAATATTCAATAGTACTACATACAGAATGGCCACGGAATCACCCGCCTGAATCTAGCCGGCGCGCAACTCTCCCTTACCGTCATTTGTTTCATCCGGAGATGGAGAGTGAATCATTGCCCCGCGTGGTGGTACACACACATTTACAAGTGTACAGACGCCCTCGCACGCACACAGACATCCTCGCACGCAGACATTGACACTTCTTTCGAATTGTGTTCAAAATCGTGCTTTTATAGGCCGTGTCCGCCGTATGGACCTCACTAAAATTTTAAATGTTGTCTATTCGCCATTGGTCTGACAGTTTAGAGCTCAAGTTTCGCAGCTGCAGTTTTGTAGCCACGTTTTACCATCTAAATATATAAAACTCAAAGGTGTCTGACTGACATAGTGATCTATCAACGCACAGCCCAAACCACTGGACGGATCGGGCTGAAATTTGGCATGCAGGTAGTTGTTATGACGTAGGCATACGCTAAGAAAGGATTTTGCGAAATTCCCACGGGAACGAGAAAAAACGGGAATTTTCATTTTAATATTTCTGCGCATACGAAGTTGCGGGGAAAAGCTAGTTGATAATAAAAGTGGGACGTAAATAGGCTGTTGTGATGGGCCTCTATGTTGTACCTCATCTATTTTCTCCTTGTTCGCCGGATCTGCTGTCACCGCTTCTATCTCCGACTGTTCCGAGTTGGGTTTCAGGACCTGTGCCGCTGCCTCTGAAGAGGAAAAACATAAGGTTTTCACAAAGAGTTCATCATCATCTTCGTATCAGCCATCCTTTGTAACCATGGTATTTATTAGATGTTACAGAAGTTTCCAGTACACTTATGTACCCTACTAGGTATACCCTAGTAGGGTCCATAAGTGTACTGGAAACTTCTGGAAAAAATAATAAAAAAAGAAATACATTGCCTCAAACTTTTGCGATACGCACTCATATTAAACACACTACAAACGGAACTTCCAACGGAACGGAACCACCGCGCGGACGTTTCGGCCGCTACATCGTAAAATAAACACAGTATACAGTAGTTTAGTGTAGTTTTTTACGCGTTAAGTCCCGTTTGTGGTGTGTTTAATAAAATAAATACTTGTCATTTACCAAGTAAGACTAAGAAAGAAAAAATACAAATATATCTCCCCTTAAACCTGGACTCTTTTCTAAATATAAATATCTTAGGACATTTCACACATATTGACCCCAAACTAAGCAAAGTTTGTACTATGGGTGCTAGACAACGATAAATACTTATATAGAGAAATACATACACATATAAATACTAAACATCCATGACTCGAGACAAACATTCGTGTTCATCACACAAAGTTTGCCCCGAGCGGGACTCGAACCCGCGACCATCGGAACAGAAGGCAGGGTCACTACCGACTGGACCAATCCGGCCGTCAAAAAATCGAATAGATTCATCATCATCATCGTATCAGCCAATGAACGTCCACCGCTGAACGTCCCAAAGGCGCGCCACTCCGGTAATTTCTTTTGATAGATAATTAGATCTTTATATATTTATTTATTTACTAGCTTCTGTCCGCGACTTCGCCCGCGTTGAATTCGGTTATCGCGTTCCCGCGGGAACTATACGCTTTTCCGGGATAAAAAGTAGCTTATGTCCTTTCCCGGGACCCCAACTATCTCCATGCCAAATTTCATCTCAATCGGTTCAGCGGTTGAGGCGTGAAGAGGTAACAGACAGATAGACAGGTATTAATATGGATGTATAGCCTCTTTTCAGATTTTTTCACAATAAAATACTTAAAACTACACTAACAGAATTTTTTATTTATTTCTGTGTGCCCTCTGGCAAAGGCCAGAATTAGATCACTATCAGCACATAGTATGAGATGCTAGTTTACGTATATATAAAACTAGCTGACCCCGCGGACTTCGTACCGCCTTGCATTTTTTTTTGGTATGTAAAATAGCTTACGTCCTATTCTCAGACCTACTGAACATACACACCAAATTTCATAAGAATCGGTTGAGCCGTTTCGGAGGAGTTTGGTTACAAACACTGTGACACGAGAATTTTATATATTAGATTACAATTATTACTAAATAATAATATATCTCACCCGCCATTTTCGAGAAGGTTTGTGCAATTTGTTCTTGGCTAATCTGTTCTTCTGTAAATAAAATAGAATGTGCAAATAATACAGTCATTACATTCATGAAATAATAATAAAAATGTATTCCCCCTTAAAAAGGTAGTATCACCACTACAACAGCCCGTCCCAATGCTGGGCACTGGCCTCCTCTTCATGAGAGGGTTTGGGCGATAGTCCCCACGGTCTCACAGTGCGGATTGGAGACTTCACACACATATTTGAATTACTTAGCAGACGCGTGCATGTTTCCTCACGATGTTTTCCTTCACCGAAAAGCTCAGTGGTAAATTCAAAATCACAGGCATCGGCAAGTTTAATTCTATATTAATAAAAATGAATTGCCGTGTGTTTGTCTGCCTAAGGCTCGAGAACTGCTGGACCGATAGAATAATAACAGCAAAGCGGACAGTGGTGTGGTTAATTCAAATTGAATTTCGCACATAAGTAAACTTAGAGGTGCAAGCCAGAATCGAACCCCCGACCCTCTGCATGAGAGGCGGTAGGTCGAACCACTAGGCCACCACGGTTTCTATAAAAATAATATTAGTTTAGTAAACAAATCTCTCTACTTACGCTCACCTGGCATCCCACTAAAGTTGCCGAGCAGTGCTGCCATGCTGCTCTCAAATTGCGCCGCAGCCTCCTTAATGAACTCTTCTGTCCACATGTTCTGTGGCAGCTCCTCCGAGCCCTCCGCCGGGGGCTGCGGGGGCGACTTCGTCATGTCTTGGAGCGCGCCTGAAATGTTACACTGAGATCATGTTCATTGTTTTATGTAGAATGAAGTACAGTAGATTATTCTATTTAGTCTTTTGATATGATCAAATAAAAACAACTGCAGGACCGCTATGGACAAGACTTGCAAAGGACAGAAATGGTTGGGGAGAGCTGGAGGAGGCCTTTGTTTGTGCCAACAACACTCTAAACAAAGGGACGGATTATAATCAGCACAAAATATTTTTTATAACTGTTTTATTATTAAATACTATGTAATGCATGCCTGTACTCTTTTTTTGGTAAATAAAGGCTTTGAAATTAAATTTATTGATTTATTTATAACCTCTTTTCAGAAATTTACAATAAAAACTTAAAACTACAGTAACCTAAATTTTAATTTATGTCTGTGTGCCTTCTGGCAAAGGGCTCCCCCAGTCTCTTCTATCCCTATCAATTGAAATAGGGATGACGACAGGGTGAAGAAATCGAAATTCTAATTAGTCCGTCAGTCAGGTAATAAAAAAATATTAGACACGTATTTATTGTTTTATCGAATTAACAAAGAATGACTAAGTTAAAACGCATTAAAGTTGGAGAGTGGGGCTAACTACGTCGCCGTTAGGTATAAATCGTACCTAACCGTGACGTCACGCGACATTTCAACTCAATATATCTCTGTATAAGTTTGATTACGTGAAAAAAGAAAAAATACGTGTCCAATACTTTTCAATAATCTTCCTGATAGACTAAGGAAATAAAGTTGTCGTCATCCCTATTGAAATTGAAGTACAGTAATAATGAATATCTTGGGACATTTGGCACAAATTGATCTAGCCCTGAATTAAGCAAAGCCTGTACAGTCAGCAGCAGAAGTAGATAAGCTGTCCAGGTGTTCAAAATGACCTACACACAACCTTATTCTTAAGACGTTAAGGGCGTGTGTAGGTCATTTTCAACACCTGGACAGCTTATCTACTTCTGCTGCTGACTGTACTATGGGTGCTAGCATAGAGAAATGATACAAGAAGAGTGGCAGAGCCGATACTTTAGTGCGTGCTCCAAAACCTGGGTTAACACCAGATGAACATCTAGCGTCCAGTGGCTGAACCCCGATTACCCGACCGTTTAGTAGTTGCTCCGCTACTTGAAGCTAGATGGCGCACCAAATTCAAAGATTCTATATTTAACAAGCTGTTGCCCACAACTTCACATAAAATTAAAATGCAAACATCCCGTTTTTTTCTCATTCCCTTGGGAATTTCGGGAAATCCTTTCATAGTGCATCGCCACACTCCCCAAGGATGCATGCGAAATTTCATCTTCCTATGACCAGTGATTTCGGCTGTGCGTTGTCATCAGTCAGTCAGTCAGTAACTAAGAACGTTTAAAATCAATTCACAAAGTGCAAGGGTCAAGTGGAATATCATGTCATGAGGAAATGCGTTCCAAATTCAACTTTGTTTCATAATATCGCTACTAACGTGTCTTATTCGAACGTAATCGCTAAAATACTTACTATAAGCAAATATTACGTATAAGTGCGATATAAACGAGCATCTAATAGGTTAGAATAGATTAGGTAATGGCATAATAATAATGAATGTTTTACTTTAACAATACTTACTGTCCAGTAAATCATCGAGTTCGGGATCGACCTCCTTCTTAGCCACATCTTTGCTGTCCGACATAATAATATCCTTTAAATATTAAATTACAAAATTATAAAGAAAAATTCGTGCAAGAAAGACAGTTCGATTCAGTCAAATTTTTTTGACGTTTCTAAAATAGAATAGGTCGGATGCAATGCAACTTTATTTGGACATATGTCACGTCACAGTCAGATGAACACAGGTTAGCCAACCTAACTATTTACAGCTGTGCTGTCTTAAAGCGATGCACATACATTAAAGACCTAGGGCGGTGAGTTCGTTAATGTCTCAGATCGCAAGTTTTTGTGGCCCGAACCGAAGGCGAGGGCCACAAATATGCCATCTGGGGGTTTACGTATTACCGCCCGTGGTTCGTCTAGTTCTACGTCTTGCTTTGGCCAGGAAGTGTTTTTTTTCAGAAATTCCCACTTTAATCGCCAAAGGCGACTTAAAAACCACTTTAATTATTCGAAAAAGAACTTTTACTCGGTTTTTTCATATTCTGTGTAGTTTTATTCCATATCCCCTTGCAAAACAATCAGACGATTGAAATACTCGGCATAAAGTTTGATTTAATCGGTCATATTCTTTCGCCTTTTGCCATTCGTACAAATTCGTGCAATGTGAATTGCGATAGTCCTTAGCCTCTTCACCAAGGAATGTACTTCCTCTCTCTCTCATCACTGTCACTAAATGTAAAATCTCGATTTAAAAACGTCTCCATGTATCGTTTCCTTTTGTTATGTTGGTCAATAGTTGGTCACGAGACATTTTTTTTGATATTTATTTACTATTATCTCTTAGTAGTCTGTGTTTAATATCATCTGTCTACTGCGTCTACTGTCTTGTCTAGCTTCTAGCTGTCATACGAAAGTTGCGTTTTGTTTTTTCATTCCACATCTAATCACGTGACAAACTTTTTATAGAAAAAATGATACAAACTCATAATTTTACTTACATTTTATTTAAAAAACTTCATTTCAAATACAAAAACTGGCGCGTTAGACAACACAATCAAAAATTACACACGTTCCTTGCGTATTGTTGGTAAACAGAGTTCCTTATTGAAAAGTTAAGTATGCTTAAACCGAATAATTCTTTCAAGTTCATTTTTCGTGCTGATTCAATCTTCTCAGGCTCGTGACGTCCATTCCGTAGATTTTGAAAGTAGCTGGCTCTTCGAAGTGGACCTGTAAACAATATTCAAACATTTCATGACAGGTCAGAACACTCTTTCTTTTGTTCTGTATAAACGTTGCTCTTTTTGTCTTTTGTGTGTGTGTTGTGTAATGTCATGAATAAATGTTTTCCTTCTTTCTTTCTTTCAATATTGTAAATTTCAGAACACAGCAGTATGTAATACGCGGCATAAATATTGATTTATTTCCGTTAAAGTTTACAAGACCGGCCGCACATCATCATCATTTCAGCCGAAAGACGTCCACTGCTGGACATAGGCCTCCCCTAAGGCTCGCCACTCTGACCGGTCCTGTGATACTCGTTTCCTGTGAGGTCGTCGCTCCATCTTGTTGGAGGCCTACCGACACAGCTCGTCTCCCGGTTCGCGGGCGCCACTCGAGAACTTTCCGGCCCCATCGGCCATCAGTCCTGCGAGCAATGATCCCCGCCCAAGTCAGTGTCTGATCGGATTTTTTCTAATAATTGCGCGGGGTCTAATACAAAATGTATGTACGTAATGCCTTCCGGCAAGCGACAATTTTTTTTTGTCAGAAAATTTCTCATGTGCTGGTCTAAGGGTCAGTTTATTCAAACTGTCCGTTAAAGTTAACGTTAAATATTTTACTACGGGACAAAATGACGTTTCTGTATGGAATGACAGCTTGTCGGCCATATTTAACGACCAGGAGTCCGTCGACTATGCTTGAATCAACCTACCCTAAGCGTCGTGTAAGGCGGAGTCGAGACGAGTGGAGCGGAGAGGAGCCGACGTGAATCAACCAATCACGGGAAAGGCCGATGCAACGACTCCCGCTGAACTCCGGCCCTCTAACTCTCCTTTGCCACAGAATATTTAATAGTACTACATACAGAATGGCCACGGAATCACCCGCCTGAATCTAGCCGGCGCGCAACTAGGGTTGCCAGATGTAGTGACCCTATTATCGGGAGAAAAAAACGATTTTTCGGGATTTTGGGACTTCGGTCGGGAGAAACAAAAAAAAAAACCTAATAAGATTAAAACCAACTTCAAAATTTAATAAATGTACCTAACTTTTTTAGCCGAAAAAACTTTTTCCTATTAAAGACTTATCAATTTTCTACAAAATTGAGCCGACGCGAAACGGAGAAATGTTCCGCTTGATCACAATTAAGAACTTAAGATTATTGTTTTATTAACAGAAGTAGTTTTTCGGGAGATTTATTACTTTGACGGGAGTCTGGAGGCCACAATAAAATTCGGGAGAATCCCGCTAAATCCCGGCCATCTGGCAACCCTACGCGCAACTCGCGCCCAACTCGCCCTCACCGTCATTTGTTTCATCCGGAGATGGAGAGTGGATCGTTGGCCCGCGTAGTGGTACACACACATTTACAAGTGTACAGACGTCCTCGCACGCAAACATTGACACTTCATTCGAATTGTGTTTGAAATCGTGCTTTTTTATAGGCCGTGTCCGCCGCGTTTTGCCTCAACGTGATTGGTTGATTCGCGCGCGTCGCCTCTCCGGCAGCAGTCAACATTCTTTTTTATCCGAATGCGCTGTTTTCGAGAGTATGTATGTGTATTGTATGTATATTTCTTTGGCACGCTGTTAATGTTGATGGATTTTAGCTTGCGAGGTGCCGTTAGATTCGTTTTGATTGTGAGTGACACCTTGGCATATTAAAAGTTTGGATGCAGTCGTTTTTTTTCAAAAATCGTGCTATTATACTCACTTCTTTCTCCTCGCCGCCTGGCTTATCCTGAAAAAAAAAGTCATTATTTAAAGGTTATCTATTTTAACTACTACTACAGCCTATTTGCGTCCCACTGCTGGGCACAGGCCTCCTCTCATCACGAGAGGGTTTGGGCTGTAGTCCCCACGCGGGCCCAGTGCGGATTGGGGACTTCACACACATCTTTGAATTACTTCGCAGTTGCGTGCAGGTTTCCTCACGATGTTTTCCTTCACCGAAAAGCACAGTGGTTAATTCAAGTTGAATTTCGCACATAAGTAAACATAGAGGTGCGAGCCGGAATCGAACCCCCGACCTCGGCAGAGAGAGTGAGAGGCGGTAGGTCGAACCACTAGGCCACCACGGCTTCTATTTTAACAGTAAATATGAAATAAGTGCCGTGTCGAAGTCTTCGATCTCGTACAAAAAGTCACCGCGGAAACGAGCGGTCCCGATCTGCATACCTAACGTACGTTAAGTACTTAAGGTCAGTCGGGGCAAGTGCGCTGATTTTTTATGCATAGGAATAACCTTCCGTATAAAAAGAAAAATCTCAGAATTGTCCGCGTCGTAGATGGAAAAAGAAATGTTTTGGTGGCATGCATGACGGCTGTTTGTTACCTTATAGGTATTATACCGCCTAATAATTTTCATTTTTTACGCGCAATCTACCGACACGGAAAATTATGAGATTTTTTTCTGTCTGTCTGCCTGTCTAAAGATAAATAAATCAAGCACCTCGTAATTTTTCACCCATACCCAATTCAGCGTGTACCTATATAATGTTCATAATGTTCTAAATTTGCTACATGCACCTCGCAGGACAGCAGCGCCTCTAACGGCAGATTCACTCACTGTTGAGTGAAAGCAGCAAATATACGAGCTCTACTCGAGGGTGCGCAGGGTTTTTATGACGAACTAACTGCCCGCCCCGGCTTTGCACATAGCTACAAACCTTCCCTGAAGACTCAAAAACACGAAAAATTAAGAAGTTTTTCAAAAATAATTTTTTTGGGACAAGCTTTTACTGTCAAAACTATACTGACTGTACTTTTCTTTGTAAATCCTTCATCTACCCTTCAAGACGAATCAAACGAGCCCAAACTCGATGGGGTTATGTGGTTTTATTACGGAGTTCCTATGGCCACCTTCCGGCTCCATCATCAGATCAGCTCCACGTTTTACATATTCGTGCAAAATTCCAGCTCGATCGGAAACCGGAAAGTGGGTCCAATTTAACTTGCAAGATTCCATTACAGACAACGGGACAGGTGAAAGCAAATAAAAGCTTGTAAAAAGAATCACTGAAGCCGGAACTCCAACTCGCACCAGAGTTTACGTATGTGCGAATTTCACCACTGAGCTTTTCGGTGGAGGACATCGTGAGGAAACCTGCACGCATCTGCGAAGAAATTCAAAGATGTGTGTTGGGAGTCCCCAATCCGCACTGGGCCCGCGTGGGAACTATTAGCCCAAATCCTCTCGTGATGAGTGGAGGCCTGTGCCCAGCAGTGGGAAGTAAGTAGGCTGCTGCTGTGGTGGTGGCTTCACTCCGCGAATATGATTTCTTTCTTGCTAAGGGGGGGGGGGGGGGAGAAGTGTTACACGATAGTACACTCAATGTATATCTATATGTATATAGTAATTATCTAACCGTATGCTGGTCGAGATCCATAGGTTCGAACACCTGGCCACCACCCGCCTTCTCCTGAAAATGTTTCAAGCTAGGTATTTAGTACACGAAAATAAAGCTAAACTCACAGCCAAAGGGATGCGTCAAAAATTGTTAAGGCCGCTCCTATACCCAGCTCAGCCGTCACTGTCACTCGTGCAACGAGTGAAAGAGAATGCGCTACGCACAGAACGCCCGATTTAGTTAGTATTTAACGCGTTTTAATTTCTATAAAAATACCGTCTAAGAACATGGCATTTATAAAGCTGTCAATGTATGCATTTGATATAGATATTTTTTCTGTTATATTTAGTTTTACACTGTTTGATATAATAAACTGGAGTAAAGTTGGTTTAAAGGTCCGAGTTAGAGGTTACTTTGGAATTAAATTGTATCAAGCGAAGTTTCGTGAAACGTATAACGAAAGCTGTCAATGTAAGGATGATATAATCAAATATAACCTGTGTTTTTTTTCATATTTTCAACTTTTTATTTTCTTAGAAAAGTGTGATCTTACATGAGCAATTTGACGATGCTGGGTCAGGGAACGGTCTTAAAGATCAGCTTTTTAATATGACCAGTTTTCGGCTGTGCATTGTCTGTCAACACTCATTGAGTCCAACAAGATGGAGCGACGACCTCGTGAAGGTCGCGGGAAATCGGTGGAAGCAAGTAGCACAGGACCGGTCTGAGTGGCCTTAGGGGAGGCCTATGTCCAGCAGTGGACGTCTTTCGGCTGAAATGATGATGATGATGATGATGATGACTCATTGAGTTAGTAACGGAAGAGTTTTGAAAAAAATCGATTTTCGAAAGAATATAAACTTGATAAAAGTGCAGTGACGTGACATAGGTACACGCATCAGCTTTCAACTGCTAGTGTATTAATACATAATAATAATAATACAATTATGTATAAGCGATCGTCGTAATACATCGCGATTACGCGACTATCGCGCGGCTAAGCGACGCGACCATCGCGTGGTGGCGACTACGCGAATGTCCAGCAGGACACTTATCCTAGTTTAATATGTTTGAACTTGCGATAATCGCGTAGTCGCGTTGTATTAGAGCGATCCCTAACAGAAATATTTAGTTCTCGCGTATTTAATCTACACTTATATTTATAATGAACTAGCTGACCCAGCGGACTTCGTACCGCCATAGTCTTTTTTTGGATTTGAAAAATAGCTTACGTCCTATTCTCAGACCTACTGAACATATGTACACTCAAAATTTCATAAGAATCGGTCGAGTCGTTTCGGAGGACTTTGGTTACAAACAGTGTGACACGAGAATTTTATATATTAGATTAATACTAACCAATTTATGTTTCTCGTGTTCGTCGATCAGCTTTTGCTGTAAAAAATAAAAGAAACATAGAATAAAATAGCGCGGGAAATATGCGTTTTACCGGGACAAAAGGTAGCCTATACCCTTCCCCAAGTTCCAACTACCGAATTTCAGGTGAATTTGTTAAGAGGATACGTGAGCTGAGCCCCTTTTCAGATTGGAGAAATTTAAATCAATGTTGCTGCGATAAGGACAACTGCAGCTCCGTCGAAAAATCCGACGTAAAAAAACTCAGAAATCGAGGTTTCGTTCTCGACATTTTCCTCCTCCAAAATAAAACCAATCGTAATGTAATTTTGGGAACTGGATGAGAAGGAAATTATCTGTGTCGGACCGTTTTGATTTTTGCGTTTATTATTGTGGTTTTTGTATACCAGGCACATCTTTGCGGCCTATTCAATCGAGCCGTTTTCAGCACTGTTTGGAGTCACGTAGTTCTATTAAGAACAAAAATATCACTAAAAGCAAAAATACCGACACAAATACCGACGAAATTGATCTTATTTAAAAAAATCATTGATCTACGACCAAAATCCAGGGAGGAATATGTCGAGACCGTTTGTATGGAAAAGACCTCTAGCGTGTCCTCTTAAGCGTGAAGAGGTAAATAGACAGACGGACAGAGTTACTTCTAATATTATAGAATGAATTGACATTAATGATGGCAAAAAGGTTGAATAAAAAGTGTCTTGACATGTTTCCTGTTGCAGTTGAGCATTCTTCAATACAACTTTCACGTATTTTTTAATAATATTAATCAATATATTACGTTTTTTTTGGCACAATTATTATGAGAAATAGTTTTCGGCTCACCTGAGAGGGCGAACGAGTGTGGTCTTTCTCCTGAAAAGAGATGAAATAGGGTATTACACCTTTTTTGAGATTTGGTTTACAATGATCCTTATGTCGGATTGAATTGCAAGATTTTTTGTTCGATTTTCTGAATGAGATAAATACCTTGAAAAGTACTTTTAAATTTTCATTTTCAGTTTTCGCGCTAAAAAGCCAGCCGCCATGTTAGCTTGGTCTGTGACGTCACTAGGATAGTAAATAAGTACATAGTAACCAAACAAGTCAAGTCAAAACGGTTACTTGTAGCGCTTTGTTTACAGTAGGACTGACGTCACAGCAGCTAACAACATGGCGCCTACCGTTTTGGGATAGATTAAAAAACAACATTTTATAAATGTAATTATAAAATTATTTATGCATTTTTATGATTAAAAGTCGAATCAGTACTTCCCGATTTTCCTTGAATGGTGTATAATACCCTATTGTAGTATCAATCAAATTGAAGCTTTTTCTGCCAACAAACTGCTCAGCAGTTTGGCAGATGTTATTTGTAAGAAGCATGTCACTTTTATGAAATAAATGAATTAAAAAAAAAACCTGTGGAATGCTGCCTGCTGTCATCAAATCTGACTTTTATCGAAATACTTATACATAAATATTTAGGATCGACAAAAAGACGAACATATCAATATTATTTTTCACTAGTCGTTGCCCAAGACAATTTGAATTTACCACTGAGCTTTTCGGTGAAGGAAAAACATACAGCCTATTTGCGTCCCACTGCTGGGCACAGGCCTCCCCTCATCAAGAGAGGGTTTGGGCTATAGTCCCCACGCGGGCCCAGTGCGGATTGGGGATTTCACACACATCTTTGAATTACTTCGCAGATGCGTGCAGGTTTCCTCGCGATGTTTTCCTTCACCGAAAAGCTCATGGTAAATTCATATTGAATTTCGCACTTAAGTAAACTTAGAGGTATCGAACCCCCGACATGAGAGGAGAATTTATTCTTATTCTATTCTTAACTGTGAGAAAAGTTTTTAGATCATTTATGGGTCAATGTATTCTTTATTACAATAAACTACCCCGAGAAGCCATGAACCTGCCCCTACAAAGTAGAAGATGTAGGTACCTAAGTCAATGACGAAGCTTCTGTATGTTTTTAATGATAACTACATCAATCATAACTATGTACAACATAATGACGATGCAAAAGTGATTGTAAAATCCTACTTGAATAAATGTTTTTTTTTAATCTTTATATTTATCTTATCTTATTCTATTCTTATTCTATCTTTCAAAATGTACGCACCTCGGGGTCGTCCTCCTCCCTGATCATCGGCGGGATGTTGGGGCACAATTTGTCGGCTAGAGTTTGCACCTGTCGAACACAAACGTTCAAAGATCTAATTTAACACTGCAATCAGTAAAAAGCAACATGGTCTGTGAAGGCGGGTGCCCTGCCCCGCCTTGCTTGGTAGAGCTACGTTCCTGTTTGAGACCTATATCTTGTGCCAATTTTTAGTTTTAGGCCTTTAAACGTGACTAACATGTGAGACCTATATCTTGTGCCAATTTTTAGTTTTAGGCCTTTAAACGTGACTAACATGTGAGACCTATATCTTGTGCCAATTTTTAGTTTTAGGCCTTTAAACGTTACTAACATGTGAGACCTATATCTTGTGCCAATTTTTAGTTTTAGGCCTTTAAACGTGACTAACATGTGAGACCTATATCTTGTGCCAATTTTTAGTTTTAGGCCTTTAAACGTGACTAACATGTGAGACCTATATCTTGTGCCAATTTTTAGTTTTAGGCCTTTAAACGTTACTAACATGTGAGACCTATATCTTGTGCCAATTTTTAGTTTTAGGCATTTAAACGTGACTAACATGTGAGACCTATATCTTGTGCCAATTTTTAGTTTTAGGCCTTTAAACGTGACTAACATGTGAGACCTATATCTTGTGCCAATTTTTAGTTTTAGGCCTTTAAACGTGACTAACATGTGAGACCTATATCTTGTGCCAATTTTTAGTTTTAGGCCTTTAAACGTGACTAACATGTGAGACCTATATCGTGTGCCAATTTTTAGTTTTAGGCCTTTAAACGTGACTAACATATGAGACCTATATCTTGTGCCAATTTTTAGTTTTAGGCCTTTAAACGTGACTAACATGTGAGACCTATATCTTGTGCCAATTTTTAGTTTTAGGCCTTTAAACGTGACTAAAATGTGGTATTTCACATTACCACGCGCCTTAAAGAGTATAAAGGCTAGGATAAGAAAAGGGTAGCGCTAGCGCGGCAGCATCGCTACAAAAAGTCGCTGTAGGTGAGGGGCCCTAATTTCACCAGCTACCTTACCTTACCCCTCACCGGAAGGCATGATGGTGATGATGATGATAATGACGGTGATGATGATTGATGATGATGACTCACGTTAGGGTACTGCGAGAAGCAAGCTCGCGCCCGTCCTATGCACGGCGGAGGCACCGCCCTCCCATACCGATCTCTGTCGGCTGGATCGAACATGTAGTACCCTGGAAAGAAACGTACCTATACAGGTTCACACAGCTTAGAAGGCGCGTATACCTACTTTGCAGACGTCACTGTCACTCGTGCAACGAGTGAAAGAGAAAGCGCTACGCACAGAACGCCCGATTTAGTTGTATTTAACGCGTTTTCATTTCTATAAAAATACCTTCTAAAAACATGGCATTTATAAAGCTGTCAATGTATGCATTTAATATGGATAAGTTTTCTGTTATATTTAGTTTTACACAGTTTGATATAATAATCTGGAGTAAAGTTGAATTAAAGGTCCGAGTTAGAGGTTAATTGTATAGAGCGAAGTTTCGTGAAACGTGTAACGAAAGCTGTCAATGTAAGGGTAATATAATAAAATATAACATGTTTTTTTAGAGATTTGAGGTTACTTTGGAATTAAATTGTATCGCGTAAACCTAAAAAACGTGCTTTATTAAAATAAAGCACGTTTTAGGGTTCCGAAGTCCACAAGGAACCCTTATAGTTTCGCCATGTCCGTCCGTCTGTCCGCACTATTGCTCGGAGATGCTTAGGTCTAGAGAGCTGTAATTTGGCATGAATATGCATATTAGTTACGCTGACAAAGTGGTACAATAAAATTTTGAAATATATTTTTTTATAGGGTACCTCCCCTACTCGTAAAGTGGGGACGTAATTTTTTTTTCTTGCGTACCCCATGGTGCAGCATATCGTTGAATAGGTCTTAAAAAAATATTGTGGGTTTGTTAAAACCATTTTTTGATTAAGTGATGCGTTTGTGAAATATTAAGCTTTAAAGTGCTATTTTTTGCTAGAGTCACGTGTCCCCCCCCCCTGCCAGCTAAATGGTGGTATTTGGATGGCTGAAAAAAATCACGGTTGTGGCATATATAACGTAGTTGAAAGGAAAACTATCACAGCTAAGTAGGGTGTACAAACTTACGAGTAATAGTCGACCAACTTATAATGATGATTTTTCTCGAGCGGCAGGGGCGTCGGGCGGGCACGTCATACCACAGGCTAGCTAGATGCTACTAAGTCTTAGAAAGGTACTGTGGGCATCCTCAACTTCGGAACCCTATAATTTGCGCGTGGCCCGACACGCACTTGGCCGGTTTTTAGGTTTTTTTCGCGTTGGTAGTATGGAATCGATAGCTGATTCTGTGGGTAAAATATCGTCGCAATCGCAACGTTTTGCTTATATGGAATATATATAGACTACTGCCATGGTTGAGACCACAATTCAAAGTTAGCGCACCTCGAGGCGTCCTGAACAGGGCGACGGCAACCTCCCCCCTTCCCGCGACGAACACACCACACTTCTCTTCCCGGAAAAACTCCGTCAGCTGCGAAGAGTATTAAATAATCATCGTCATTATCCATACATATCCATAAGTCCCCAATCCGCACTGGGCCCGTGTGGGGACTATAGCCCTAACCCTCTCGTGATGAGAGGAGACCTTTGTCCAGCAGTGGGACGCAATAATAGGCTGTAGTACTAGTTATCCATACAATACAATGTAATAATATACTTAAGAGGGTTTACTCCCAAAGCTGGCAACGTCGCAAATAGCTGTCAAATATAGATAAGATAAGATAAGATAATGATTTATCGTTATATATATCGTTGTTTTCATTAATTTATGAATGAAAATATGAATTGTCGCTCTATGGTTGAATAAAACATTAAGTATGGATTGCAACAATTATCCTAGGAACATGAAAATTTTAGGATTATGGAAGTATCTACTACTATCTTTTGAAAACTTTCCTTCTAATGTAATCTTATCATTTGAATACCTAACCAACAAATATAAAACGAGACGCGTCATTCAACCATAGAATTACAACTTCTTTTTTAATTCAGTAATATTGAGAAATGAATGAAAACAGCGAAACATTTGACAGCTATATGCGACGTTGCCAACTTTCGGGATAAACCCTCTTAAGACTTACACTACGGCGTACATCGGAAATAGCCAGGGAGCTTCAAATTTTCAAACAGCGCCATCTAGATGTTGCTCATGGAGTTCAAATTTGTATGCAGGCTACCTAGGCAGCGACATCTATTATCGCATTAACACTTATTTCGGGCGTACGCTGATTTGTTTGAAGGTTGTCATTCTAGTTTACCTTACTTCTTTTATGTCCATACTAATATTATAAACCAGTGGTGTGCACAGTTTTTGGACAGGGTAGACAACAAAAAATAAGTTCTTACACATCTTTGAATTACTTCGCAGATCGCGTGCAAGTTTCCTCACGATGTTTTCCTTCACCGAAAAGCTCAGTGGTAAATTCAAATTGAATTTCGCACATAAGTAAACTTAGAGGTGCGAGTCGGAATCGAGGCCCCGACGCTCTGCATGAGAGGCGGTAGGTCGAACCACTAGGACACCACGGCAATTCGATTAGGAGGAGATAATTGATAATTGATATTTATTGATTTACATGAATATGGTATACATAAAACAGATCTTAAATTATTAAACGCCTCTCATATTCTGTCGCTGTTGCGACGTGTAAATTATAAAGTTTACAAATTTAATATCGGGACAGTAACTCACATTTTCACACAGAGAGAAAATTTACTATTACCTTTTCGACGAGGTCCACGTCGACGGTGCCCGTTTGTCGCGCCTCGTACACCACGACGCGGCACACGCAGTTGCCGGGCGTGTAGAACTTGCGCAGGATCTTAACACACAAGGAGTTTAAGAGTGTATTTACTCCGCAAGTTGTCAAAAAAAGCTGTCAAATATTTCGCTGTTTTCATTACTTTCTGACATAGACATAAATAATACTTCGTATGGACCCGGCCTAACGTAGATACATGTCATGTTTTCCCACTTCATTGGTGTCCAATCCAAAGTTAAACTTGTATCGTGACACTAAAGCTGGGTCACATTTTTTCAACAACGAGACGAGTTTTTAGACACTGAGAAACAGTTTCGAAAAAAGTTTTTTTAAAAACGCTTATTGTCACGCACGCTCGGTGACAGAACTTTAGATTGGACACCGTGAAAACATGAATTATCGCTCTATGATTGAATAAAACGTATGGATTGCAAGTGCAACCATTGTCATAGGAACACGAAACTCTTGCTATTATGGAAGTAATGTCTTTTGAAAACCATCGCATTTTCAACGCATTTTAATGTAATCTTATCATTTGAATGCCTAACCGACAAATATAAAACGAGACGTGTCATTCAACCATAGAATGATAACTTCTTTTTTAAACTCAGTAATATTGAAAATTCATAAAAATAGCGAAACACATGACAGCTATATGCGACGTTGCCAAATAAAAATAAATAAATAAATATCTTTTGACATTTCACACTAAGTATTGACCAAGCCCAGATTGTGGAAGATGGACCGTTTGAACAAGTAGAGTGATTGAGGAAGATGGACCGTTTGAACAAGTAGAGTGATTGAGGAAGATGGACCGTTGAAACAAGTAGAGTGATTGAGGAAGATGTACCGCTTGAACAAGTAGAGTGATTGAGGAAGATGGACCGTTTGAACAAGTAGAGCGATTGTGGAAGATGGATCGCTTGCACAAGTAGAGCGATTGTGGAAGATGGACCGTTTGAACAAGTAGAGTGATTGTGGAAGATGGACCGTTTGAACAAGTAGAGCGATTGTGGAAGATGGACCGTTTGAACAAGTAGAGCGATTGTGGAAGATGGACCGTTTGAACAAGTAGAGCGATTGTGGAAGATGGACCGTTTAAACAAGTTGAGTGATTGAGGAAGATGGACCGTTTGAACAAGTAGAGCGATTGTGGAAGATGGACCGTTTAAACAAGTTGAGTGATTGAGGAAGATGGACCGTTTGAACAAGTAGAGCGATTGTGGAAGATGGACCGTTTGAACAAGTAGAGCGATTGTGGAAGATGGACCGTTTGAACAAGTAGAGCGATTGTGGAAGATGGACCGTTTGAACAAGTAGAGCGATTGTGGAAGATGGACCGTTTAAACAAGTTGAGTGATTGAGGAAGATGGACCGTTTGAACAAGTAGAGCGATTGTGGAAGATGGACCGTTTAAACAAGTTGAGTGATTGAGGAAGATGGACCGTTTGAACAAGTAGAGCGATTGTGGAAGATGGACCGTTTAAACAAGTTGAGTGATTGAGGAAGATGGACCGTTTGAACAAGTAGAGCGATTGTGGAAGATGGACCGTTTGAACAAGTAGAGCGATTGTGGAAGATGGATCGCTTGCACAAGTAGAGCGATTGTGGAAGATGGACCGTTTGAACAAGTAGAGCGATTGTGGAAGATGGATCGCTTGCACAAGTAGAGCGATTGTGGAAGATGGACCGTTTGAACAAGTAGAGTGATTGTGGAAGATGGACCGTTTGAACAAGTAGAGCGATTGTGGAAGATGGACCGTTTGAACAAGTAGAGCGATTGTGGAAGATGGACCGTTTGAACAAGTAGAGCGATTGTGGAAGATGGACCGTTTAAACAAGTTGAGTGATTGAGGAAGATGGGCCGTTTGAACAAGTAGAGCGATTGTGGAAGATGGACCGTTTAAACAAGTTGAGTGATTGAGGAAGATGGACCGTTGAAACAAGTAGAGTGATTGAGGAAGATGGACCGTTTGAACAAGTAGAGCGATTGTGGAAGATGGACCGTTTGAACAAGTAGAGCGATTGAGGAAGATGAACCGTTTGAACAAGTAGAGCGATTGTGGAAGATGAACCGTTTAAACAAGTAGAGTGATTGAGGAAGATGAACCGTTTGAACAAGTAGAGCGATTGTGGAAGATGAACCGTTTAAACAAGTAGAGTGATTGAGGAAGATGAACCGTTTAAACAAGTAGAGTGATTGAGGAAGATGAACCGTTTAAACAAGTAGAGTGATTGAGGAAGATGAACCGTTTAAACAAGTAGAGCGATTGTGGAAGATGAACCGTTTAAACAAGTAGAGTGATTGAGGAAGATGGATCGTTTAAACAAGTAGAGCGATTGTGGAAGATGAACCGTTTAAACAAGTAGAGCGATTGTGGAAGATGAACCGTTTAAACAAGTAGAGCGATTGTGGAAGATGAACCGTTTAAACAAGTAGAGTGATAGAGGAAGATGGACCGTTTAAACAAGTAGAGTGATAGAGGAAGATGGACCGCTTGAACTAGTAGAGCGATTGAGGAAGATGGACCGTTTGAACAAGTAGAGCGATTGAGGAAGATGAACCGTTTGAACAAGTAGAGCGATTGTGGAAGATGAACCGTTTAAACAAGTAGAGTGATTGAGGAAGATGAACCGTTTGAACAAGTAGAGCGATTGTGGAAGATGAACCGTTTAAACAAGTAGAGTGATTGAGGAAGATGAACCGTTTAAACAAGTAGAGTGATTGAGGAAGATGAACCGTTTAAACAAGTAGAGTGATTGAGGAAGATGAACCGTTTAAACAAGTAGAGCGATTGTGGAAGATGGACCGTTTAAACAAGTTGAGTGATTGAGGAAGATGGACCGTTTGAACAAGTAGAGCGATTGTGGAAGATGGACCGTTTAAACAAGTTGAGTGATTGAGGAAGATGGACCGTTTGAACAAGTAGAGCGATTGTGGAAGATGGACCGTTTAAACAAGTTGAGTGATTGAGGAAGATGGACCGTTGAAACAAGTAGAGTGATTGAGGAAGATGGACCGTTTGAACAAGTAGAGCGATTGTGGAAGATGGACCGTTTAAACAAGTTGAGTGATTGAGGAAGATGGACCGTTTGAACAAGTAGAGCGATTGTGGAAGATGGACCGTTTAAACAAGTTGAGTGATTGAGGAAGATGGACCGTTTGAACAAGTAGAGCGATTGTGGAAGATGGACCGTTTAAACAAGTTGAGTGATTGAGGAAGATGGACCGTTTGAACAAGTAGAGCGATTGTAGAAGATGGACCGTTTAAACAAGTTGAGTGATTGAGGAAGATGGACCGTTGAAACAAGTAGAGTGATTGAGGAAGATGGACCGTTTGAACAAGTAGAGCGATTGTGGAAGATGGACCGTTTGAACAAGTAGAGCGATTGAGGAAGATGAACCGTTTGAACAAGTAGAGCGATTGTGGAAGATGAACCGTTTAAACAAGTAGAGTGATTGAGGAAGATGAACCGTTTGAACAAGTAGAGCGATTGTGGAAGATGAACCGTTTAAACAAGTAGAGTGATTGAGGAAGATGAACCGTTTAAACAAGTAGAGTGATTGAGGAAGATGAACCGTTTAAACAAGTAGAGTGATTGAGGAAGATGAACCGTTTAAACAAGTAGAGCGATTGTGGAAGATGAACCGTTTAAACAAGTAGAGTGATTGAGGAAGATGGATCGTTTAAACAAGTAGAGCGATTGTGGAAGATGAACCGTTTAAACAAGTAGAGCGATTGTGGAAGATGAACCGTTTAAACAAGTAGAGCGATTGTGGAAGATGAACCGTTTAAACAAGTAGAGTGATAGAGGAAGATGGACCGTTTAAACAAGTAGAGTGATAGAGGAAGATGGACCGCTTGAACAAGTAGAGCGATTGAGGAAGATGGACCGTTTGAACAAGTAGAGCGATTGTGGAAGATGGACCGTTTGAACAAGTAGAGCGATTGTGGAAGATGGATCGCTTGCACAAGTAGAGCGATTGTGGAAGATGGACCGTTTGAACAAGTAGAGCGATTGTGGAAGATGGATCGCTTGCACAAGTAGAGCGATTGTGGAAGATGGACCGTTTGAACAAGTAGAGTGATTGTGGAAGATGGACCGTTTGAACAAGTAGAGCGATTGTGGAAGATGGACCGTTTGAACAAGTAGAGCGATTGTGGAAGATGGACCGTTTGAACAAGTAGAGCGATTGTGGAAGATGGACCGTTTAAACAAGTTGAGTGATTGAGGAAGATGGACCGTTTGAACAAGTAGAGCGATTGTGGAAGATGGACCGTTTAAACAAGTTGAGTGATTGAGGAAGATGGACCGTTGAAACAAGTAGAGTGATTGAGGAAGATGGACCGTTTGAACAAGTAGAGCGATTGTGGAAGATGGACCGTTTGAACAAGTAGAGCGATTGAGGAAGATGAACCGTTTGAACAAGTAGAGCGATTGTGGAAGATGAACCGTTTAAACAAGTAGAGTGATTGAGGAAGATGAACCGTTTGAACAAGTAGAGCGATTGTGGAAGATGAACCGTTTAAACAAGTAGAGTGATTGAGGAAGATGAACCGTTTAAACAAGTAGAGTGATTGAGGAAGATGAACCGTTTAAACAAGTAGAGTGATTGAGGAAGATGAACCGTTTAAACAAGTAGAGCGATTGTGGAAGATGAACCGTTTAAACAAGTAGAGTGATTGAGGAAGATGGATCGTTTAAACAAGTAGAGCGATTGTGGAAGATGAACCGTTTAAACAAGTAGAGCGATTGTGGAAGATGAACCGTTTAAACAAGTAGAGCGATTGTGGAAGATGAACCGTTTAAACAAGTAGAGTGATAGAGGAAGATGGACCGTTTAAACAAGTAGAGTGATAGAGGAAGATGGACCGCTTGAACAAGTAGAGCGATTGAGGAAGATGGACCGTTTGAACAAGTAGAGCGATTGTGGAAGATGGACCGTTTGAACAAGTAGAGTGATTAAGGAAGATGGACCGTTTGAACAAGTAGAGCGATTGTGGAAGATGGATCGCTTGCACAAGTAGAGCGATTGTGGAAGATGGACCGTTTGAACAAGTAGAGTGATTGTGGAAGATGGACCGTTTGAACAAGTAGAGCGATTGTGGAAGATGGACCGTTTGAACAAGTAGAGCGATTGTGGAAGATGGACCGTTTGAACAAGTAGAGCGATTGTGGAAGATGGACCGTTTAAACAAGTTGAGTGATTGAGGAAGATGGACCGTTTGAACAAGTAGAGCGATTGTGGAAGATGGACCGTTTAAACAAGTTGAGTGATTGAGGAAGATGGACCGTTTGAACAAGTAGAGCGATTGTGGAAGATGGACCGTTTGAACAAGTAGAGCGATTGAGGAAGATGAACCGTTTGAACAAGTAGAGCGATTGTGGAAGATGAACCGTTTAAACAAGTAGAGTGATTGAGGAAGATGAACCGTTTGAACAAGTAGAGCGATTGTGGAAGATGAACCGTTTAAACAAGTAGAGTGATTGAGGAAGATGAACCGTTTAAACAAGTAGAGTGATTGAGGAAGATGAACCGTTTAAACAAGTAGAGTGATTGAGGAAGATGAACCGTTTAAACAAGTAGAGCGATTGTGGAAGATGAACCGTTTAAACAAGTAGAGTGATTGAGGAAGATGGATCGTTTAAACAAGTAGAGCGATTGTGGAAGATGAACCGTTTAAACAAGTAGAGCGATTGTGGAAGATGAACCGTTTAAACAAGTAGAGCGATTGTGGAAGATGAACCGTTTAAACAAGTAGAGCGATTGTGGAAGATGAACCGTTTAATCAAGTAGAGCGATTGTGGAAGATGAACCGTTTAAACAAGTAGAGTGATAGAGGAAGATGAACCGTTTAAACAAGTAGAGTGATTGAGGAAGATGAACCGTTTGAACAAGTAGAGCGATTGTGGAAGATGAACCGTTTAAACAAGTAGAGTGATTGAGGAAGATGAACCGTTTAAACAAGTAGAGTGATTGAGGAAGATGAACCGTTTAAACAAGTAGAGTGATTGAGGAAGATGAACCGTTTAAACAAGTAGAGCGATTGTGGAAGATGAACCGTTTAAACAAGTAGAGTGATTGAGGAAGATGGATCGTTTAAACAAGTAGAGCGATTGTGGAAGATGAACCGTTTAAACAAGTAGAGCGATTGTGGAAGATGAACCGTTTAAACAAGTAGAGCGATTGTGGAAGATGAACCGTTTAAACAAGTAGAGTGATAGAGGAAGATGGACCGTTTAAACAAGTAGAGTGATAGAGGAAGATGGACCGCTTGAACAAGTAGAGCGATTGAGGAAGATGGACCGTTTGAACAAGTAGAGCGATTGTGGAAGATGGACCGTTTGAACAAGTAGAGTGATTGAGGAAGATGGACCGTTTGAACAAGTAGAGCGATTGTGGAAGATGGATCGCTTGCACAAGTAGAGCGATTGTGGAAGATGGACCGTTTGAACAAGTAGAGTGATTGTGGAAGATGGACCGTTTGAACAAGTAGAGCGATTGTGGAAGATGGACCGTTTGAACAAGTAGAGCGATTGTGGAAGATGGACCGTTTGAACAAGTAGAGCGATTGTGGAAGATGGACCGTTTAAACAAGTTGAGTGATTGAGGAAGATGGACCGTTGAAACAAGTAGAGTGATTGAGGAAGATGGACCGTTTGAACAAGTAGAGCGATTGTGGAAGATGGACCGTTTGAACAAGTAGAGCGATTGAGGAAGATGAACCGTTTGAACAAGTAGAGCGATTGTGGAAGATGAACCGTTTAAACAAGTAGAGTGATTGAGGAAGATGAACCGTTTGAACAAGTAGAGCGATTGTGGAAGATGAACCGTTTAAACAAGTAGAGTGATTGAGGAAGATGAACCGTTTAAACAAGTAGAGTGATTGAGGAAGATGAACCGTTTAAACAAGTAGAGTGATTGAGGAAGATGAACCGTTTAAACAAGTAGAGCGATTGTGGAAGATGAACCGTTTAAACAAGTAGAGCGATTGAGGAAGATGGACCGGAGGGTCACCAGCTCACCTGTTCCATGGCAAGGATCTTGGAGCCGGGCCTGTAGTGCAGGTAGCTGTCCTGGTAGAGCTGGTCTCCGCTCGCGAGGATCGCGTCCAGGGTGGTGGAACACCAGCGGCAGACGTCTTCCACCCGTGACATGGCCACCGCCATCACTGAGCACGCCAGCGCCTGTCGGGGGAAGGCGGATGTTAATCATTTTCTTTATTGATTTATTTACCTTGTTTTTTTCATTTACTCGGTAGTTAAATTCGGGTTCTGTCGGGTTCCCGAGATTTTCCGATGGAAATTCAGTATAGCTTGTCAACTTCGAGCCTGACCCTCCCTTGGGGTAAGAGACGGTCGGGTGACAGGGGGGGGAGCACCTGATATTGATGACGTCATACAGCACATCTTATAGAAACGCACGCCCGAGAAACTCTGCACAACGCAATCGCAGCGTAGGAGATTCTCCATAAATTACATCGAACTCGCCACATCTCTTTCATCCTTTCGTTTGACTAAGTTTCATTTGACAGAAAAGAACTGTCAAGTTCATCATGAGTCCATATTTCTTTTTAATTGTACCTTAGAGTCATATGTCACATCATATTTAGGTACATGCATCGGTCATACGTAGCTTTATTTGCTGATCTGATGTCATCGGCCAGAATGTTTCGAGCGATACGAGACCTCGCCTCCCCGCTGCCGGCGCGCCCCCCAACGTCTGTCGTACCTCAGGGACGAAGTTGACGACCACTTGACGACCTATCTTGCATCTGTACAAATCTTATTAATACGGGTGCTCAAAAAGTGAACATTTAACCTATTTAACGTGCCAAAAGTTTTTTTTGTATTTTGACAGCCAGTGAGCGTGCCTAAAGTTGTTTTTTTATGAACTAGTGCGTAAAGTTTCTTGAGCTTCATCCTGTTTTTTTTTTTTTTGCAAAAGTATTAAAAAATGTCGTTTGATCACGTGCGAAATTGTCATTTTCACTCGTCCCTAGTGTTAACGCTCGCATTCGCTCGCGCCAATATAACTAGGGACTTGTGATAGAATTACAAATTTTTCGCACTTGCATCAAAATATACTATTATGTAACAAGACTGCAATGTGTTTGCAAACTTACCTGGTTGCCGCGGGAGGCGGCGGTGAACTTGCGACACGCCATCGAGTGCGCCGCGCTCAGGAACTGAGTGCCGTCCGCGAGGACAAGCCAGCCGCTCGTGTTGCGTTGGCCTGCAAGGATACAGATGTCATCATCATCATCATCATCATGTTCGTCATCATGTTCGTCATCATCGTCATCGTCATCATCATCATCATCATCATCATCATCATCATCATTAATATTGACTAATACATAGGTACAGGTAAAGAACAGAGGCAGGACTACATTTACTACAACATCAACTACTTACTTACTACCATTGATCTATTATAAGTAAGGATTCACAATCAGCCGGAGAAAATTGGCCCGTCAAAACGGGTGCCCGAACAACTCGGGCACCCGTTTGGCGCTCAGTAAATTTGACACTTAAGTCTTTTAGTGTTAGGTTTACTTTTGTATAAAATATTTATCTTGACACATATTATAAAGAGGCGTTATTAGCATATTGGAACGTATTTTCTAATGTCAGTTTGCTCCATATATTTTGACATATTCTGTTAGGCACTGTTCGTCCATATGTTATTATAGATCAATGCTTACTACACTATGTATTACTGTATTACTGAAACAGGTATGCACTAAGCACACACTTTACAAATGAATTTAACAGAAATGAAAACCTTTTAGGTTGGCATTCTTGCTTTCCTTCTCCATAGCGTCCGCGACCCGCTGTGCGTCCTTGCAGGTTGGTCCCCCCGGCGGATGTTTACGGTCCTCTTCGCGAGCTCGACGCTTCTCTCCCGTCACGCCAACCTGGACAGAATAGTGAGGTTAGAGTAGTAAATAGGCTGTAGTAGTAGTAGTAGTAGTATATCTTGACCTCTATCTGTTCAGGTGAAGCTTGAAATGGTGCCGGATGTAGTCGAATGGGACTTCAAAGCCGGGCCGACGGTTTAGATAGATATACAATGACAGTGATACTAGAAGTCAGTAGGAACACTAGTATACTTGTATGAAGTACTAAGTATTAAATATTCCCCTGTTATACTATTAGTAATAGTATAACAGGGGACTAAGGCCTCTTGTCCACGACACGGTTTATCGCCGTGAAAATCTACGGTTAATTCGCCGCGTGTAGGCACGGTCGTCAGTTTTGTATGGATCACTATGAAAGCTTGTAGACGTGCACGGTGGCGCCACGGCACGGCATCTACGCACGGCGTGATTTTCACCAGTGTTGTATGGTATGGCAGTCTATCGGGGTGTGTCGACGGCGCCGGACGTATGCACGGATTCGTGACGGTCTACATACGCTGTTTCCCGATTTTTTTATAAAATGAACATAAATCAAGAATTATTAATTACATTGCCTGTAATATGAGATATATATATTATAATATATATTCTTGACAAGTGTATGAAACGCGCCATATTCCTCCCTTTTTTCTAAAATCGGATGTATCCAAAACCTTTTTTTCCTTTTTTTTCTATTTTCCGTTTCCTATATGTATATGTAATAAGCAACGATAATCTTTTTTTTACGTAAGAAAATTCACGACGCAGCACGTCCTACACAGCCCGCGTAAAAAGCGCTACTAGCCACTACTTAGTCAATGTCTCGCCCGGTGATTTTGCCGTGTCATGAGTACAAGCTAGCACGTTTTTTCAACCGTACGGTTGAACAACCGTGTCGTGCACAAGAGGCCTAATAGTCTATTAGTCCCTGGCTACCTTGCTGGTGGCGG
This sequence comes from Aethes cnicana, assembly GCA_963971205.1. NCBI lineage: Eukaryota > Metazoa > Arthropoda > Insecta > Lepidoptera > Tortricidae > Aethes > Aethes cnicana. The sequence goes on along the minus strand of OZ020301.1, from coordinate 1,032,948 downwards.
GCACGAGGCGCGCGGGCGGCGGCGCGCGCACGAGCGGCGGCTCGGCGGCCATCTTCTTGATCGGCGCCACCTGCACCGACATGGCGTACAGGTGGAACTCGTGCCGCGGCCGCTCCGTCACCGGAATGTTCTGCAGGTACCTGGGGGGCATCGTCATCATCAGCATCATCCATACTATAGTGTTAGGAAGTCAACGACTTTAACCATCCGGCCAGGCCTGTGTGACGTCACACCGTTACCTGAGCCAACCAGCCGGCCGGGTCCGAGTGGCGCCACCTTTCCCCACCTGAACCGAGCCTGGCAGGCGCTGTACGTGCCCCACTACTGGCACTATTTCGCTGACCGCCGGCTTGGTAGGACGTGCCTGTACTGTGACAATTAGTGCGCCCTGTCTCGACATAATCGTGGCTATCGTTATAATTGTAGCTTAGGAGTGCGACAATTTTGTTCCTTTATAGTTCTGATTGTGCATTTTGTTAAAGTAATGATTAAACCGTGAATATTAAAATCTGTGTTTTATTCTATTCTAAAAATAGTATTATAAATGCGAAAGTAACTCTGTCTGTCTGTCTGTTACCTCTTCACGCAGAAACTAGTTACAAAATAAACACACAACACCAGGTGGGTGATGGGGTCGTCACATCCCTACGCCTTTTCACATTCCTATATGAGTAATGTTTGTGCACGTGATTTTTGTATGATACCCTTAAATATGTTAATTTTAATTAGTACAAGGGGGACAGCTGAAAACCAGCTCTGCGCAGAGCGATGCAGCGAGCGAACGCACTTGCAGAACATGCTGAGCTGTCTCCTATTGGTCACTTAATTATTAGAAGTAGGTAATAGTATCTTGTTTGCAATTTTTATAATTATGCTACTTTAAACCATGTACCTCTGTTCTTTTTTTGTATTTCTTCTTTTTTTTGTGTGACAAATAAATGATTTCTTATTCTTATTCTATACTAGCTGACCCCGCGGACTTCGTACCGCCTTAGTTTTTTTTTATAAACCTCACGGAGCCCGAGACCTTTCCAACGAATGCAAAACCGTGGAAATCGGTTCGTGCGTTCTGGAGTTATAGCGTCAGGGAGGAAAACCCGACTTATTTTTATATAGTAGATTATTATTTCACGTGACGAACAGGCTTGGCTCAGTTAGTAGTGACCGTGCTAGAGAGCTGGACCACCTGCAGCGGTAGTATACAACTACGATGGTGGCGGCCTTAGGAGTAGCCGCCTGCGTTCGCTCGTTTAAAACTAAAGTGGGCTTCTGGTGAATTCAATAGGGATGACGACAACTTTTTCTTCCTTAGTCTATCAGGAAGGTTATTGAAAAGTATTGGACACGTATTTTTCTTTTTTCACGTAATCAAACTTATATTGAGAGATATATATTGAGTTATATTGAGTTATATATTGAGTTATATATTGAGTTATATTGAGAGATATATATTGAGTTGAAATGTCGCGTGACGTCACGGTTAGGTACGATGTATACCTAACGGTGACGTAGTTAACCCCCACTCTCCAACTTTAATGCGTTTTAACTCAGTCATTCTTTGTTAATTTGATAAAACAAAAAATACGCGTCGAATATTTTTTTATTATCTGACTGACGAACTAATTAGAATTTCGATTTCTTCACCCTGTCGTCATCCCTATACTGACGTGTAAAAGTGAAAAAGCCGTGGTGGCCTCGTGGTTCGACCTACCGCCTCTCATGCCGAGGGTCGGGGGTTCGATTCCGACTCGCACCTCTAAGTTTACTTACGTGCCAAATTCAATTTGAATTTACCACGAGCTTTTCGTTGAAGGAAAACATCGTGAGGAAACAAGCGAAGTAATTCAAAGATGTGTGTGAAATCCCCGATCCGCACTGGGCCCGCCTGGGGACTATAGCCCAAGCCCTGTCATGATGAGGGGAGGCCTGTGCCCAGCAGTGGGACGCAAATAGACTGTGGTAGAGATCTTCTACTATCTTAAGTCCCGCGCCTTCACATTTCAAAACGCTTCAATTTTTTTATTATTATTTAAAAAGCACCACCAATACTCTCAACGCGTAGTTGATGGCTGTTCCAGCATGCACACACGTGTCGAGAGTGTTGGTGGTGCTTTTTAAATACATTGAAGCCTTTTGAAATGTGAAGGCGCGGGACTTTAGATAGTAGAAGATCTCTAGTAGTAGTGTAAAAGTGCCCCTATGTGGCCAATTTGCTGAATAAATGATTGAATTTGAATTTGACTTACGCGTATGCCATTAACTTGGGTGAGGTGAAGGTCAGCACGCATGCCGCGCCGTCGTCCTGAAACAAAACCGAGGGTCTTAGGCTCGGTTGATTCAAACCGTCCGTTTAAAGTTAACGTTAACGTTAAATATTTTACTATGGGACAAAATGACGTTTCTGTATGGAATGACAGCTCGGCGGCCATATTTTACGACCAGGAGTTCGTCAACTATGCATGAATCAACCTACCCTTATTCGAACCCATACATAGGGATATAGGATTTCCCATATATAGCACTCATCATCATCATCATTACAGCCAAAAGACGTCCACTGCTGGACATAGGCCTCCCCCAAGGCTCGCCACTCAGACCGGTCCTGTGCTACTTGCTTCCACTGGTTTCCCGCGACCATCACGAGGTCGTCGCTCCATCTTCTTGGAGGCCTACCGACAGCTCGTCTCCCGGTTCGCGGTTCCTATATAGCACTACATAGTATAAAACAAAGTCCCTTCCTGCAGTTTGTCCCTATGTATGCTTAGATCTTTAAAACTACGCAACGGATTTTGAAGAGTTTTTTTTAATAGATAGAGTGATTGAAGAGGGAGGTTTTGGAATATAATTTATTGTAGTTTAACACTCAATTCCCGCGGGAACGCTACAACCGAATTCCACGCGGACGAAGTCGCGGGCAGAAGCTAGTGCCATATAAATTGGGAGACTGTCTAATCTATTTGCTTTGTGGTTTGTCACGAAATATTATAAATATGAAAGTGTGTTTGTTTGTTCGTTTGTCCTTCCTTCACGTCGCAACGAGTGGACCGATTTGGATGAAACTTGGTATGGATAGATAGTTTGAGACCCGGGCAATAACATGGGATAAGTACTTTTTATCCCGACATTTCCACGGGAACGGTCTATAATCTATCTATATGTATAGTATCATTGGGTACGCAAATTCAAAGTCTGGGGCGAAACGGCAAAACGTGGGACAAACTTCGCGGGCATCGGCTAGTCTGCCATAAACGTTCAATAGGGATGACGACAACTTTTTTTCCTTAGTCTATCAGGAAGATTATTGAAAAGTATTGGACACGTATTTTTTCATTTTTCACGTAATCAAACTTATACGGAGATATATTGAGTTGAAATGTCGGGTGACGACACGGTTAGGTACGATTTATACCTAACGGTGACGTAGTTAGCCCCCACTCTCCAACTTTAATGCGTTTTAACTTAGTCATTCAAACAAAAAATACGTGTCTAATATTGTTTTATTAGGTACCTGACTGACGGATTAATTATAATTTCGATTTCTTCACCCTATCGTCTTCCCTATTACACTGCGCGGGGTCAGTTATTTAATCATTCATACTCGTATATTACGCGCCGAGCGAAGTTTGGCCCAACGTCATGTATATTATTGGACTGTGCGGGACCAGTGGTATAGTAAGTACCTGGGCGTCGGCGCGCAGCCCGGTGGGGCCGCAAGCGTGGGGCTCCATCATGTAGAAAGGTGGTGCGCCCTGGACGCGCCACACTCCCACCGCGTGGGGCGGTGACCACAATATCCCGTGGGTGTAAGACTCGAAGAAACGCTCCAACGCCGACCTGCCAATAATAGTTCTTTGTTACTGCTGTAACTAATAGGGAATATAGGTCAAAATGTATGCATTCGGTTCATATTTGGTTTACGCAAATATGACCACGTTTCCAGTTTTCGCGCGCAACTCAAGTGGCTTTCGCCGAAAGGCCCACATTCTTAGTGTTCTGTATAGCGTAGGTACTTTCATTCCTTCTACTCCCCGCTATCTTAAAGAACGTTTTGGTTACGTCTCGTTTCTGAGATGTTCCCAAAACTTCCTTCTGTCCGTGCCTCCTTCCTCCTCTAAATTTTTTAGGAAATCTTTTACATTCCAAGCTATACTGCTTTGGAACTCTCTACCTGTTGACCTTAGACTAGCTAAATCTCTTTCAGTGCTTAAGAACAAGGTTAAGGAGCATTATTTGTCACTTGTCTGATGTGTACTGCTTTTTTTTCTTGGATAATGGATTACATATTTTAATTTATTTGGCTGTTATCTATTTATATGTAAGTTTATGTATGTGTTTCTTCTGCACATCTTAGTGCAGAGCACCGCCTACCACCTAGTTTGTTTTTTTTCATCTCCACTATCCAAAGGTTGTCTGGTAGAGACCGATATTAAGCGATAAGACCGCCTGCTGTATGCCATACCTTTTGTGTAATTACATTATGTCTACTGTTCCTTGATTGTGTGGTGTTCAATAAAGTATATTGTATTGTATTGTAATATAAAGTCGCTTCTCCGAGTGCATGAATTGAAAGCTGAAATTTTGATGGGAAATATAACCGCCGCGTTGGACCGATTCAAAGGGGCCGATCGGAAATCGATTCTTTTATTTTATTTATTTTTATTTATTTATTTAAAAAACCAACAGCGTATAATGGATATAGTTACAAGGGTGTTTTAGTAAGGTAGCAACGTTCCTCCAGCGTCAAGAGATTATAGTGCTTGCAGGCTGCCGGGTACGAGCTTATATGTTTACGGTGGCGGTAATTTAAGTGTTTCACTAATTTGCGCTGGATGCTTTCTAGCCTATCTTTGTGAGTTTTGTAGAACGGTGACCATATAGGACTGGCATATTCAAGTGTGCTGCGAACATAAGCAAAGAATAGTACTTTCAGACATTTAAGATTACTAAATGACTTGCATGTTCTGAGAATGAAAACGATTATCTCCCATTTGAGTGAAAAAATATCTGTCAGCTTGAACGGCCCGAGTGTGCCGGAGCGGAGTTTGGATTTTTCAAAGTCAAAGTGTTTTATTTTGTAAACATAGGTAGGTATTGATATAAATATGGTGGTACACATGGTTTTGCGCGCTATGTCCAAACTTTGAGTTTATATGACACGCGAAGTACGAGCATTTGTTGAGTCTACTTCATACCACACGGTTTGTGGTCACAACCATGATACAATAATATACTTCGCCAGGTATGACAGTCCAGTATTCTGTAGTAGTGTGGGTGTCAGTCACCCGAACGTCATTCGCACTGCTGTGTGTTGCAAGTGGTGTATTAAAATAATCCCCGACCCCCATGTATGCTGTGAGTGTTTCATTAAATTATTACGTTCATTTGTTTTTAACTTGTCCCATTTTGTGTGCTTAAACAAGTAAATGACAATTGTAATGGACAAATAATTTATTTAGCATAATGGCAGAAAATATTTTCTCCACTTTTGTTTCATTGCAATAAGGTGGCAACTCGATTTTGACGTTACGGTGACACGTCACACGCATCGGTAGAACTGTTTTCTTAGACCATGGTCACAACGTTTTACTTGAACCCGCATATTTTTAATACTTAAGCACAGTCATAAGTTTTTTCTTTATTTTATAAGCGAATAAATCGTCCTCGGGGTTTGTGGCAGAATATCAGTGATCCGCTCGCCCGAGCGGATCTACACACTAAGGCAATCCAGAGCAATAGCATAAGGCAATCAATCTGAGCCATGGCCCATTTGCGCTGTTGCAACGCACTATGTGCTTGTATTTGTAGACGTTGTTTCTATGTTTCTGTTATTGTTTTAAATCTAAGTTGTGCATGTAACATTTACCTATGTAAAACTAGATACATGTGCATTTGTAACGGGCAAATAAACGGTTTATCTATCTATCTATCTATAATGCCATAAACATACCTGACGCTCATGTCGGAGGGATGAATCTGCTCCAGTTTTCCGGAATACGTCGCTTGCAAGTCGTATCGCACATAGTTCACACCCAGCACAAACCGCTTCAACACCTGCAACGAAACATTACAGCTTTTTTTTACTAAACATTTAAAATTTATTTATTTTTATAGTACAGCGACATCGTATACATAACACTTTAGTAGTAACTAGCTTCTGCCCGCGACTTCGTCCGCGTGGAATTTGTTAATAGCCTTCCCGCGGGTACTATGCATTTCCTCGGGATAAAAAGTAGCCTATATGTTGACCAGTGTTATAAACTACCCCCATACCAAATTTTGTTTCAATCCGTCCAGTAGTTTTCGAGTTAAATCCGGACATACATACATACATACATACAGTATTTTTTTCTAAAAATCGTTATTTTGTGTTCAGTATCGTTCATATAGTCCCTTTGACTTGATAGTTTCTTTTAATTTTCAATTTTCAGCCGCGACTTCTACAGAATTATTATTTATTATATGTATAGATTTTTTCCTTTTTTTTCTCGGATTCATTAATCTCTTATGAATAAATAGTTTAGTGCCAAAATTCATTATTTAGGTAATATCAGACTGGTTTAAAGAATGTTTTAGGGAACTCATCAATCATTTCCTTTTTACTGGACAATAGGCAGGTAATCTAACAGTAGGTAATCTGCATAACGTGTTTCTTGAAAGTGTTTCTAATCTAGGATTATAATTTAATTTTTCCCGTTCCCGTGGGAATATCGGGAAATCCTTTCTTAGTGCTCCCCTACGCTCCCCAAGGAACCTGCATGCCAAACTTCAGCTCTCTACGGTGATCCCCGCGACCTAAACATTAAAATGTAAAAATCCCATTTTTTCCCGTTCCCGTGGGAATTTCGGGAAGTCCTTTCTTAGTGCTCCCCTACGCTCCCCAAGGAACCAGCATGCCAAATTTCAGATCCTTACTATGTTTCCCGCGACTTCGTACGCGCCTAAAAATTTAAATGTAAAATTCCCTTTTTTCCCCTTTCCCGTGAGAATTTCGCGAAATCCTTTCTTAGTGCTCCTCTACGCTCCCCAAGGAACCTGTATGCCAAATTTCATCTCTCTACGACCAGTATTTTCGGCTCTGCGTTGATATGTCAGTCAGTCAGTCAGTCAGTTTCTTCTTTTATATATTTAGATAGATAGATAGCTGTTTCCCGCGACTTCGTACGCGCTTAAACATTAAAATGTAAAAATCCCATTTTTTCCGTGCCCGTGGGAATATCGGGAAATCTTTTCATAGTGCTCGCCTACGCTCTCCAAGGAACCTGCATGCCAAATTTCATCTCTCTACGATGATCCCCGCGAGTGCTCCCCTACGCTCCCCAAGGAACCTGCATGCCAAATTTTGGCTTTCTACGACCAGTAGTTTCGGCTCTGCATTGATGTGTCAGTCAGTCAGTCAGTCAGTCAGTTTCTTCTTTTATTTATATATTTAGATAGTTAGATAGCTGTGTCCCGCGACTTCGTACGCGCCTAAACATTAAAATGTAAAAATCCCATTTTTCCCGTTCCCGTGGGAATATCGGGAAATCCTTTCTTAGTGCTCCCCTACGCTCCCCAAGGAACCTGCATGCCAAATTTCATCTCTCTACGATGATCCCCGCGACTACGTACGCGCCTTAAAATGTAATAAACCCATTTTTTTCCCGGTCCCGTAGGAATTTCGGGAAGTCCTTTCTTAGTGCTCCCCTACGCTCCCCAAGGAACCTGCATGCCAAATTTCATCTCTCTACGATGATCCCCGCGACTACGTACGTGCCTTAAAATGTAATAAACCCATTTTTTTCCCGGTCCCGTAGGAATTTTGGGAAGTCCTTTCTTAGTGCTCCCCTACGCTCCCCAAGGAACCTGCATGCCAAATTTCATCTCTCTACGATGATCCCCGCGACTACGTACGTGCCTTAAAATGTAATAAACCCATTTTTTTCCCGGTCCCGTAGGAATTTTGGGAAGTTCTTTCTTAGTGCTCCCCTTCGCTCCCCAAGGAACCTGCATGGCAAATTTCAGCTCTCTACGACCAGTAGTTTTGGCTCTGCGTTGATATGTCAGTCAGTCAGTCAGTCAGTCAGTTTCTTCTTTTATATATTTAGATAGATAGATAGCTGTTTCCCGCGACTTCGTACGCGCCTAAGCATTAAAATGTAAAAATCCCATTTTTCCCGTTCCCGTGGGAATATCGGGAAATCCTTTCATAGTGCTCCCCTGCGCTCCCCAAGGAATCTGCATGCCAAATTTCATCTCTCTACGATGATCCCCGCGACTACGTACGGGTTTTAAAATGTAATAAACCCATTTTTCCCGTTCCCGTGGGAATATCGGGAAATCCTTTCATAGTGCTCCCCTGCGCTCCCCAAGGAATCTGCATGCCAAATTTCATCTCTCTACGATGATCCCCGCGACTACGTACGGGTTTTAAAATGTAATAAACCCATTTTTTCCCGTTCCCGTGGGAATTTCGGGAAGTCCTTTCTTAGTGCTCCCCTACGCTCCCCAAGGAATCTGCATGCTAAATTTCAGCTCTCTACGATGATCCCCGCGACTACGTACGCGCCTTAAAATGTAAAAAAACCATTTTTTCCCGTTCCCGTGGGAATTTTGGGAAGTCATTTCTTAGTGCTCCCCTACGCTCCCCAAGGAACCTGCATGCCAAATTTCAGATCTCTACGATGTTTCCCGCGACTTCGTACGCGCCTAAACATTAAAATGTAAAAATCCCTTTTTTTCCCGTTCCCGTGGGAATTTTGCAAAATCCTTTCTTAGCGGATGCCTACGTCATAACATCTACCTGCATGCCAAATTTCAGCCCGATCCGTCCAGTGGTTTGGGCTGTGCGTTGATCGATCACTATATCAGTCAGTCAGTCAGTCAGTCACCTTTGAGTTTTATATATTTAGATTACATAGCGACGCTTCAAGAAGACCGCTGACTTGCACCACGCATCGCAAGTTACCAACAGCCGTCAGCCGCGGCGCCAGGAGCTGACACAGAGGAAACCTGATGACACCACGTGCCGCCGCGTCCTCTTTACTCATTACAGCTAATTCATATTCATATTGATTCCAACCTCGAATCCTATCACTTGTCTTAAGAATTATTGTAATAATTACTTTTCAATTAAATTAGTGTTAATAAATTTGAGTTTTTTTTGGACCCTTCGGCTGCAGCTTCCGTAATTTAGTAGTAAACAACATGAAAAGAAGACAATTCTGATATATACGACAATTTCGGAGTACATAACAATGACAGTGTATGACATGAGCTACATTAAGGTAAGAAAAATGCTTTTCATTTTAGTAAAAGTAGAAATTAATTAGTCATATAAATTAACTGACGCAGAATTTCAGTTTTGAAATGGTCGAGGCTGTGATGAAATATGTCAATGCTTTGGCTCCTGCTAATGATAAGGTTATATTCATTGCAAATTCGAAAATTACTTAAATGCGGAAAAGTTTATTCAGAAAAGAAGATTTTTTTTTTTAAATAAACTACAAATGGTATTTAAAATTTATAGAAAAAAAATTAAAACTAAACAATACTCTAAATACCTAAATTAGGATCTTTCGGAAGGGTTCCCATCACGCAGGCAGCATTCCCTCGCTGTATGGCAATAGCCAGTCTTTGCGCGAGAAAGCTGCCGGCGCGAGGGTCTCCCGTTGCCTCCCTCAACCGCTTCCCTAGCTCCCTGTGGAGTCCCAGCGCCCCTTTGCCCCATGACCCCAGCGTATCCGCCCCGAAGGCCACAAACTCATAGCTCGAGCCTAGGCAGCTATATATTTATTTAAATTTTATTTATTTATTATCAAAAATGGTGGTACAAATTTTGAAAAAAGTTCGCCAAACTAGTGTTTACTTAGTGGCAAGTGTTGCGCTCAATTTACACAGTAACCTTAACGTAACTTAACAGAAAAAAAACTACGTACTTTATAATCATGCAACTTATTTACATACATAATGTTGTCAATGTAAACATAGGAGTCTTATATTGACAATATTATACCTACACTTAAATCTAGATCTAAGTTATCTATAGGAACTTTTTCAGAGATTTTTTAAATACGTTTTTACTTTTCAAATCGTTTTCTTTAAAGTTGACGTGTAAAAGTGCCCCTATTTGGCCAATTTGCTGAATAAATGATTGGATTTTGACAGTTTTGACACATTGTTTAAGTAATTGTATTTTATCGTGTCGTTTCGTGGCGTTGCTGCGTTCGCGTTAGTTTTCAGAACGTCCTGTCACAGAATACTTTAATAGTACTACATACAGAATGGCCACGGAATCACCCGCCTGAATCTAGCCGGCGCGCGCAACTCGCGCCCAACTCGCCCTTACCGTCATTTGTTTCATCCGGAGAAGGAGAGTGAATCATTGGCCCGCGTAGCGGTACACACACAAGTGTACAGACGTACTCGCACGCAAACATTGACACTTCATTCGAATTGTGTTCGAAATCGTGCTTTTATAGGCCGTGTCCGCCCTGTGGTCCTGTAGAACATATGTCCTGACCTGAAGAGGCATCAGCAGATCCTCGCCGGGCCGGAACTCGTAGCCCAGGTTGCCGAGAGACGCGGAGAACAGCTGACAAGCCACCCCCATGATCTGGCAGAAAATCATCATCATCATCATCACATCAGCCGAAGGACGTCCACTGCTGGATATGCATAGGCCTCCCCCAAGGCCCGCCACTCAGACCGGTCCTGTGCTACTTGCGTCCACCGGTTTCGCGCGACCTTCACGAGGTCATCGCTCCATCTTGTTGGAGGCCTACCGACAGCTCGTCTCCCGGTTCGCTGACTAGAAACTATCAAGTCGAGGGGACTATATAAACGATACCGAACACAAAATAACGATTTTTTTTTGAAAGATTGACAGTATTGATGTATGTATGTATGTCTGTCTGTCCGGATTTAACTCGAAAACTACTGGAGCTAGTCTATACTAATGAATAGACTAGCTCCTGACCGAGACTTCGTCTTCTTCATCCATGTGGAATTCGGTTGTCGCGTTCCCAAGGGAACTTTGCGTGTTTTGAGGATAAAAAGTTGCCTTATGTTCTCCGAGAATCAAACTATCTAGAAATACCAATTTTCACCTAAATCGGTCCCGCTATTTGGCGGCATTAGTCTGGTTAAAACTCGAGAACTGCTGGACCGATTTCGGAGATTCTTTTTTTGGTGTGTTTATTAAGTACCTAGTTCAGGAAGGCCTTTTATTGTCGATTTCATGTCATCTGGTGCTACTAGTAGTACCTACCAAGGGAATATTTTGATAATTAAGTGGGGAATTAGTAAAATCTCCGTGATACTACCAAACAGGACAATAGTACAATGGGCAAAAAATAATTCCCTTAGTGCCAGTGCTACTGGCATGTAGAGATCTTCTACTATCTAAAGTCCCGCGCCTTCACATTTCAAAACGCTTTATTTTTTAATTATTATTTAAAAAGCACCACCAACACTCTCAACGCATAGTTGATGGCTGTCTCAGCTCGCACACATGTGTTGAGAGTGTTGATGGTGCTTTTTAAATACATTGAAGCGGGACTTTAGATAGTAGAAGATATCTAGCACCGCCGGTAGGTAATACCACGCGGTTAAGTAGGTAGGTAGTGATCTAGAGGTAGCAATAACCATGTCGATCGTCTTCTTCGTCCACAGATGCGATCTTCTGACGTGAGACATACAGACAGCCACTATCGCTCCGCAGGAGGACTGGAGGAGCGCGTCTCTGGTAAACCTGTAAGGATAGGAGTTAGGAGGGAGTTAGGAGTTGTTAGGAGTAGGAGTTGGGAGGGTAATGGACGTAAGAAACTCACAATTCCCTTTCCGGAATCGGCCCCGCACCTTGGTTAAATTCACCACACCCTGGTGAATTTAACCAAACATTATGGCACACTCACCCTACCCTGGCGAATTTGAGTCACTGTAGGGAACATGCGCCACGATGATGCATTTGTCTCACTGTGTCGCATTAAGTTACCCGCGGCGCACTCGACTCACAGTGGCACACTTGCTTAACCCTGGCGCACTTTACCTACTCAATGCGGCGCACTTGCCCCACCATGAACTGGAGTCTCACGTGCGGTCTCTAACACAGCGCAGCATCTTTTCTTCTTTCAGCCAGGTTTGCGACACTCAGTACACTCACTTCACAACATCGGGCGGCCGGCTGCCCCTCAGTATGTTCCGCCCCCGCGCTGTTTCCACCTGCGCTGTGAGCACCTTCCACTCGTACCCCTCGTCGGGCACGGCCCCCGAGGAGTCAGCAGCTCCGCCTTCTACCACACCATGTCGTCATATTGGAACTTGACTCACTGTGGCACATTTACCCCACCATGACGAACTTGACCCACTGTGACGCACTTGCCCTACTCTAGCGCATTTGACTCGCTGTGGCACACTTACCCCACCATGACGAACTTGACCCACTGTGACGCACTTGCCCCACCCTGGCGCATTAACTTACCCGTGTCGCACTTGCCCTACTCTGGCGCATTTGACTCGCTGTAGCCCACTTGCCCCATAGTGAAGCAGTTACTCCACATTGAACTGGAACCCGCAGCATCTTTTCTCCTTTCGTCCAACTTTGCGACACTCACTTCACAACATCGGGCGGGCGGCTGCCCCTCAGTATGCTCCACCCCCGCGCTGTCTCCACGAACGCCGTGAGCACCTTCCACTCGTACCCCTCATCAGGCACAGGAGTCACCGGCTCAGCCTTCTACCACACCATGTCGTCATGTTTGGACTTGACTCACTGTGGCACACTTACCCCACCATGACGAACTTGACCCACTGTGATGCACTTGCCCCACCCTTGCGTATTAACTTACCCGTGTCGCACTTGCCCTACTCTAGCGCATTTGACTCGCTGTGGCACACTTACCCCACCATGACGAACTTGACCCACTGTAACGCACTTGCCCCACCCTGGCGTATTAACTTACCCGTGTCGCACTTGCCCTACTCTAGCGCATTTGACTCGCTGTGGCACACTTACCCCACCATGACGAACTTGACCCACTGTAACGCACTTGCCCAACCCTGGCGTATTAACCTACCCGTGTCGCACTTGCCCTACTCTAGCGCATTTGACTCGCTGTGGCACACTTACCCCACCATGACGAACTTGACCCACTGTGACGCACTTGCCCCACCCTGGCGCATTAACTTACCCGTGTCGCACTTGCCCTACTCTAGCGCATTTGACTCGCTGTAGCCCACTTGCCCCATAGTGAAGCAGTTACTCCACATTGAACTGGAACCTGCAACCTGCAGCATCTTTTCTTCTTTCGTCCAACTTTGCGACACTCACTTCACAACATCGGGCGGGCGGCTGCCCCTCAGTATGGTCCGCCCCCGCGCTGTCTCCACGAACGCCGTGAGCACCTTCCACTCGTAGCCTTCATCAGGCACGGCTCCCTGAGGTGTCACCGGCTCCGCCTTCTTAGCGAACTCCCAGAATACCTTCACCGAGGTTAACGTGTACCTGGGAAGGTTAAACCATAATTTTTAAATCTTTTTATGTTTCCGTAGTCAAATGGAATAAAAACGGAACCATTATAATTTCGTCGTGTCCGTCCGTATGTTACTTTTTTGGAGACTATAATTATGGGCTCGTTATTGTTGAAATTTTGGAGGTAGCGTAGGTAGGTGTGTTCTATGAACCGCTACAAAATGATGTAGTACGATTTTGAAAATCAATTTGAATTTACCACTGAGCTTTTCGGTGAAGGAAAACATCGTGAGGAAACCTGGACGTATCTGCGATTATATCTTAATGGCTACTCCATACCATGTAGTTACATATGAGGGATGAAAAAATACTTTAAGAAAAAATAGCCGCGTGGGGCATTGGATAGTTTGCTATGGCGCCCCGGACTATGGCCCGGTTGGCTCTAGCGTAAATACGCCCCTGCTTTCTTTTAGTCGACCAAAGCACGCTGAACATAGCTCAACCTCTTAGAAATAGTCTTTCTAGTCTCTTTTGCAAGTGATAGGGCTTGGTGCTAGGTCCATCCGCGGTGGTACAACCGTCTTTCCCCGCTAACCTGCCGCCAAATAGCAGTGCTCGCACTGTTGTGTTCCGGTAAGGGCAGTTAAGGCGCCTGTAGCCGTCGATGACCTTGAGCGTTTTGAGCCCGATCCTCTCAATAATAACCACGCCAAATACGCTAACGTAAATTACAACGATAGCAATGGTTAATTTCGCCCGCTGTCTTAAGTCTACCGTGGCCCAGCGGTCCAAATTCATCATGACGTAGATGAGAGCGCAAGAGGGGCGCGGGTTCAAATCACCGCTTATAATAACTTTTTGTATATTTTTTTTATGAATTGAATACTTTTTTAAATAATTTACATGCTGAACATGGTACTAGTGATATTTAGATATTTTTAATGTTTTTTCGTATCAAAGTCGTAGTTTAAGAATATGCAATGCAATTAGGCATTATGCGTATGTAGGGTAAAACCCCGATAAATGACTACATTCATAATAAAGTTCAAACAGCAAGAAAACTGGCCTGTCTGGAAAAAAAAAATTTCATGGTTTTATTAATTATAATCATGATTTTTTAATGTCAAATATTCTTGAATAAAGTCAGATGTGTGTGAAGTCTCCAATCCGCACTGGGCCCGCGTGGGGACTATAGCCCAAACCCTCTCGTGATGAGAGGAGGCCTGTGCCCAGCAGTGGGACGCAAATAGGCTGTAGTAGTAAAGTCATTGTTAAAATCCGATCATTCTGTACAATCTAAATATATATTCTGTACATCTAAATATATAAAACTCAAAGGTGACTGACTGACTGACATAGTGATCTATCAACGCACAGCCCAAACCACTGGACGGATCGGGCTGAAATTTGGCATGCAGGTTCCTTAGGGAACGTATGGGAGCGCTAAGAGAGGATTTCCCGAATTTCCCACGGGAACGGGAAAAAACGGGATCTTTCATTTTAATATTTCTGCGCATACGAAGTTGCGGGGAATAGTACAATATTGCAGAGGCCGCCAAGTAGCGCATTGCCGGACGATTCTATTAGTACGAGTCCGGCAATCGCAATTGCGGCCGACGTATATATAATGCTTTTCTCAAACAGCGAGGAAATACGTAAGGTCAGTCGGGGCAAGTGCGCCAGGATGGGGTAAGTGCGCCTAACATAAATATATCGAAACCTATAAATATTACTCAACTAGTAGTTGGCTGTTTACAAGGCATAGGGCCGAATTAAATTTAGGCGCACTCACCCCACATCAGTATTTACTACTTCCATGATCGTGGATGATTTGGCCATGGAAGTTGTACTTATTACCTCCATGGATTTGTCAGTTTCGGGGTAAGTGCGCCTAACATAAATATATCGAAACCTATAAATATTACTCAACTAGTAGTTGGCTGTTTACAAGGCATAGGGGCGAAATAAATTTAGGCGCACTTACCCCACATCAGTATTTACTACTTCCATGATCGTGGATGATTTGGCCATGGAAGTTGTACTCATTACCTCCATTGATTTGTCAGTTGATCTACATAGGTGTCTCAAATAGCAAGCGAATTAAAAAAAAACACACACGACAATAATGTTTTTGCTGGCCAAGGCCGGCAATGGACAGCCTGGCGTCTTCTTTTTTTGAAAGTAACACGAACATTACCGAGCATGTTTGACAAAAAGCTAGTTACTATAAAAACATCAATTCAGATTCCTTTTCTAAGTTGGTGGACGCGAATTGGTCTATAGGTGGACGCAATCTGGATTAAGTGGACGCAAACTGGGTAAATCGCCTAATTTGCCTATTTGTGTCGTTTTTTTGAAAACTACCAGATGTTTCGACCAAAACTATAAGTTATATTGAAAAGGACTATATCATCATACATTACATCCCTTTTATAATCAAAATTTCAATTAGAACATTTTTATTTTCACCTTCAAACTTGCCAACTCCAGTAAGTGGACGCAAACAGGCGAAGCGACCCTACTTTTCAGCGACTTTCTTGAGGTAATAAGCGGTTCGCCCTTGTCGCTTTCGTATCAACTTTATAGAGCAGTGTGATCTTCTCCCCTTTTTATTACCCATTTTAACACTAGGTAACAATAACAATATTATAACAAGAACACTATTACGGAGTAACAAAACAAACTTAACAAATAAGTATCTATAACAACAATAAAATGCAAATCCTCGAGACAAATCACTCCACTCGACTTACTCTCTCGCTAGTTACTCACTCGCTATTCACTCATTTCCGAGTGCCGGCCGGCAGGCCGACCATGCTGTGCGTCCTCTGATCGAGTTCGGGATACCTACCTAGCTGGCAACAGCGCGCGCGACCGCGAGGTAAACAACACGAGTGCCGAAACTCGCAACGTCGCCTTGTTCTCAACCACAACTTTATGTTTAATGCAATGAATTTATAGAAAAATAACACTACTTCAAATCCAATATAAAAGTCAAATTTATGAAACGAACTTTTATCCTTCTTTCTTTAGTAATCATGATAGTTTAGATATTTTTTAATCAATAAATAAAAATATTTAAAAATATAAAAAACGCCGCATAATTCAACAAAACGCCTACCATAACAAGCGCAGCAAATGTGTGTTGTGATACTTGTGATTATACACTAAGGAAGACATAGGTTTTTCGTCTAAAAGCTATTTATCATATAAGTTAGAAGGTCAAGCCCTAGATAAAATTCTGAAAAGTACTTGCAAAAAATTTGTCAACGTAGATTTTTTCCTAAGCGGAAATAAATGGTTACATATAGGAGGATTAAGGATTTCTTAAATGACATCCATAGTACAAATCATTACATATAAGACGATATAAAATACCAGAAACACTAATTGACTATATTTGTGTTCCATATTCGTAAACTTTGCAGATGACAACTTGTTACAATTATAGAAAAATGGTTACAAAAACACCTCGAATTTGCATTTTTGCCTCACTACTCACCTTAAGGCAGCCGGTGAAATTTCTGGCACAGAGGCATTCCATCTTAGGTCTCAGGGAAGGCAACGCATTCGAGATCTTATGGTTTCTTAATGAGGGATCATAAGATTTCGGTGTCCATTGGCCGCAGTGACCACTTACCATCAGGTTGGCTGCGCTCGTTTGCCTATACCATTGACATAAAAAAACCTAGACAAAAAAAATAGACTTCAAACTCCGATAGCCTACAAAGTCGGTGTTAATTTCACTATAAGATTGTCATCAGCTTTGGATCGGTTCACTTGACACTACAGTTTCCAAACATGGGTACGATGGGACGTAAGTCTCACTGTAGTGTTTGAAATTCATGCGAAAATCACACGTGCTAACAAATTTCGAGGAGTTCCCTCATTTTCTCATATCAACCAAATTAAAATGAGACCAATCCGGACCACCTTTCGATTAAAAAAACTAATCATCCGAATCGGTTCACAATTTGACGGAGTAATCGCGGAACATACATAAAAAAAACATACTGAAGAATTGAGAGCATCCTCCTTTTCTCGAACTTCAAAAAAAATTGCATTAAAATCTCAATCACCCACTCACTTGTTACTCCCAGGCCGAGTAAGCAGCTCCACATTAGTCTTGAAAGTCTCAGCCAGCTCCTCGATAGTGCTGTAGACGATGAGCCCAGCGCCACCGGTGGTGGAGGTCCTGCCGGCTGGACCCACGGAGTGGGGGTCGTACATGCAGTAAGCCTTCTCGTCCTGAGCCCGCCAGAGGGCGACGCAGTAGTCCTTGGCGCAGAGCACGCCGTATTTGTACTGGAAGGTTAGGCAAGTGTTAACGAAGCACATTTATATTACACTTGAGAGGATTTATTCTGAAAGTTGGCAACGTCGCATATAGCTGTCAAATGTTTCGCTGTTTTTTATTAATTTCTCAATATCACTGAATTAAAAAAGAAGTAATCATTATATGGCAGTGAGAGCTGGACTTTAACGCAGAGAGATAAAGACAGATTAGAAGCGTTTGAAATGTGTTGTTGGAGGAGGATGGAAATAATATGTTGGACAGAGAGAAAGACCAACGAAGAGGTATTGAATTTAGTTGGAGAGAAGAGATGCTTATTAAAGATAATACAAACGAGAAGAGGGAAAATGGCTGGACATCTGATTAGACACGATAGGTTTTTGAACGTTATAATGGAAGGAAGAAGGGGAAGAGGTAGACCACGCTTAACCTACTTTGACCAGCTGAAGAAAAGAGCAAATGTCCCGTCTTATTACGACCTAAAAAGACGGGCACAGGATCGAGAGACATGGCGGTTACTCCACCGACAAGAGCACGGCTCTTAAATAGAAGAAGAATCATTCTATGGTTGAATGACGCGTCCCGTTTTATATTTGTTGGTGGGGCATTCAAATGATAATATTACATTAAAATGCATGGAAAATGCGATGGAAAGTTTTCAAACGATATTCCTTTCATAATACAAAATTTTTCGTGTTGCTATGATAGTTGTTGCAATCCATACTTAATGTTTTATTCAACCATAGAGCGATCCTATTTTGAGTTGGTCGGTCGGAAAGATCAGGAAAGATCCCTCTTCACGGCCAGGTGACGTAAAAAAAAGGAAGCTTCAGACCACTACATTATAGTGCGCCTCCGGCTCGAGCCCCAATTACCCGCAATCTGAGACTTTCTTTAATTTACCGCCCTAGGTGTGTAATGTACTATTACATACTTGAAAAAAATCCTAGAATAATAAATGCTTAGAATCGATAGCTGCTTCTGGGGTTAAAATATCGTCACAACGCAAAAGCTTGACCCTATATAATTTCCTTGATTCTGAATAGAGTAGGGACTAAGAAGGGGGGACTTTTGTCTTGGTAAGGAGCGCAATCTTATATGACGAAACAGTTGAAAACGTGTCCAGCGGATTTGATTAGCAACAAAACAAAACACACTCGCCTCACAACCGTTTTCGCCTCAGCAGCGCCGTCTGAAGGCGCTACTGCAGACTATCCGCCTCGGTAGCTTGACTGGAGTGGCGACCGCAGCGCCCCCAACCTACTCGATTTGGTGTTCACATTCGGAAGTATAAAGACTGCGCTCCTTTACTTCAACCCTCCATAGCAGGGACTTACACTTTCGAAGAATTTGGCGATGCCGCGTGGAAGATTCTTCACCGAGCCCGTCGGCCCGGCTTTGAAGTCCCCTTCGACTACATCCGGCACCATTTCAAGCTTTACCTGAACAGATAGAGGTCAAGATATAGTACTAGTACTACTACAGCCTATTTGCGTCCCACTGCTGGGCACAGGCCTCGTATCACCACGAGAGGGTTTGGGCTATAGTCAGGCGCGGCGCACTCTTTGATTTCTTCGCGCTCGACACAAGTACCCGCCGGCTTCGCACCGTGGCGTGATGATTAGTGGTTGCCGCGCACTGCTAGCGAATGCACGCGCGCGCGTAAACTCTTAATGTACGTCGCGACGCAAGAGTCGAATGTGCTATGAAATTTGAATTATGTCAAAAAAATATTGTATTGCAGCGTAGTATTAACAACAACAGTAAAATGATTTGGTAAAAAGTATTTGTTTGTTAAAGGGTAAAATTATGAAATTTCGTATAGAGGTAGAGTTCAAGATAACCCATTTTTTTATTTTTTCAATAAGAATAATAACAATAACTATGCATGAACAGTATAGTATCATTGAGTACGCAAATTATATGTACTCGGGACGAAGTCGCGGACAACGGCTAGTATATATTATGATAATGCAGTTGTGTGACCGTGTGTCTTAATTTTGAATTTAGCAGATTCATAAATTGACAGATAAAGTATGTGATAACTTAATAGTAAATTACGTTGTAGCATCTGTGTAGACGAGTGTTGTTAATAATAATATAATAACTAACTTAAATATATATTTTGTTAATAACACCATTCTACCCAACCAATGTACTAATATCATCATTTAATATGTTCTCGAGTGCGCCAGCCCTAGCGCTAGGGCGTGGCCTCCGAAAGAGCGCGCTGCATGTAATAGAAAGAGATGGCCAATTTGGGAGCGTACGGTGCAACAAACCGGTTTTTTGTTAGAAGTCGGCCTTCTGTACGTTAGTACTATTACTTATTCTGTGCTATAGTCCCCACACGGGCCCAACACGGATTGGGGGCTTCACACACATCTTGAATTACTTCGCAGATGCGTGCAGGTTTCCTCACGATGTTTTCCTTCACCGAAAAGTGGTAAATTCAAATTGAATTTCGCACATAAGTAAACTTAGAGGTGCGAGCCGGAATCGAACCCCCGACCCTCTGCACGAGAGCCAATGATTCACTCTCCATCTCCGGGTGAATAAATGACGGTAGGTTGGGCGAGTTGGGATTCCGTGGCCATTCTGTATGTACTACATACAGAATGGCCACCCGACAATGTAATTATATAAGTCTGTCAATCCCCCTCCATTACGGCACGTACATCAGAAATAGCCAGGGACCTTCAAATTTTCATACTTCGCCTACTTATACAGCGCCATCTAGATGTTGCTCATGGAGTTCAAATTTGTATGCAGGCTATCTAGGCAGCGACATCTATTATCGCCTTTAACACTTATTTCGGGCGTACGCTGATTTGTTTGAAAGTTGTCATTTTAAGTTTACCTTACTTCTATGGTAGTACTATAGTGTTGCCGTGATATAAAATGCTCGGGTTCATTCCATTTTATAATTTATTTTCGTATTATTTGTTTTTTTTTGCATGTAAATAAAATAAATTGTAAGCAGTCTTTGTATTCTATAAATGTACCGTGTGTCCACACTTTTTCTTTTATTCTGTATAAATGTTGCTCTTTTTGTCTTTTATGTGTGTGTTGTGGAATTCAAATTCAAATTCAATCATTTATTCAGCACATTGGCCACATAGGGGCACTTTTACACGGCAGAAAAAGAATTTACCAGCGCTTCCTAGACCCATTGCTTGAGAAGAAGCGCCGCAACAAACTCAAGCAGAAGGCCTTTTTTCAAAATTTCCACATAGTTACAAAATTGACATTACATGTATAAATAAGACTAATAAACATGTGTGCGCTTAAGAACTTAGTTAAAATTTGATATAGTGCGTGTGATTAAAAAAAAGTGTGATACAAAGTAGAAGATGTAGGTACCTAAATCAATGACGACGCTTGCGGCGGATATCGGTATGTTTTTAATGATAACTACATCAAATTGTACATAACGACGATGCAAAAGCGATTGTAAAATCCTACTTGAATAAATAAATAAATAAATATCTTGGGACATTTCACACATATTGACCTAGCCCCAAACTAAGCAAAGCTTGTACTATGGATGCTAGAGAACGATATAAATACTTATATAGAGAAATACATACATATATAAATACTAAACATCTATGACTCGAGTACAAACAAACATTCGTGTTCATCACACAAAGTTTGCCCCGAGCGGGACTCGAACGAACCCGCGACCATCGGAACAGAAGGCAGGGTCACTAGTAGTCACTATCAACTGGACCAATCCGGTTGTCATAAATGTTTTTTATATTTTATCTTTTTATT
Source organism: Aethes cnicana (assembly GCA_963971205.1). NCBI lineage: Eukaryota > Metazoa > Arthropoda > Insecta > Lepidoptera > Tortricidae > Aethes > Aethes cnicana. The sequence goes on along the minus strand of OZ020301.1, from coordinate 1,011,430 downwards.
TTTTTAAACGTCATGAATATAATGTCACGAATAAAAGTTTTCTTTTCTTTTCTTTTATTAAATACTAGCCTTTTCCCGCGACTTCGTACGCGCCTAAACATTAAAATGTAAAAATCCCATTTATTCCCGTTCCCGTGGGAATTAGTGCTCCCCTACGCTCCCCAAGGAACCTGCATGCCAAATTTCAGCTCTCTACGACCAGTAGTTTCGGCTCTGCGTTGATCGATCAGTCAGTCAGTCAGTCAGTCAGTCAGTAAGTCAGTCAGTTAGTCAGTTTCTTGTTTTATATATATATATATATATAGATTCTGTAACTAAATACTCACGTTGAAGCTAGTCAGATGGAACTGCGTCGGGCACTCGTCGGCCCTGACTCGGGGCGGTTTCGACGCGGTGGGCAGCGAGGTCGTGTACAACCGATCGCCGTACTTCACGATGGCGTCTATCAGGGGCGGCTTCCAGAAGTTGTACGGCTCGATGTGGTCCACCACTATGGCTATCACTGACATAGCCGCGTCCTGGAACGAGAGAAATATTTGAGGCGTCCAAAGAGACACTGCCCAAAGACATAACTCGTTTTTGGAAAAAGTAAAATTATGTCATGTGTCAAAAAAATCTGCTTTTCATGTAAATAACGCATATCGTAATTATGTTCTAATTATTGAAGTTGTAAGAGTGTTTCACTACTTCTAGGCTGTTTAAAGCACGTGGCGTCTCGCCACATATTTTTATTGTTGTGCTGTGGTACATTTCCATCGTTTTCTTTCTCCACTTTCCTAAGTTTGATTAGAAAATATCGCTATTTAGCGACAAGTCCACCTATTGATTACCCATTTAATGTGTATTATTACTGTATTTTCTTTGTTTTGTTTATATGGTGTTCAATAAAGAGTATCGTTGTTGTTGTTGTACATTTGACGATGTCAACCTGCCGCCAAATAGCAGTGCTCGCACTGTTGTGTTCCGGTAGGGGGTTAAGGCAGCCGGTGAAATTTCTGGCACAGAGGCATTCCATCTTAGGCCTCAGGCCTCACGCCCAATCCGAGTCAATAACACATCATCGATACTCATTCTCACACATCAGAGTCAATCACAAACATATCTGGGTCAACTTCTCACACGTCCGAGTCAACTTCTCCCACATCCCAACCCACCTGGTTGTCCCTCACCACCTCCAGAAAGTAGTCCTCGTGACCGAAAGCGGTCGGAACATCATCATTATCCGGAGCCATTCGTGACAGCCGGTTCATGTACTTGCCCATAGCGGCGTCGTATAGTTGATATCAGGGTCAACTTCTCACACATTCGGGTCAACTTCTGACACATCCGGCCCAACTTCTTACACACCCGGGTCAACATCTCACACATCCATCTCATCTACTCACACATCTAGGTCAACTCCTCACACATCCGTCTCTACTAATCACATATCCGGATCAACTGGTTGTCCCTCACGGCTCCTGGAAGAGTTCTCGTGCTGCGCGATCCGGCCCCGCACGGACGCTGCCGTCTATATTTGTTCATCGTAGCGTCATCTGGTAGATATCCGGCTTAACTTCGCACACATACGAATCACATTCTTACAGAATACTAATCCGGGCCATCTTCTAACACATCCGGGTCAACTCCTCACACATCCGTCTCAACTAAACACACATCCGGATCAACTTCTCACACATCCGGATCACATTCACACACATCCGGGCCAACTTCTCATACATCCGAGTTAACTTCGTACACATCCAGGTCAACTTCGCACACATCCGGGTCAAATTCGCACACATACGGGTCAACTTCGCACACATCCAGGTCAACTTCTCCCACACCCGGGTGAACTTCTCCCACCCACCTGGTTGTCCCTCGCGACCTCCTGGAAGTAGTTCTCGTGCTGCGCGATTCGGCCGCGCACGGAGGCCGCCGTCCGCGACAACCGGTTCATGTATTTTCCCATCGCAGCGTCATCTAAAGCCTCGACCAAGGCCTCCTCGTCTAGAAGTAATAAATTGTAGAGGATATAATTGAGTTGAAAATTGCTTGAACATGATTAGAGAAAAAATATTATAACATATGGCCAAATCGAAAAGGACCAAATGTCCAAATGTCCCCACCCACCATCAGAAAAGAAAGAATAATAACAGAATCAAAATCAAATTATTTATTCAGCAAGTAAGTCACATCTGGGCACATTTACACGTCAGAAATGAAATTACCAGCGCTTCCAAGACCCATTGCTTGAGAAGAAGCGCCGCAACAAACTCAGCTTGTGAACCTGATGATTTCTTACTATGACGATAATCGTCCTGTGTATCGGGTTTTTGATGGTGTGATGTCGCTTTGACTATGATGTTGACAATCTTGGTGATGCTGAAATTATGATGGTGGCGATGATGATGATGATGATGATGGTAGTGACGATCTTGATTATGATGGCGATGGTGGTATTGGTGATGATAACGACGATAGTGTTATTTTTATTCCATAGTATAGGCAAACGAGCGCACAGCCCACCTGATGGTAAGTGGTCACTGCGGTCCATGGACACCGAAATCCTATGATCCCCATTAAGAAACCATAAGATCTCGAATGCGTTGCCTATCCTGAGGCCTAAGATGGAATGCCTCTGGGCCAGTAATTTCACCGGCTGCCTTAACCCCCTACCGGAACACAACAGTGCGAGCACTAATACTTGGCGGCAGGTTAGCGGGGAAAGACGTTGGTAGCATCACGGACGGACCCAGCACCAGGTCCTACCACTAACAAATGATGTGATGATGTTGATGTGGGTAATTTCAAAAATGATGATATTGTTGTTGATACAGTTAGCGGGTGTGTTAACGCTGATTGTGATTGTAGTGATGATGTTAAGATGATTACCTTCCTCCCCGGCGGCCTCGTCCCCCTCGCCCCCCTTGGTCGGGGGCTTCTTCTCGCGCAGCAGGGACGTCAGCTCGTTGATGACCTTAACTGGGTACAGCTTGTACGGCGCCAGGCATTGCTTCTTGTCCAGCCCGCCTTGTTGCGCTGGAAGATAGGATAAGATATAGTACATTGTGTATTAAGGACGGTAAGCGAGAAATTGTAGTAGAGAGCATTTATAAGCCCGAAACCGACATTTTACCCTAAAAGCCTGACATCACCACAACATCCACAACTAAAAGCCAGATACAAAGTTCTAAAGCCGAACGTACCTTTTTTTAAATGTTAAACCCCATTTTTCCCCGTTCCCGTGGGAATTTCGGAATATCCTCTTCTAGAGTTCCCCTACACTTTTCAAGGAACCTACATGCCTCAGCTTCCGTCGATCAGCACTGACATGACTGACGGTTGTGATGATGAGAATTGAGCTTGTGGCGCTAACAAAAAGCCAAACAAAAGCCGGACAGGCCGGACATATGAATATTTGGCCGGACACAACTCGAAAAAGCCAAACATGTCCTGCTAAATACAAACAGATGGCAACCCTAACGGCACGTTACTCACTGAGTTTGTCGATGAACTCTCCCGGACTAGCGAACACCATCAGGGTCGGGCTGGACTCCTTGGGCACCGGCTCCGGCTCGGGTTCGGGCTTTTCTTCACCCTCTGTGGATATATATTGAAAGGTTAAGTACTTGGCAAGGATTTGTCAAGTTTTTGGCGAAGTTCCCATACGCGTGGGGTATCTATCCTATAGAAAAAAATGGGTTTGATGTATTTTTTTCGAGTTTCTGTTCTAAGTGTGGGGAACCAATACATCTACTTACCAAGTTTAAACAGTATAGTTCTTATAGTTTCGCAAAAAGGGGCTGTGACATACGGACAGACAGACAGACAAACAGACACACATGACGAATCCATAAGGGTTCCCTTTTTGCCATTTGTCTCGCTAAAACTCGAAAACGGCTGGGCCGATTTAGTTCATAATTTTTTTGTTTCATTCCCTGAGATTCAGGTAAGATTTAAAAAGAGAAAAAGATTGTAGAATATTTAATTTTAACGGACGGTTTGAATCAATTCACCCTTACTATGGGATGAAATGACGTTTCCGTATGGAATGACAGCTCGGCGGCCATATTTAACGACCAGGAGTCCGTCAACTATGCTTAAATCAACTCGCCCTTATAACGCGAGAACGGCCGAACAGATTTCGATGATCTATGTTTTTTTGGATTTATCTCCGCCCAAAAGGATAATAACCATTAAAATATCAATAAAATGCATGCAAAAAAAAATACGATGATTTTAAATTCGCTTCCGCCATCTTCCGCAATGGGGGCTATCGCGTGTGAATTTGCCACTAGAGGCGCTAGTGTCGCGTGAGGTCCAATAACATTCAGTTTTCACTGGTTCTGGCGGGTTGCGTGATTTAAATCATAATTTCTTTAATTTACCTGTCGATAAGTGATCTCCTTCGTGTAATTATCGCAAATATGGATTATTTGGCTATGAATGTAAACGCTTTGAAAAATAGTAGATTGTTTATCAAGGGACTAAAACAAGCCATTATGACACGAGATGTTTAGCCACCCGAGCAGAGCGAGGGTGGCTATAGTTCGAGTGTCATTATGGTTGCTTAGTCACGCGTTAAACACTCTGCTTTTCACTTCGAATGCGAGGAAAAAAAACGAAGTTCCATACAAAATTACGATATTTATTATAACAAAGTAGATAACCGGCTACTTCCCGATGACCTAGAATCATGAAATTTGGCCAGAAGCAAGGTCTTACAGCACACGTACGGGAATAAATATGATAAACGTAAATATTATATATTTTGGTGCAAGAAAAGCCAATTTACTAATACAAACTTATCATTTGCGGTTGGCGCAGTAGCCATGTGTACTTCACCAACCGCAAACAATAAGTTTGTATTGTTAAATTTGCATCATCAAGTTTGTAGGTACGGAACCCTCGGTGCGCGAGTCCAACTCGCACTTGACCTGTTTTTTATCACGTTTGTTTTGAATGATATTTAGCCAACAGATTCAAACTTGAAAACTATTAATATATTTTAAAACTAATTGGGTCATGCATTATTAAATGAATTCACTTTAAATAAAACAAGATTCATAGGTATTCGTAATCATTAAATCGTGTTTCACGAAATTAAATCGTTTTTTCACGCCCTAGAAATTGTCTAGGTTCACTGGAAATGGGGATGATCCTCCTTTCACAAACTCTGTGGTTGGCTGTTTAGGCGGGTTTCCAATGTAAATAAAAAAAAAATACTTTAGTCCCTAGAGACTAAAAAAGAGCTTTAGTCCCGATGTGCAGAGACTAAAGTAACATTTTAAGAGCATGTGAAGTGAAAAAAACTTTTTTCCAAACAAAACGGAACTGCACAACATTGCGGCATAGCTACTCGATATGATGATAGTTATTTATAATTAATAAACTTAATGAGATTCAAGATTTAAAACTTTGTTTCGGCGCCGATCTTATAAAGTCGCCTTTGACAGCTATACCTCTGGACCTTAGTCAACAGTGGCGCCAACTGGTGAGCAATGAAACGATAGTCCCCATTGACAGCTTACGTCACGCATGACTGTTAGGCCGTTTGTCCACCGCCACCGTCACCGGGACGTCACCGAGAACGAGATTATTTCTCGCCGAGGAGATCAAGATGACGTGACGGCGATCGCTTGTCCACCGCGACGAACGGCGATACGAAGTTCGCCGGGTCAGCTCGTTTTGAATGAATTAAGGTCCAGTCCTCACCTCCGCCAGCCTCCTCCTCCTCCGCGTCCCCGCCTCCCCCCTCGCCCGCCATCTCATCCTTGATGCGCTGTAGACGAATCTCGTCGCCTATGGAATAAATAAATAGTTGAATAAAAAAAATAAAAACCGCCTTCAAGCTCCGACAGACTTCGCTGTCAGTGTCAAGTTCACTATTGGATTATCATTACTTGGGGTCGGTTCACTTGGAAATCATCTACGTGCAAGCAAATTTTGAGAAGCTCCCGCATTTTCTCATGGATCCCATCATCAGAACTTAACCAAATTAATATGGGACCAACTGTACCTTTCGAATAAAAAAAGAATTATCGAAATCGGTGAACGTTTACTATTTATTTTCGGTGAACATACAAATAGATTGCCCTGCCTGGAAACCTGCACGCATCTGCGAATTCATTCAAAGATGTGTGTGAAGTCCTCAATCCGCACTGGGCCCGCGTGGGGACTATAGCCCAAACCCTCTCGTGATGAGAGGAGGCCTGTGTGGAATTTGGTTATAGCGTTCCCGCGGGATCTAAGCGTTCTGCCGGGATTAACACTGAACCCGTGTAATAAATCTAAATAGCTTTCCAAATAACACATGTGGGACCATTTTTATATGGGAACAATTCCTCCATCCATACATTATTTTGTAATCACCTAAAGGGATTAAGGAAATTTTAACTTTGAACTCCCTTTAACCCCGGGGATTTTCAAAAATCCTTTCTTAGTACTCACATACGTAGTAAAAGAACCCTTTTTGCTAAATTTCATGTTTCTAGGTCTAGCGACTTAGAAGTTTCATACAAACTTTCAACCTTCTTTTTACCCTCTTAAAGGGGGAATTTCCAAAAATCCTCTCTTAGTGCTCCTACGTTTCTCAACAAACCTACATGCCAAATTTCAGCTCTGTACGACCAGTAGTTTTGGCTCTGCGTTGATCGATCAGTCAGTCATTCAGTCCGTCAGTCAGTTTCTTGTTTTATATATATAGATTAGTTACAGCATGGGGACTATAGCCCAAACCCATCGCAAAAGCCACTTTTGCGAAGCAACTCAAAGATGTGTGTGAACTGTGAAGTCCCCGATCCACACTGGGCCCGCGTGGGGACTATAGCCCAAACCCTCTCGTGATGAGAGGAGGCCTGTGCCCAGCAGTGGGCCCAGCAGTCTGTCTAGTGGTAGTTGTTTACCTCGCCGCGAATTCTAGTCACGACTCACCCTTCTGTATCCTGTGCGATGTGAGCATCCCCTTCATGAGAGTGGGGGCGGGGTCAAACGCCACCACCTTGCCCCCCGGCGCCATCCACACGCCCAGCTGGTGGTAGTCGCCCACGAGCAGACCCACGTGCGCAGGCTTCGTCTGGTCGTACCACCACTTGAAGAGGAGGTCCTTCATTTCTGTCGGGAAATGCAAAGTTCGTAAAATAGTATATGGGTTGCGGTGATTGCTTAACACGGTTGGTTTTCGGTGGAGGATAACATCGTGAGGAAACCTGCGAAGTAATTCAAGGATGTGTGTGGAATCCCGAATTAGCAGGGCCCGCGTGGGGACTATAGCCCAAGCCCTCTCGTGATGAGAGGAGGCCTGTGCCCAGCAGTGGGACGCAAATAGGCTGTATTACTTATTATTATTTATTTATTTAAACTTTATTGCACATTAGTAAAACTAATACAAAAGGTGAACTTAATGCCATAAGGCATTCTCTACCAGTTAAACCTGTAGTAGTAGTAGTAGGTAATCCGCACGCTCGTTTATCAACTAGGCATAAAAAAAATCGTGAGCATGTTTTTTTGTTTGGACTTCTTCCAGATCAAAATGATTGGAGCGATTTTGTTGGAATTCGGAATGGAGATAGTTTAAGATCCTGAAAGTTAAATGGGATAGTAATTTTATCCCGAAAATCTTCTCAAAGGGGTCAAAATGGGGTGTCAATTTAGTCTCTAATGTTGGACATGAAGCAATGGCAAATAAAAAAAAGAATTAACCTTTCAAAGTCTCCGGCTGTTCCTCCCCTTCACCCAAAAGTTCTTTCTCCGCTCCCTCCTCCTCCCCTTCCTGCAATAAATCATACTTTTACCAAAATACAGTGGGAATGCTGAGGTTTCCCGTATCATGTATTGCTACAAACTATAAGTATCGGCTCGAGATTGAAGTCACGCACACAACAACATGAAATCAAATGAAATTACAGGTAAACTTTGTTAGAGATACTGTGTGTAACATCCTTAAGAGGATACGTGAGCTGAGCTTCTTTTCAGATTGGAGTTTAACGCCCGGTTCCTATATCCAAACAACGCCTCGTTTTGCCTACGGACGGTTAAAATTTGACAGATTCTGGAACAAATGTCAAAAATCAACCGTCCGTAGGCAAAACGAGGCGTTTCGTGGATATAGGAACCGGGCCTAAATCAATGTTGCTGTTTCGCAGCCGCGGGCGGAGCGACAAAAGGTGCGATAAGGACAACTGCAGCTCCGTCGGAAAATCCGATGTAAAAAAACTCAGAAATCGAGGTTTCGTTCTCCAAATTTTCCTCCTCCAAAATGAAACCAATCGTAATGAAATTTTGGGAACTGGATGAGAAGGATCTGTGTCGGTATTGTGGTTTTTGTATACCAGGCATTTCTTTGCGGCCTATTCAATCGGGCCGTTTTCAGCACTGTTTGGAGTCACCTAGTTTTATTAAGAACAAAAATATCAATAAAAACAAAACGCACCGACACAGATACTGATGAAATTGATCTTATTTCAAAAAATCATTGATCTACGATCAAAATCCAGGGAGGAATATGTCGAGAACGTTTGTATGGAAAAATGACTACTAGCATGTCCTCTTAATACAATACAATACAATACAAATAGTCTTTATTAAACACCACACAATAGATAAAAAAAGAACAGAACAAAAAAGACCAGGAAAACATGTATATGGTAATCTATACTATATAAAAATAAGTCGGGTTTTCCTCCCTGACGCTATAACTCCAGAACGCACGAACCGATTTCCACGGTTTTGCATTCGTTGGAAAGGTCTCGGGCTCCGTGAGGTTTAAGGCGGTACGAAGTCCGCGGGGTCAGCTAGTAATACATATATATGGTTCAAATGTTAAATTGTCTATGACAATGTAAGTATGTCGGCTCTCTTCTCCCGCTCGTCTCAACCGACCGCGCACGTATTTTGCAATGTAAGTATTTTATTTAAAGATTTCTTAATTATTTACCAGTATATTTTTATCTTATGTCCCTAACATTCATGTAATTACATTATGTCTGTACTGTTTTTTTCACTGCGGTCCATGGACACCGAAATCCTTTGATCCCCATTAAGAAACCATAAGATCTCGGATGCGTTGCCTACCCTGAGGCCTAAGATGGAATGCCTCTGTGCCAGAAATTTCACCGGCTGCCTTAACCCCCTACCGGAACACAACAGTGCGAGCACTGCTATTTGGCGGCAGGTTAGCGGGGAAAGACGGTGGTACTACGACAGACGGACCTAGCACCAGGCCCTACTACTAGCAAAACAGTTCCTTGAATGTTTGGTGTTGGACTCTGTATTATGATAATACAGAGTCTTAATCGTGAGTTACTTTTCATTGCAAACTATGGAGGGTGGACTTTTGTCTTGGTGAGGAGCGCAATCTTATACGGCGAAACAGTTGAAAACGTGTCCAGCGGATTTGATAAGCAACAAAACAAAACACACTCTCCTCACAACCGTTTTCGCCTCAGCAGCGCCATCTGAAGGCGCTACTGCAGACTATCCGCCTAGGTGGCTTGACTGGAGTGGCGACCGCAGCGCCCCCAACCTACCCGATTTCGTGTTCACATTCGGAAGTATAAAGATTGCGCTCCTTTACTTTAACCCTCCATAATTGCAAACCACACCCCCCCTTCCATTACGCCTTCACCCTGTCTCTCTGCTCATCAACTTTGCTATGAGAAACATTGTATATCCAAAAATAGGTTGACGAGCTGTTTTCTGGGTCTATACTAGCTAGGGTCTGAGGCCAGCAGTGGACTGAAAGGCAGTTATACCCCAAAGGGCAGTTCCTACTATGCAAGATAGGCCGGCGAAGGAATGAAGAGGGCTTCGTAGCAGTGAGTGAATGAAGGCTGATATGGAAAGTGATTATCGGTTATGGCTGATTGATTTGTTGATTGGTTGATTGATTGATGAGCTGTCTTACCCCAAAGGGCGGGTCTGGCAGCCTCGTGAGCTACTCCAGCTCTATGGAGAAGGTGTTGGCTCCCATCTCGTATTACATAGGTATGTCCAGCAGTGGACAGACTTACCCCAACGGGTGCATCTGGCAGCCGCAGTCTCGTGAGCTACTCCAGCTCTATGGAGAACGTATTGGCTCCCATCTCGAACTACATAGGTATATGTCCGGCAGTGGACAGACTTACCCCGACGGGCGCGTCTGACAGCCGCAGCCTCGTGAGCTACTCCAGCTCTATGGAGAACGTGTTGGCTCCCATCTCGAACTACATAGGTATATGTCCAGCAGTGGACAGACTTACCCCAACGGGTGGGTCTGGCAGCCGCAGCGGAAGTCTCGTGGGCTCCTCCAGCTCTATGGAGAACGTATTGGCTCCCATCTCGAATTTCTCCGTGAGGTCTTCTGGCATCACATCCTTGTTGCCAGTCTTCTTGACTAACTGCTGGTAGTAATCGGCTCCGGCGTCTAAGGAATAACGAGGGAGAGTGTGAGGGGAAGAGTTCGGCGATTTGAACCGAACCTGCCGCTAGTACGTGCTCTAGTAATTCTAAATTGACTTGAATGAGGAAAGTTACAGAAAGACAGACAGAGTTACTTTCGCATTTATAATATTAACTAGCTTCTACTCGCGACTTCACCCGCGTGGGATTAGGTTATCGCGTTTTCCGGGATAAAATGTAGCCTATGTCCTTTCCCGGGACCCCAACTATCTCCATGCCAAATTTCATCTCTATCGGTCCAGCGGTTGAAGCGTGAAGAGGTAACAGACAGATAGACAGACGTAGACAGACAGACAGACAGAGTTACTTGCGCATTTATAATATTAACTAGCTTCTGCCCGCGACTTCGCCCGCGTGGAATTCGGTTATCGCGCTCCCGCGGGACCTATGCACTTTTCCGGGATAAAATGTAGCCTATGTCCTTTCCCGGGACCCCAACTATCTCCATGCCAAATTTCATCTCAATCGGTCCAGCGGTTGAAGCGTGAAGAGGTAACAGACAGATAGACAGACAGACAGAGTTACTTTCGCATTTATAATATTAATATGGATAATGGATATGGACAAATTCGTCTCGTGCTCGGCTCGCCATCTAGCTTCAAGTAGCGGTAGCAACTGCTAAGCGGTCAGGTAATCGGGGTTCAGCCACTGGACGCTAGATGTCGGTCTAGTGTTAACCCGGGTTCCGGCGAACGCACTTAGTATGGGCTCTGTTACTCTTTTTATTTTATTTGTCTTATCTACTAGCCGATGCCCGCGAACTTCGTCTCGCATAGACTTAGAATTTGCGTACCCGATGATACTATTGAAAGATTGGTTTGACCTGTAAAAACCCGTTCCCATGGAAATATCGGGATAAAAGGTATCCAATGTTATAGCCCGAGTCTCAGACTATCTACATACCAAATTTCATCCAAATCGGTTCACTCGTTGCGACGTGAAGGAAGGACAAACAAACAAACATACTTTTACATTTATAATATTAGTATGGATAACAATCATTGACCTATAACCATTGATCAACGCAGAGTCGAAACTACTGGTCGCAGAGAGCTGAAATTTGGCATGCAGGTTCCTTTGGGAACGCAGGGGAGCACTAAGAGAGAATTTCCCGAAATTCCCACTGGAACGGAAAAAATGGGATTTTTCATTTTAATATTTCTGCGCATACGAAGTTGCGGGGAAAAGCTAGTAATATATAACATAGTGTGAATGGTTAGGTTAAAGACTGACCTAGGAAGTTGAACATGTGGTCTTGGTGCATGTGTGGTGGGGGGACGGAAACGCTGGCGGCGCAGAACGCGGCGGCCGCTGGCAGCGCGATGGTGCGGCCTGCTTTATCTTCGTCCTGGAGATACAAATTGCAGAGAGTTAGCTAGCGGTTACCAGAACCCATCGTGCCACTACCTTTCGGATGGCTCAAACAAGCGATCCGGCAACACACCAAGGCCGCCCATCAACAGATCTGGTCGACCCTGGATACCTGCAGGCAGGCCCGGCAGGCCCTCCCGACGATCAACCCTGGATTGTCACGTAAGCTTCGTAAGCTAGGGAGAGGGCAGTTGCGCCTAATTACAGGAGCAATAACTGGTCATGCCCTATTAAACAAACATCTGTACAATTTGGATATTACAGACAGCCCCCTGTGCAGAGTCTGCATGGAGGCAGAGGAATCAGCCACTCACGTCCTCTTGGAATGTTCCGGAGTGGCAACGTACCGGGCAACACACCTCGGAAATCCGAGGTCGCTCCAGGAAGTCGTCGGCAACATTAAGGGTCTGCTAGGCTTTCTTCAGGAGCTGGGCTGGCAGGAGTAGCCCCGCCAGCCAAAACCACGCAAAATAGGCGCAATCATGACGTCGAGTTGCGGAAAACCAGCCCGTGCGAACCTATACCTATACCTATAGCTAGCGGTTCAGGCATATTCGAAGTCTTAAATAGGGACTGGGAGATTCCCTTTAGCATCGCTCACGCGTCACGGCGCTCGAATTGAACTTGACGATGATGGGATCCATGAGGAAATGAGGGAACTCCTCAAAATTTGTTAGCACGTGTATGATTTTGGCGTCAATTTCAAAGACTACATTGAGATACTTACATCCCATCGTTTGGAAACTGGAGCCGAAAAAAAACCATTTTAAACAGAAAATAAAAACCAAACTCCGACAGTCTACAAAGTCGGTGTCAAGCGAACAGACCCAAAGCTGATGACAATCTTATAGAAAACTTGACACTACAAAGTCTGTCGGAGTTTGAAGCCGGTTTTTTATTTTATTTTTCACCCCTCCTATTCGAAAAGAAGTGTTTTGTTCCCCGTTTAGAGGGAGCAAAATGCGATTTTGCTCCCTCTTCGCGTTTTTTTTAATTTTTTTTTCATTTCTGCCCCGCTAACAGGGAGCAAAATACGTCTTAGCAGTGCGTTCACGGAGCTGCGGAGACTGTAAAAAGTTGCATTCAAAAGTCGCGTCTTTTTCGTATTTAGAATTTTATATATCGCCATTTTACATAAATACTTTATTACACATACTAAAAATCCATAAATTCATAGATATATACTTACTTTTGACAAATTATTTTCTATTTTTTATTTTCAATTTGGCTGAATGGTGCCGGCCAATGCCGTAGCATTCTTCGCAAACTCCTCGTGTGATCGAATTAAAAAAAAAAGAACCCGCGAATTTCGTGAGCGCTCATTTCCTTGCCGTATTATTTTACACTTAATTTCCAAAATAAAATGTACCTTATGTAGTGTTATGAATTATTTCGTAGAAAATGAATGAAAGCAAAAAGTGATTTAGGTGATGCAATGTATTGGGATCAACACCTCTGAGAATTCCAAAGGAATATTATGTAAGTACGTAATATGAATTGCACTGCCCTTTTTTCATTTTATCGCAAATGTATTAAAAAACTTTGTGTGAAATGTGTATGTGCGAAATTGACACAAAATGTACTTTATTTCACTTTTGTTAAAATTTACCTTTTATTATGAACGCAACGCGTGCGAGCATGACAGAATATAAATACAATGAAGTAGTTACAGATTCTTCAATATGGAAGCCATTTTCGCCTTCTATGTTAATTTATGATAAGCGCGCGAAACACACGTTCTTTTTAACCTTGTTTGTTTCTAAATGTATTATTTTTTTGTTTTACTTAATTTAAAGACAATAGTGAACGAATGATCTAATGATTTTCTCATAGGAGGGGTGAAAAGCAGAGTGTACAACACGGTAGCAAACTTATTTATGCCTTGGGTGACAAAGCTTGAATCCTTCGCTAGCTCAAGATTCCACGCTAGAATCCCTCGCTTACGCTCGGGATTCTATTCTGGAATCTTTCGCGTCGCTCTGGATTCAATCCGTCACCCGCGGTAAAATATACCTTTTTGCTCCCTAGTCATACAATCTACTATTTTCACACACGGTGACCTTCATTCGTTTCCTGGCTGTACTCACCCCGATGTTAGCTTTCGTGGCAGCCTTGCCTATGGCCGAGTTCTCGCCGCGTGGCCCCATCATGATGGCCGCCGTTCCCTTCCGGATCCACTCGAAGGCTTTGCTCTGGAACGAAAAGTACACATTAACGCATTCACTGCCACTTCTGTTTTTGGAACTTTCGCCAAGTGCCACATCTGTCATTAAAGGAACATTGAAACGCACATGTGCGTTCAAGGCACTGCGGGAAAGTCAGCAAAACGCATATATGCGTCAGTGGCAGTGTATGCGTAAATACTGGTAGTATCTAAATACTGTTAACTTTTAACATACCCAACGACGCATATATCCATATCCATATTATATGTATTATTAATATTATAAATGCGAAAGTAACTCTGTCTCTCCGTCTGTTACCTCTTGACGCGTCAACCGCTGGACCGATTGAGATGAAATTTGGCATGGAGATTATAGTTGGGGTCCCGGGAAAGGACATAGGCTACTTTTTATCCCGGAAAAGCGCATAGTTCCAGCGGGAGCGCGATAACCGAAATCCACGCGGGCGAAGTCGCGGGCAGAAGCTAGCCCTTCATATTTTTCTTCACCTCGTGTTAGTCTGTCAATCTCCTTACATTACGACGTACATCGGAAATACCCAGGGCGCTTGAACTTTTCATACTCCGCCTGTACAGCGCCATCTAGATCGTGCTCATGGAGTTCTAATTTGTATGCAGGCTACCTAGGCGGCGACATCTATTAGGTCCTTACATATGAAATTGGCGTTTGGCGAACTGGCAACTTTGATTCAAAATATGTGGCGTTCGGCTAGGAATTCCAAATTCAAATTTATTTCAAATTTAAGACCATGTATTTCTGTGTTCGAATTACGAAATTTATTTGTTATCGCGTCTTTTGTTTTTCTTTCACATCGTTCTGTTCACAATATGGAGAACTTAAAATATCGCTATATTTACGAATATGAGTTTCACCTCGGCACTAGTGCTGCAGAAACGGCTCGTAGGATTAACAATGCGTATGGGGAAGCTACTGCAAAAGAAAATACGGTACGTTATTGGTTCCAACGTTTCCGTTCTGGAAATTTTGACCTACAGAACAAGCCTCGTGGACGGCCGGAGACACAAGTTGATAACGAAGAATTAAAAGCAATTGTGGAAGCAGATCCATCGCAAACGACGTCAGAGTTAGCGGCAGGCTTCGGTGTGAGTGATAAAACCATTTTGATTCACTTGAAACAAATTGGAAAAGTGAAAAAACTTGAAAAATGGGTACCGCATGAATTGAGCGACGCAAACAAAGAAACACGCGTCGAGTGTTGCGTTTCACTTCTCAACCGGCACAATAATGAAGGCATTTTGAATCGTATCGTTACTTGTGATGAAAAATGGATCTTGTACGACAACCGGAAACGTTCTTCACAATGGTTGAACCCAGGTGAACCAGCCAAATTCTGCCCGAAACGAAAGTTGACTCAGAAAAAGGTACTGGTAAGTGTCTGGTGGACTAGTGCCGGTGTCATCCATTACAGTTTCTTAAGATCTGGGCAAACAATCACGGCTGATGTGTATTGTCAACAATTGCAAACGATGATGGAAAAGCTAGCCATTAAACAACCCAGACTGGTCAATCGATCTAGCCCACTGCTGCTTCAGGACAACGCTCGACCACATACGGCACGTTTGACGGCCGCAAAACTACGGGAGCTGCGACTGGAATGTCTTCGACACCCACCATACTCCCCGGACCTTGCTCCAACTGATTACCATTTTTTTCGGAATTTGGACAACTTCATGCAAGGAAAAAAATTCAATTCTCACGAGGCTGTCCAAACGGCCTTCAAAGATTTTATTGATTCTCGCTCACACACTTTTTTTAGTAAAGGAATCAATGAACTACCTTCGAGATGGCAAAAGTGCATAGATAGCCATGGTACATACTTTGACTAAATAAAAAAATAGTTTCATAAAAAAAAATCGTTTTCATTTCTGCCATATGAAACGCCAATTTCATATGTAAGGACCTAATATTATCGCATTTAACACTTATTTCGGGCGTACGCTGATTTGTTTGGAGGTTGACCTTCTAGGTTTGCCTTTTTTGTATATGCCTCGTGCTTTATGTATGTTTATATTAAGTATAGTATTTATGTAAATTTATCGTATACAATTCACCTACTCATTTCCATTTCTGTTTGGCCTCACGGTTATTATTACGGTAGAGAATGCCTGTAGGCATTAAGTCCGCCAATTGTATACATTTTGTATATTCAATGAAGTTTAAATGAATAAATAAATATCGGCACCACGGGTCCAACGCCAACGATCTATAATATGCGTCATGGCGTATAACGGTGAAACGGAACGCATCTATTATAATAATGTATCTGTGACATACTTTGACGTCTCTCCCTTACCGACGCTTATCCCTTGTTAACGGGTTTCCTATGCTATTAAGATAATAATAAATGATATTAAACACGAGTGACTATCATTTGCGTTACAAACGGATTAGAAGGTTAAATACGTGTATGTGTAAGATCCATATTTGGCTTAACCGTTAGGCCGTCACCCTCGGCGTGTGAGTGACCGCTTATGTATTTGACATGATGTTGAAAACAAGTCTGTAGAAAAGTCTGCTCGTAGTATACGGCTCAGGAGGGGTAATTTAATCTTATGGAGGCTCTTAGCTGGCATTCAGCTCGACGATTATCAGTTGCGGAACACTATAACAACTCTCATGCACTCACCGCTCCCTACCTTCTCGCATTTACCCCACTCCACCCAGGCTTACCCCACCACAACTTGACGCACTTTCCCCACCCTGGCGCTCTCACTGCAACACATCTTGGCACACTTACCCCACCCCACCATTGCGCACTTACCCGCCCACGTAATAAGTCGTTACTGATTTCGCGGTCTCACCTCGAGATTAGTCTCCGGAGCTCCAATCTCCGGGTTCAGTTTGGTTGGCGTCACTAGCACCGGAGACAGGTTGAAGCTGTCATCAGCGCCGGGGGACAGGTTTCCTTCGATTGCGGCCGCGAGGGCCTCCGTGGAGCCCCCGATGCGGATGAGACAGGCCGCTGCGCGCATGTCGCTCGACGGGTAACCTGGGATCGAGAAAATTAGCCAGATCGGTGGGAATTTTGGGATTCTGGCGGGAAAATCAGAGTCTGTGGTTTAAGATGATCACCAAATCCTTGTACCGTGGGAGTCTGTAGATGTAGGCGACTGTATGTTAGCCCTAAAGGATAGTTAGAAGCTGATCGTGGTGACAGCAGAATTTATTGATATACATTGCGAAATTTGCAAATCTTGTACGTCAGAGTTGAAAAATAATGGAAACGCACGTAAGTATATATTTTTTGTTTTTTGAAATCAATGAATTTTGCAAAGTTAAAACGCATCTAAACTCAGGGGTGGCTCAAAATGTCATAACTGAGAACTAATTATAAGTCAAACGTGACGTATTGGGAATTCTGAAAGCGTCGTATCTTCGTCAATTTTGGTTTTGCGTAAGGAAAGAAAGATACGGGGCAAATATTTTTTGATAATCTGACGGACTAATTAGATTATTTCTGTCATCTTCATCTATATTGTGAGAATGAGAAAGACGACTTAAAGAGAAAGAACACGCAGTGTGGTTATTTCTAGAGCTCCCGATGTCCGCGTTATACGCTCAATATTGCTTTCCCGCAGGCGCGGACGGAGCGGAAAAAGGTGCGATAAGGAAAACTGCAGCTCCGTCAAAAAATCCGACGACAAAAACTCACAAATCGAGGTTTAGTTCTCGTCATTTTTCTCCTCCATAATTAAACCAATCGCAATGAAATTTTGGGAACTGGATGAGAACGAAATTATCTGTGTCGGACCGTTTTGATTTTTGCGTTTATTGTTGTGGTATTTCTATACCAGGCATTTCTTTGCGACCTATTCGATTGGGCCGTTTTCAGCATCGTTTGGAGTCACCTAGTTCTATTAAAAACAAAAATCTACGGGCAAAATCCAGGGAGGAAAATGTCGAGAACGTTTATATGGAAAAATGACCACTCGCATATCCTCACCACTCTCATAGGTAATTTACTCACCACTTTCATCGCACCCGTGAGGGTCGAACATGTACAGATTGCCGTCCTCCCTCCACACGGCCATGGAACCGCCCCTGGCCGTGATGACGGCATGGTTGTACTCCTTGAAGAGTGCCTTGAGCGAGTCCTTGAGAGACATCACTCCAGACGACTTGTCAGAGCTCAGGGTACCTGGAGACGGGAGTTCGGTTAGTTTCTTTATGGTTCCATAGGCCACAAGGAACCCATAATAGTAGTTTATGTAACTGCTACATAATAAAGGTCCTTAAAACACGAGTGGGGTTTTATGAAACGAGCCGCCAGGCGAGTTTCATAATAATATCATACGAGTGTTTTAAGGCCTAATTATGTATAGTTGCATACAAAACTTTATAACCTTTGGCGCACTTGCCCCACTTAGCTTGCCCCGACTTGCCCATTCGTCCCCGCTCTCTAGCTCCGTGCTTTGGTTACGTAGTCTAGTCATCAAGTAGAGATAAATACTTAAGTTTCATATTTTGACCGCTGTAAGCACTGTCGAAGAGACTTCCTATGAAGCTGATGCCAATACATTCTGGTGCACTTACCCCACCCATGGCACAATTGCCCTGACTGAATTTAGTTACATTAATATTTTTGTGGTAGGCATTCTTACCCCACCCACTTGGAAACGCACTTGCCCCACGCTATCGCAGTTCCCGACTATATGAATATATGATATGAATGTGATGAGCGTGACTACTACTCCAGACTGGCGCACTTGCTCCACACTGGCGTACATGTTTGTGTCAGGCGCACTCGCCACTGTAAGCGCTGTCAACAACTTTGCACACTTACCCCACCCTGGTGCACTTATCCCGTCATGGAACACTTCTTACCCCACTTAGCCATATATTTGTGGTAGACTTACCCCATCATGATGCACTTGACCTATCATGGTACACTTTTGTGGAGCAGTTGCCCCATTTTGGTGCACTTGCCCCATTCTGGTGCAACTGCCGATTCACCCATTCGTCATCAAGCAAAGATAAATATTTAAGATTCACATACTAACCGCTGTAAGCACTGTCAACAACCTCCGTCTCGATGCAATCAAAGTCGGTAACGCGGAATCGGTTCATAACATTGGCCGCCGCCAGCGTGCCCTCCCTCTCCTCCCCCACCCCCTCATCAGCCATCTCCAGGCTGATGCCAATTCATTCTGGCATACTTACCCCACTCTAGCGCACTTATCCCATCACGGAGCACTTCTTACCCCACTTAGCCATATATTTGTTTTAGACTTACCCCATCATGATGCACTTGCCCTATCATGGTACACTTAATCGAATGTGGCGCGCTTGCCCCATTTTGGTGCACTTGCCCCATTCTGGTGCAACTGCCGATTTACCCATTCGTCATCAAGCAAAGATAAATACTTAAGTTTAATATACTGACCGCTGTAAGCACTGTCAACAACCTCGGTCTCGATGCAGTCAAAGTCGGTAACGCGGAATCGGTTCATAACATCGGCCGCCGCCAGCGTGCCCGTCGCCGCCGTTTCTTCTTCTTCCCCCTCCCCCTCCTCCGGCTTGGGCATCTCCAGGCTGATGCCCATACGCTCGAGATGCTCCATCGTGTTCTGGTAGAGTATGTCTCCACGGACCAGGGCCTGAGAAAGAAGTAATAGTGGGTACTTGATCTAGAAATGGAAAAAAAAACAACGGGTTGCACTCCGGGAGTGCCGGCAGAGGTGAAAACTTAAATGTTAACGTTGCATTTTTGATATTTTGGAATGGTTAGGGAATAATTTTGCACGAATTGCTTTAATTATCAGTATAAGGCTGTTTTTACACCTCCGCCGCGGTTTTGAAACAGCGGTACCGCTGAACATTTGCCATCGTTTGTCCATTATATACATCTTTGACGCCGTTCACATCTATATCACATCACTATCCTTTCCTACGCCGCGCCGGCGGTCTACTGGCTTCAATGACATTGTAACAGTTTTTCGATCAGGTCACGTGAACGTGACGAGACGTCATCTGTCGCGAGTTCAACATTTTTTCCCAATCACAAAAAGTGCACAGCGCCGCTAAAGAAGTTTTCACTTGTGGTGTAGGCAATCGAGCGCACAGCCCACCTGATGGTAAGTGGCCACTGCGGGCCGTGGATACCGAAATCCTATGATCCTATGAAACCATAAGATCTCGAATGCGTTGCCTACCCTGAGGCCTAAGATGGAATGCCTCTGTGCCAGAAATTTCACCGGCTGCCATTAACTTAACGCCCTACCGGAATACAACAGTGCGAGCACTGCTATTTGGCGGCAGGTTAGCGGTTAAGACGGTGGTACCAACCTGGACGGACCTAGCACCAGGTCCTACCACAACAAAGTTACAGTATAAATAAAGGCATTCAGTCTTGGTCCTCGCCCAACTAGCAAAGTCGTCATATAAGGCAGAGCTTATTCAGCAATTAGGTCATATAAAAGACATATAATCGCGAATTATACAGCCTACATCATATCAACGCAGATGTAACGACATCTGACAAGCCATAACCCATAGGCTACAGATCGTGCCAAAGAAATATACCTACACTCGAATGCGTTGCCTACCCTGAGGCCTAAGATGGAATGCCTCTGTGCCAGAGATTTCACCGTATGTAATAATTATACATACCTCATCGACTTCGCTCTTGGTCCACTCGTTGGTAGGCACGACGTGGGCTAGAGCTATTGCCGTGATGGCGGTGGGCGTGGCCTGCTTGTTGCGATGCTCCTCCGGGAAGCGAGCGTCGCCCTCGTGGAAGCTGCCGCGGACCACCCACCGGCCCGGCGCCACCGCTGCGAACACCAACATTGGGATACTGAGTGTCGTAGCAGGAACTACTCGCAATTTCGTAACAATTAAGCATTGAGCGCAAAGTCGCGCGCTTGAATGTAGTTTTAAAATTAGGTAAAATGCGAAGCTACCAGATATTCCCCAATCTAAGTCTTGGGAAATATCAAATGGTTTCGCATTTAACCTAATTTTAAAGTATTTGCAATATCTTGCTATCCTGTCGACCAGTTGCAGCATGAATGGCATATTTGTGGAGAGGTTGCAGCATAGAAGAAATATATGTGTGATCAATAATTTGAGCTTAGACGAGCTGTCGGTAGGCCTCCAACAAGATGGAGTGACGACCTTGTAAAGGTTGCGGGAACGCGGTGGATGCGAGTGGCACTAGACCGGTCTGAGTGGCGCGCCTTGGGGGAGGCCTATGTCCAGCAGTGGACGTCTATCGGCTGAAATGATGACTAATTTGAGGTCTGAGGTCATGTGACCACGACATTGACAGCCACCACCTTGCAGATAGTGGCGCCAACTAGTGAGCAGGAATATGGCGGCACTCATATCTCAGACTTTAAATTACGTCACCGAATATTGAATAGTACTACATACAGAATGGCCACGAAATCACCCGCCTGAATCTAGCCGGCGCGCGTCTCGCGCCCAACTCGCCCTTACCGTCATTTGTTTCATCCGGAGATGGAGAGTGGATCGTTGGCCCTCGTAGTGGTACACACACATTTACAAGTGTACAGACGTCCTCGCCCATTGACACTTCATTCGAATTGTGTTCGAAATCGTGATCTTTTATAGGCCGTGTCCGCCGTGTGCTTACGTTTGAGCTCGTTGATGGGCTCCGGCATGGCGGGCCGCGTCTTCACGAACACGTCGCTGATGCTGAATGGCTTTCGCTTCAGGTCCCCCGCGCTGTCGATGAAGTACTCGCACAGCCGGGGCACCTTCGAGAAGCAGAGGACGCACGCGCGCCCGCCGTCCCGGAGACCCACCTGTATTAAACAGACTGGTCAAGTGCGAGTTGGATTCGCGCACCGAGGGTTCCGTACAAACTTAAAGTAACAAGTAAGAACAACATAACAACTACTACTACTATAGCCTATTTGCGTCCCACTGCTGGGCACAGGCCTCTCATCACGAGAAGGTTTGGGCTGTAGTCCCCACGCGGGCCCAGGGCGGATTGGGGACTTCACACACATCTTTGAATTGCTTCGCAGATGCGTGCAGGTTTCCTCACGATGTTTTTTCCTTCACCGAAAGCTCAGTGGTAAATTCAAATTGAATTTCGTACATAAGGATTAAACTTAGAGGTGCGAGCCGGAATCGAACCCCCGACCCTCTGCTTGAGAGGCGGTAGGTCGAAGCACTAGGCCACCACGGCTTTTCACCAGGTCCTACCACAACCTGCTTATTCCTAGGGCTACATCTTTGAATTACTTCGCAGATGCGTGCAGGTTTCCTCACGATGTTTTTTCCTTCACCGAAAAGCTCAGTGGGTTAATTCAAATTGAAACGTGTAAGTTAAAAATAAAATAAAGAAAACACACCCAACATTGGGTTTTATAACTACTTTTGTTTACTACTACTACTACTACAGCCTATTTACGGCCCACTGCTGGGCACAGGCCTCTCATCACGAGAAGGTTTGGGCTGTAGTCCCCACGCGGGCCCAGGGCGGATTGGGGACTTCACACACATCTTTGAATTGCTTCGCAAATGCGTGCAGGTTTCCTCACGATGTTTTTTCCTTCACCGAAAAGCACAGTGGGTTAATTCAAATTGAAACGTGTAAGTGTAAAATAAAATAAAGAAAACGCACCCAACATTGGGTTTTATAAATACTTTTACATCACCCTTGGCCGTAAAGTGGGATTTTCTGCCCGCTACGCGGAGAGAAAATCTCACTTATTGGCCAAGGCAAGACGTAAAACTTTTGACAAACCACGGGTGGTAATTCGTAAAGCCCCAGATCGCATATTTATGAGAAACCTGCGATCTGGGACATTTACGAATTCACCACCCTAGGTCTGTAATGTACTATTACGTCACACCTGGCCGAGAAGCGGGATTTACCGCCCTCGGGCGCGACGAAAAATCCCTCTTCACGGCCAGGTGGTGACGTAAAATCGTATACTCACCACGTGCGGTCGTAAAGAAAGCCTCAGACCGCTAGATTATAGCCCTCGCCTCCAGCTCGGGCCCCAATTACCCGCGATCTGAGACTTTCTTTACTTTACCGCCCTTGGTGTGTAATGTACTATTGTTTGCTAAACATGATTTGAAATGAAATATCTATAGATAGACTTACCCGCTTGCCATACCGGTCTGCCGGCCACGGGTGGTAGAGGTAGTATTTCCCGCCCTCGTTCCAAATCGCAGTCTCATATTCCCCCGGGATCTGTGGATCGTAAACATTATCAGAACCTCTCTCTAGACGAACTTTACTTTGATAAACATAATAAACTTATGTAGAAACTAGCTTCTGCCCGTGACTTCGCCCGCGTGGAATTCGGTTATCGCGTCCCCGCGGGAACTATGCGTTTTTCCAGGATAAAAAGTAGCCTATTTCGTTTTTCGGGACTCCATCAACTATCTCTATACCAAATTTCATCTCAATTGGTCCGGCGGTTGAAGCTTGAAGGGCTAACAGACAGACAGACAGACAGTTAATTTCGTAAATAATATTAATATGGATGGCCGGTTGCCCGCGACTTCGTCCCGCGAGACTTAGAGTTCGTATAGGGCATAGTTATAGAAGTATTGAAAAACTTGTTTGACCCGTAGAGAACCCGCTTCCCGTGGAAATATCGGGATAAAAAATATCCTATATTATTCCCAGGGTCTCAAACTATCTCCATACCAAATTTCATCCAGATCGGTCCCGTCGTTTCGAGGTGAAGGAAGGACCAACAAACAAACACACCTTCACATTTATAATATTAGTATGGACAAGCTTTTGCCCGCGCACTTCCTAGGTATGTGCATAAATATGTACTTGTAAAATCCTAAAGAAAGACGATTTCTCAAAATTTTGGATATCCTCTTTCGTCACATGCCAAACATCAGCTCTCTACGACCAGTAGTTTTTGCTGAGCGTTGTCTCCAGTCAGTCAGTTAGTCAGTAACGGAAGAGTATTTAATTTATACCATTGTAATAAAAATCACAACAATATCATGGCAGTCATGTTATTGCTACTCGAGGGTCGGAGAGCCGACATTATAGAACCCAATAATGTCGGCTCGCTCCTTTAAGGCATTCACTGCCACCAACGCATATATGCGTTTTGCTGACTTTCCCGCAGTGCCTCGAACGCACATGTGCGTTGCAATGTTCCCTTAATGACAGATGTGGCACCTGGCGAAAGTTCGTAAAAAGAAGTGGCAGTGAATGCGTTAAGGTAAGTTACCTACATCAAATTTAAAGGAACCTCGCGAAGCAATTCAAATTTCAAATCACCATTGATCCCTAGACATCCCAGACCCTTAGTAACAGGGCTTGTGCCCAGCAGTGGTAGTTACTGTTCAAAATCAAAAATCAAAATATTTATTCAGCATAGGCCACATCTGGGCACTTTTACACGTCACTTTTAAATGAATTTACCAGCGCTTCCAAGACCCATATTGCTTGAGAAGAAGCGCCGCAACAAACTCAGCAGAAGGCCTTTTTCCAAAATTTAAACATAGATTCACATTACATTTACATTAATATGTATAAAAATACATATATATGTACATACTAAAATTACATTTAAGGGATGTAATAGTCCCTAACCTAAACTTAAATCTAAGATCTTAGAGATTGTCTTATTTAGGTACAAATTAATTAAAATATTAATTAATGACAGTGCTTATCTAAGTATGTATAACTAAAAAGAATAATAACAATCACAAATGTTTAGAGATTGTAAGGTATCCTAAAGTTGTACAGTCTCTAAAATTAAATCATACAACACAAGTTTAGGAGATGTATACGGTCTCCTTAGTCAATTTTGGAGATGTAAGGTGTCTCCAAAGGTCAAAATAACAATATTAGTATAATTCTAAATTAATATAAAATCAAAGGAGATGCAGATGTAGAAATTAGAGGAGATATTGTCGCGATGGATTCTGCTGATGAAACAAACAAACCTGCAGGATCCCCGAGTCAGACTCCTTAAAGAAGTACTCGATGCCCCGGCAGAGGTCGAACACCTTTGGGTTGTTGGAGACGATCTTCCCCCACACAGCTATGCCTTTCTCCTGCAATGAAGGGAAAAGATTAGTCAGGTAGAAATATGAACTGTCTCGTACTTTTTTTCCTTGTTATTCTTCTTTTTTTTTAATTCCCCATGTTGAACAAAATTTTTGTTAAAGTTTGACGCAGAGGAATCAATAATAGCAGCAATAATATTCCGAAATTGGTCACTTCGTGACAGGCATCGCCTAGTGAAGGACCAAGTGTCAATATTTTTGTATCCCAATGTTTTTGGCAATTTTTTTTTTTTTTTAGCTTCTAGTAGCAGCTTCTTCAGCGAGCCGTCAAATGAGCTGTTGTGGTGGTGTTTTGGGTACCTTGTGGAAGTACTCCTTGTCCCGAATCCTGAAGTTATCCTTCAGCTCCCCAAGAACGAGTCGACGGATCGGCCCGCCGCGCTCCAAAAGCGATTCCTGCAAAGAAAAATAAATGAAGGGATTACGCTGATTGTTCCTGCCTGTAGATACAGAAGTCTTAAATAGGGACAGGGAGATTCGAGTTGAACTTTATATCTAGCAGTGGCGGTTCTAGGGGGGGGGGGGAGTCATGACACCCCACCAAAACCGGACACGTCCCATAGAAAAAAACCGGCCAAGTGCGTGTCGGGCCACGCGCAAATTATAGGGTTCCGAAGTTGACGATGCCCACAGTACCTTTCTAAGACTTATTAGCATCTAGCTAGCCTGTGGTGTGACGTGCCCGCCCGACTCCCCTGCTGCTCGAGAAAAATCATCATTATAAGTTGGTCGACTATTACTCGTAAGTTTGTACAGCCTACTTAGCTCTGATAGTTTTCCTTTCAACTACGTTATATATGCCACAACCGTGATTTTTTTCAGCCATCCAAATACCACCATTTAGCTGGCAGGGGGGGGGGGGACACGTGACTCTAACAAAAAATAGCACTTTAAAGCTTAATATTTCACAAACGCATCACTTAATCAAAAAATGGTTTTAACAAACCCACAATATTTTTTCGAGACCTATTCAACGATATTGGCCGCACCATGGGGTATGCAAGAAAAAAAAATTACATCCCCACTTTACGAGTAGGGGAGGTACCCTATAAAAAAATATATTTCAAAATTTTATTGTACCACTTTGTCAGCATAACTAATATGCATATTCATGCCAAATTACAGCTCTCTAGACCTAAGCATCTCCGAGCAATAGTGCGGACAGACGGACGGACATGGCGAAACTATAAGGGTTCCTTGTGGACTTCGGAACCCTAAAAATGACCATCTTAACATGACCCCCCAAAATTTTTGTCTGGACCGCGCCTGAAATCAAGCTACTTAAAGTTCGATTGCAAAGCCTCGACGACAGACCTATTATTTACTCTATTGTTAAGTCTTTTAGGTCATCTTCCTCTAGCACAATGTCCCTTACGATTCTTTTGCATCTTACCATTGCATATGATGGGCGGGCATTTCGCTAGTAGGATGTTTCTTCTTTGCTACATTTTGGGTTACCTTGGAGTGTCTTTTATCTTCAGAATATTCAGGTGCCTGGTCAGTGGGCCGTTTCCTGTTCTTATGTTGTATGATAGGCAGACGAACATACAGGCCACCTAATCGGTCACTGCGTCCCATGGACAC
Organism: Aethes cnicana; assembly: GCA_963971205.1. Classification (NCBI taxonomy): domain Eukaryota; kingdom Metazoa; phylum Arthropoda; class Insecta; order Lepidoptera; family Tortricidae; genus Aethes; species Aethes cnicana. The sequence goes on along the minus strand of OZ020301.1, from coordinate 984,824 downwards.
CGAAATCTCATGATTTCTTATTAAGAAACCGTAAGATCCTGAATGTCTGCCCTGAGGCCTAAGATGGAATGCCTCTGGGCCAGTAATTTCACCGGCTGCCTTAACCCCTTACCGGAGCACAACAGTGTGAGCACTGCTATTTGGCGGCAGGGTAGCGGTTAAGACGGTGGTACTAACTAACCTGGACGGATCTAGCATCACGTTCTACTACTACAGCCTATTTGCGTCCCACTGCTGGGCACAGGCCTCCTCTCCACGAAAGGGTTTGGGCTATAGTCCCCACGCGGGCCCAGTGCGGATTGGGGACTTCACACATATCTTTGAATTACTTCGCAGATGCGTGCAGGTTTTCTCACGATGTTTTCCTTCACTGAAAAGCTCAGTGGTAAATTCAAATTGAATTTCGCATATAAGGATTAAACTTAGAGGTGCGAGCAGGAATCGAACACCGACCCTCTGCTTGAGAGGCGGTAGGTCGAACCTAGGTAGGCACTAGGCCACCACGGCTTACCAAGTTCTACCACAACCCAAACTCCTGTCTTTATTCCGAGGGCTATCTTAGCTTATTCCTACAGAAGGGACTAAGTATCAGGTGGGACTATGACTCGATAGAAGGGTGTATCTTACCCGGTACAGGTTGTACCCCAGGTCCAGCGTCTCGTCCAGGGTGTCCTCGTTCCAGGCCCTCGCCCGCAGCCGCTGCAGCATCGCCAGCGCCGCCACGCAGCACGGGATGGCAGTGTATGACTTGAACGTCTGATATCTGCGACAGACAGACAGTTTAGGCACGGTTCATATATCCACAAAACTAGCCTCGTTTTGGCTCCGGATGGATTAAGACATTTGCAATGAATCTGTCAAATTATTATAATCATCAAGGCGTTTTCCATGATTTTCTAAGATGAACCCGAATCATTCGGATTCGGGCGATTCGTCGGTCGAGCGCCGAGCGGTCAACAACTCTTGATCATGCCTAGCAGAGAGGCGAAACGAGAGGGTGAAGAAATAGAAATTCTAATTAGTCCGTCAGTCAGGTAATAAAAAAATATTAGACACGTATTTTTTGTTTTATCAAATTAACAAAGAATGACTAAGTTAAAACGCATTAAAGTTGGAGAGTGGAGGCTAACTACGTCACCGTTAGGTATAAATCGTACCTAACTGTGACGTCACGCTACATTTCAACTCCATATATCTCCGTATAAGTTTGATTACGTGAAAAAAGAAAAAATACGTGTCCAATACTTTTCAATAATCTTCTTGACAAACTAAGGAAAAAAAAGTTGTCGTCATCCCTATTAGATTCTTAGGTTTGCTTGCTGCACCTGTTTGCTCTCTTGAATGCTCAGCTCCTGGCCGTCTTCCCCCGTGGCGACCGACTGTGTCCTCACCTGTAGCCGGCCATGTGACCTGGCTATCTCCCCCCGTGGCGACCGACTGTGTCCTCACCTGTAGCCGGCCATGTGACCTGGCTATCTCCCCCCGTGGCGACCGACTGTGTCCTCACCTGTAGCCGGCCATGTGACCTGGCTATCTCCCCCCGTGGCGACCGACTGTGTCCTCACCTGTAGCCGGCCATGTGACCTGGCTATCTCCCCCCGTGGCGGCCGGCTGTCCTCACCTGTAGCCGGCCATGTGACCTGGCTATCTCCCCCCGTGGCGACCGACTGTGTCCTCACCTGTAGCCGGCCATGTGACCTGGCTATCTCCCCCCGTGGCGGCCGGCTGTCCTCACCTGTAGCCGGCCATGTGACCTGGCTATCTCCCCCCGTGGCGGCCGGCTGTGTCCTCACCTGTAGCCGGCCATGTGACCTGGCTATCTCCCCCCGTGGCGACCGACTGTGTCCTCACCTGTAGCCGGCCATGTGACCTGGCTATCTCCCCCCGTGGCGACCGACTGTGTCCTCACCTGTAGCCGGCCATGTGACCTGGCTATCTCCCCCCGTGGCGACCGACTGTGTCCTCACCTGTAGCCGGCCATGTGACCTGGCTATCTCCCCCCGTGGCGGCCGGCTGTCCTCACCTGTAGCCGGCCATGTGACCTGGCTATCTCCCCCCGTGGCGGCCGGCTGTCCTCACCTGTAGCCGGCCATGTGACCTGGCTATCTCCCCCCGTGGCGGCCGGCTGTCCTCACCTGTAGCCGGCCATGTGTCCTGGCTATCTCCCCCCGTGGCGGCCGGCTGTCCTCACCTGTAGCCGGCCATGTGACCTGGCTATCTCCCCCCGTGGCGACCGACTGTGTCCTCACCTGTAGCCGGCCATGTGACCTGGCTATCTCCCCCCGTGGCGGCCGGCTGTCCTCACCTGTAGCCGGCCATGTGACCTGGCTATCTCCCCCCGTGGCGACCGACTGTGTCCTCACCTGTAGCCGGCCATGTGACCTGGCTATCTCCCCCCGTGGCGGCCGGCTGTCCTCACCTGTAGCCGGCCATGTGACCTGGCTATCTCCCCCCGTGGCGGCCGGCTGTCCTCACCTGTAGCCGGCCATGTGACCTGGCTATCTCCCCCCGTGGCGGCCGGCTGTCCTCACCTGTAGCCGGCCATGTGACCTGGCTATCTCCCCCCGTGGCGGCCGGCTGTGTCCTCACCTGTAGCCGGCCATGTGACCTGGCTATCTCCCCCCGTGGCGGCCGGCTGTGTCCTCACCTGTAGCCGGCCATGTGACCTGGCTATCTCCCCCCGTGGCGGCCGGCTGTGTCCTCACCTGTAGCCGGCCATGTGACCTGGCTATCTCCCCCCGTGGCGGCCGGCTGTCCTCACCTGTAGCCGGCCATGTGACCTGGCTATCTCCCCCCGTGGCGGCCGGCTGTGTCCTCACCTGTAGCCGGCCATGTGACCTGGCTATCTCCCCCCGTGGCGGCCGGCTGTGTCCTCACCTGTAGCCGGCCATGTGACCTGGCTATCTCCCCCCGTGGCGGCCGGCTGTGTCCTCACCTGTAGCCGGCCATGTGACCTGGCTATCTCCCCCCGTGGCGGCCGGCTGTGTCCTCACCTGTAGCCGGCCATGTGACCTGGCTATCTCCCCCCGTGGCGGCCGGCTGTCCTCACCTGTAGCCGGCCATGTGACCTGGCTATCTCCCCCCGTGGCGGCCGGCTGTCCTCACCTGTAGCCGGCCATGTGACCTGGCTATCTCCCCCCGTGGCGGCCGGCTGTGTCCTCACCTGTAGCCGGCCATGTGACCTGGCTATCTCCCCCCGTGGCGGCCGGCTGTGTCCTCACCTGTAGCCGGCCATGTGACCTGGCTATCTCCCCCCGTGGCGGCAGGCTGTGTCCTCACCTGTAGCCGGCCATGTGACCTGGCTATCTCCCCCCGTGGCGGCCGGCTGTGTCCTCACCTGTAGCCGGCCATGTGACCTGGCTATCTCCCCCCGTGGCGGCAGGCTGTGTCCTCACCTGTAGCCGGCCATGTGACCTGGCTATCTCCCCCCGTGGCGGCCGGCTGTGTCCTCACCTGTAGCCGGCCATGTGACCTGGCTATCTCCCCCCGTGGCGGCAGGCTGTGTCCTCACCTGTAGCCGGCCATGTGACCTGGCTATCTCCCCCCGTGGCGGCCGGCTGTCCTCACCTGTAGCCGGCCATGTGACCTGGCTATCTCCCCCCGTGGCGGCCGGCTGTCCTCACCTGTAGCCGGCCATGTGACCTGGCTATCTCCCCCCGTGGCGGCCGGCTGTCCTCACCTGTAGCCGGCCATGTGACCTGGCTATCTCCCCCCGTGGCGGCCGGCTGTCCTCACCTGTAGCCGGCCATGTGACCTGGCTATCTCCCCCCGTGGCGGCCGGCTGTCCTCACCTGTAGCCGGCCATGTGACCTGGCTATCTCCCCCCGTGGCGGCCGGCTGTCCTCACCTGTAGCCGGCCATGTGACCTGGCTATCTCCCCCCGTGGCGGCCGGCTGTCCTCACCTGTAGCCGGCCATGTGACCTGGCTATCTCCCCCCGTGGCGGCCGGCTGTGTCCTCACCTGTAGCCGGCCATGTGACCTGGCTATCTCCCCCCGTGGCGGCCGGCTGTCCTCACCTGTAGCCGGCCATGTGACCTGGCTATCTCCCCCCGTGGCGGCCGGCTGTCCTCACCTGTAGCCGGCCATGTGACCTGGCTATCTCCCCCCGTGGCGGCCGGCTGTCCTCACCTGTAGCCGGCCATGTGACCTGGCTATCTCCCCCCGTGGCGGCCGGCTGTCCTCACCTGTAGCCGGCCATGTGACCTGGCTATCTCCCCCCGTGGCGGCCGGCTGTCCTCACCTGTAGCCGGCCATGTGACCTGGCTATCTCCCCCCGTGGCGGCCGGCTGTCCTCACCTGTAGCCGGCCATGTGACCTGGCTATCTCCCCCCGTGGCGGCCGGCTGTCCTCACCTGTAGCCGGCCATGTGACCTGGCTATCTCCCCCCGTGGCGGCCGGCTGTCCTCACCTGTAGCCGGCCATGTGACCTGGCTATCTCCCCCCGTGGCGGCCGGCTGTCCTCACCTGTAGCCGGCCATGTGACCTGGCTATCTCCCCCCGTGGCGGCCGGCTGTGTCCTCACCTGTAGCCGGCCATGTGACCTGGCTATCTCCCCCCGTGGCGGCCGGCTGTCCTCACCTGTAGCCGGCCATGTGACCTGGCTATCTCCCCCCGTGGCGGCCGGCTGTCCTCACCTGTAGCCGGCCATGTGACCTGGCTATCTCCCCCCGTGGCGGCCGGCTGTGTCCTCACCTGTAGCCGGCCATGTGACCTGGCTATCTCCCCCCGTGGCGGCCGGCTGTCCTCACCTGTAGCCGGCCATGTGACCTGGCTATCTCCCCCCGTGGCGGCCGGCTGTGTCCTCACCTGTAGCCGGCCATGTGACCTGGCTATCTCCCCCCGTGGCGGCCGGCTGTGTCCTCACCTGTAGCCGGCCATGTGACCTGGCTATCTCCCCCCGTGGCGGCCGGCTGTGTCCTCACCTGTAGCCGGCCATGTGACCTGGCTATCTCCCCCCGTGGCGGCCGGCTGTCCTCACCTGTAGCCGGCCATGTGACCTGGCTATCTCCCCCCGTGGCGGCCGGCTGTCCTCACCTGTAGCTGGCCATGTGTCTCGTGCCCCGCAGGATCCACTTCTCCACGTCGAGCTGCTGGAACTGCGAGTGGTAGTTCTGGTCGGCGATCTCCACCGCGCTGTGCAGGATCACCTCTGACTTGGGGCGAGGAATCATATCGTCACTGTGGAAAAGGTTAGGTTAATAGAATAACTAGATTTTTGAAGAATAATCTGACTTCATACAAACTTTTTTTATGTCCATGGTATAGGCACAGCCCATCGATGGTAAGTGGTCACTGCGGCCCGTGGACACCGAAATCAGCCAAATGCATATGATCTCCCATTAAGAAACCATAAGATCTCGAATGCATTGCCCACCCTGAGGCCTAAGATGGAATGCCTCTGTGCCAGAAATACACTATCAATCAAGGCAAATGTAACGACATCTGACAGGCCATAACCCATCAAGCCGTTTAGGCTACAGACCGTGCCAAAGAAATATACCTACACTCGAAAAACATAACCCTTCTTCTTGTGTATTTCTTTCTATCCTCATTTATTTATTTGACGGCCGGATTGGTCCAGTTGTTAGTGACCCTGCCTTCTCTTTCGATGGTCGTGGGTTCGTGTCCCGCTCGGGGCAAACTTTGTGTGATGAAACGAATGTTTGTACTCGAGTCTAGTATTTTCTATAGTAAGTATTTATATCGTTGTCTAGCACCCATAGTACAAGCTTTGCTTAGTTTGGGGCTAGGTCAATATGTGTGAAATGTCCCAAGATATTTATTTATTTATTAATTTATCATACCATCGATCTCAAAAACGGCTGCAACGATTTAGACGAAAATTGGAATACATATAGGGGTTTCCGGGGGTGACAAATCGATCTAGCTAGGCTGAGTCCTATAATATATCTGGGAAAAATCATTATTAGCTATTTCCACTCCACCCGGGGAAAGCTCGCAGGACTGATGGCCGATGGGGCCGGAAAGTTCTCGAGGGGCCTTTAACAAAACGGAGCGACGACCTCGTAAGAGTCGCAGAAAACCAGGGCTTGAAACCGGTTTTTTCCTCTATACAAATAAACCGGTTTTCTTATCGTTCTTTCGTTTACTATTTCATGTTTAATAAGGCTATAAAATAATACGAAGTAATAACCTAAATACACTATGGAGTTCCACATAAAGAGTATAAAATAATTCTAAATATTTGGCTATTTCGAGGTTTTTTTAATTAACCGGTTACAAGCCCTGCAGAAAACTGGTCGAAGCGAGTAGCACAGGACCGTCTGAGTAGCGAGCCTTGGGGGAGACCTATGTTCAGCAGTGGACGTCTTTCGGCTGACATGATGATGATGATGACGAAAGCTCGGTCACCCAGTTAGCACGACACAACTTAGAAGGCGTGCGGTGAAGCACTTAAGCCGTTGACGCAGAGTCTATTTTTGCTTAATCCACGCGCCTTATATACAAGGTGCTAACAAATTAGTCAAGGATATTTTAAGAGATAATAAATTACATTAAAACAATTAACTTTTAACTATAATTCAGGAAAAAAAAATCGGCGGGAAAACGGCAGGTTCTTAAACAGCGTGTTTTAACGTAGCAAATTTGTTTCCTGTTTTTCTCCAAAAGAACATAACAAAATTTGTTAGCACCTTATATTGTGTAAACAGGTACTTGAAATAAATTACCGTCCATAAGTATGTCCATCAGGCCTGGGACAGTAGAGAAAGAAGTCCTCCCCTCGCAGACTCATCAGCTGGTCGTAGGTGGGGCCCGGGGGTGCCCTCTCGGGGGCCATCGGGAGCGTGGGGAGGGGCTGTGGAGGGGGTAAGGAAAGATTCGTAGTAAAACCCTTAGCTATCTGCCCTTAAAACTAAACCTTTCTTATTGTATATTTCTTTGTATATTTATTTATTTACCGATCTCGGAAATGGCTCTAACGATTTGGATGAAATCCATTAAATCCATACTAATATTATAAATGCGAAAGTAACTCTGCCGGTTTGTCTGTCTGTTGGTTACCTTCTTCAGTCACTTCACGCTTCAACCGCTGGACCGATTTGAATAAAATTTTGGTATGGAATGGAGATAGGTAGTTGGAGCCCCGGGAAATGCCATAGGCTACTTTTTATCCCGGAAAAACACAGTTCCCGCGGGAACGCGATAACCGAATTCCACGCGGGCGAAGTCGCGGGCAGAAGCTAGTATGCGATAGTGTTTAACGCATTCACTGCCACCGACGCATATATGCGTTTTGCTGACTTTCCCGCAGTGCCTCAACATGTGCGTTGCAATGTTCCCTTAATGACAGATGTGGCACCTGGCGAAAGTTCGTAAAAAGAAGTGGCAGTGAATGCCTTAAGCAAATATAACCGATCTAGGTAGGTCTCACACCAGGAAAACTCATTTTGTTTCTTTTTAAACCCAGGGGATCTATTCGAAACGTTGCATAGGAAAAGGGAACTTCCATATTCCTACTATCAAAGCGTCATGCCGCTCAAATTGAACTTTAAATCTAAAACTATTTAATTCGGCAGGGATCCCTATGTATCGTTTCGAATAGAGTGCTATATCGAGGCGGGCCCTATGTTATCGCGTAGTTTATTTCTAACTAGCTTCTGCCCGCGACTTCGTCCGCGTGGAATTCGGTTATAGCGTTCCCGCGGCAATTGAGTGTTAAACTATAACAAATTATATACGAAAACCTTCCTCTTGAAACACTCTATATATTAAAAAAACCGCATCAAATCCGTTATGTACTTTTAAAGATCTAAGCATACATAGGGATAGGGACTGTTTTTTATACTTGTAGTGAAGTCTTCGTAAAATCCCGCCTTACCTCTTTCGGCGTCTTCTGGTAGAACTCCATCATTTTCCTCTTGGGGGTGGCGCGCGAGGTCGCTATGGACACTGCGCTCAAAGATTCCAGCGGATACTGGCCCTGGGAACAGAAAAGAATAAAAACAAATGAAATAATTGCCGCTGAACTGCGGTCCGCGTGCCGGGAGACGAGCTGTCGGTGCGTCGAACAAGATGGAGCAATGACGTAACGAAGGTCGCGGGAATACGGTGGATGCGAGTGGCACAGTCAATTATTAGCACGCTGAAGTGGCAGTGGGCAGGACATGTTATTTTTTATACCTATGTTATAGGCAAACGAGCGCACTTCCTGATGGTAAGTGGTCACTGCGGCCCATGGACACCCAAATCCTATGATACTCCATTAAGAAACCATAAGATCTACCCTGCCTTATGCGTTGCCTTCCCTGAGGCCTAAGATGGAATGCCTCTGTGCCAGAAATTTCACCGGCTGCCTCAACCTCCTGCTGGAACACAACCTGCGAACACTGCTATTTGGCGGCAGGTTAGTGGGGAAAGACGGTGGTACCACCCCGAACCGATAATCGCTGGGGTAAACGTGTTCTAGAGTGGAGACCGCGCCTCGGTAAGCGTAGTGTGGGACGCCCTCAGGCTCGGTGGAGCGACGACCTTCATAAAATAACCGACAAGAACTGGATGCGAGTTGCCGAGGACCGTTGTCATTGGCGTGCTTTGGGAGAGACCTATGTTCAGCAGTGGACTGCAATAGGTTGATGATGATGATATGCGAGAGCAATGACAGATCATTCCTCAGGATAGCTGCGCTAAGTCGATGACTAAACGTGTTTTATTTCTACTATGTCACCGCTATGATACGAGGTAATAGGTATCTCTTCTTGTCGATGAGATTGCACGTGTATGCTCTCCAATTACTCAGACCACCTGATATGCTGTAAATGCTCTCTCATTTCTCAGGCCATTGGACAACTACCTAAATGAGTTTATACTATTTCACCGATGTTACCTGGTATCTCTTCTTGTCATTGAGAGATTGCACGTGTATGCTCTCCCTTCATCAGGCCACCTGGTGGTAAATGGATGACTAAACGAGTTAATTATACTATTTCACCGATGTTACCTAGTATCTCTTCTTGTCATTGAGAGATTGCACGTGTATGCTCTCCCTTCATCAGGCCACCTGGTAAATGGATGACTAAACGAGTTAATTATACTATTTCACCGATGTTACCTGGTATCTCTTCTTGTCATTGAGAGATTGCACGTGTATGCTCTCCCTTCATCAGGCCACCTGGTTGTAAATGGATGACTAAACGAGTTAATTATACTATTTCACCGATGTTACCTGGTATCTCTTCTTGTCATTGAGAGATTGCACGTGTATGCTCTCCCTTCATCAGGCCACCTGGTAAATGGATGACTAAACGAGTTAATTATACTATTTCACCGATGTTACCTGGTATCTCTTCTTGTCATTGAGAGATTGCACGTGTATGCTCTCCCTTCATCAGGCCACCTGGTTGTAAATGGATGACTAAACGAGTTAATTATACTATTTCACCGATGTTACCTGGTATCTCTTCTTGTCGATGAGAGATTGCACGTGTATGCTCTCCCTTCATCAGGCCACCTGGTTGTAAATGGATGACTAAACGAGTTAATTATACTATTTCACCGATGTTACCGGGTATCTCTTCTTGTCGATGAGAGATTGCATGTGTATGCTTTCCCTTCATCAGGCCACCTGGTTGTAAATGGATGACTAAACGAGTTAATTATACTATTTCACCGATGTTACCTGGTATCTCTTCTTGTCGATGAGAGATTGCACGTGTATGCTCTCCCTTCATCAGGCCACCTGGTGGTAAATGGATGACTAAACGAGTTAATTATACTATTTCACCGATGTTACCTGGTATCTCTTCTTGTCGATGAGAGATTGCACGTGTATGCTCTCCCTTCATCAGGCCACCTGGTGGTAAATGGATGACTAAACGAGTTAATTATACTATTTCACCGATGTTACCTAGTATCTCTTCTTGTCATTGAGAGATTGCACGTGTATGCTCTCCCTTCATCAGGCCACCTGGTGGTAAATGGATGACTAAACGAGTTAATTATACTATTTCACCGATGTTACCTGGTATCTCTTCTTGTCGATGAGAGATTGCACGTGTATGCTCACCCTTCATCAGGCCACCTGGTGGTAAATGGATGACTAAACGAGTTAATTATACTATTTCACCGATGTTACCTAGTATCTCTTCTTGTCATTGAGAGATTGCACGTGTATGCTCTCCCTTCATCAGGCCACCTGGTGGTAAATGGATGACTAAACGAGTTAATTATACTATTTCACCGATGTTACCTAGTATCTCTTCTTGTCATTGAGAGATTGCACGTGTATGCTCTCCCTTCATCAGGCCACCTGGTGGTAAATGGATGACTAAACGAGTTAATTATACTATTTCACCGATGTTACCTGGTATCTCTTCTTGTCGATGAGAGATTGCACGTGTATGCTCACCCTTCATCAGGCCACCTGGTGGTAAATGGATGACTAAACGAGTTAATTATACTATTTCACCGATGTTACCTAGTATCTCTTCTTGTCATTGAGAGATTGCACGTGTATGCTCTCCCTTCATCAGGCCACCTGGTGGTAAATGGATGACTAAACGAGTTAATTATACTATTTCACCGATGTTACCTGGTATCTCTTCTTGTCGATGAGAGATTGCATGTGTATGCTCTCCCATTCGGAGCGGCAGTGGATGTGCAACGCCTTGAGATCCAGTTCGTAGCGTGGCTCCCGGATCAGGGGATCTCGCTGGACCACCTGGGGATTTGAAAGGTTCATTATATATTGAAGAAGTTAGCAGTTTTCACAAAGTTTTGATCATGACCATGATCTTGAATATGAATTTGGAACGAAACTGTATGTGAGTAATATGTAGAGGGCGCTCGGGCGCTTCACATTTGTCATCAGCGACATTGCACTACTGGTCGTAGAGAGCTGAAATTTGGCAAGAGAAGATTTCCCGAAATTCCCACGGGAACGAAAAAAACGGTATTTTTCATTTTAATATTTCTGCGCATACGAAGTTTCGGGGAAAGCCAGTAAATAAATAAAACACTTATTTCGGGCGCATTACTTCTTCGTCACATCAAAGTCTTGGAGATTGGAGAGTATCTAAAAGAACGACAGTGCGCCAAGCCAAGTTCCGACACCGCCCTATCGATACCTTTGGTCCACCCAACGTACCACAATGTTAGTCAGCGCCCCAGCGTTTGAAAGTCCTTAGGAAACATTTGGTCCACTCAAAGTACCTCAATCGCAAATCAAATGTTGGTCGACGCCCCATAGCGCTTGGAAGTCCTTACGAAACATTTGTCCACCCAACGTACCTCAATGTTGGTCAGCGCTATGGGAGGCTAGATCGTGCCCTCTTCACCACGTCCAAATCTCCGTACTTGTATAGTATCTATACAGGTGCACGGCAGTGCGCCAGACCTGGTTCGCAAATCCTCGAGATATTTGGTCCACCCAACGTACCTCAATGTTGGTCAGCTCCTCTTCGCCACGTCAAAGTCTTCTTACTTGGATAGTATCTTCAAAGGTGCACGGCAGTGCGCCAAGTCAAGTTCCGGCACCGTAATTTCAACACATTTGGTCCACGCAACGTACCTCAATGCTGGTCAGCGCGATGGGCGGCTTGGGGGTGGTTCGCTTCGCCGCGTCCAAATCACCGTAGTTGGCGAGAAAGTCCATCACGAAGGAGGTGACGCCGGCATAGCGGAGGAACGCGCCGGCCGCGTGCGGGTACCCGCCGCAACCGCAGTCCTGGACCGCTTCGCTGCGAATCAAGGTGATCGTTTAGAAGATCATCATCATCATCATCGTCGTCGTCATCGTCGTCACCATCATCATCGTCATCATCATCATCGTTATTGTCGTCATCGTCATCATCATCGTCGTTGTCTTCATCGTCATCATCGTCATTGTCGTCATCGTCATCATCATCATCATCATAGTCGTTGTCGTCATCTTCGTGATCATCATAGCACTGATCTATTATAGGACTAGATTTACAATCAGCCGGGAAAAAATGGCCCCTTAAACGGGTGCCCGGGCACCCGTTTGGCGCGCAGTCGCGTTTCGGCCGTAATAGACAACGACAACTGTCAAATGGTCAAACATGACGAAATGTGCGGTGAAAAAATGTGTTTATAGCACGAAAACAAGAAGAAGAAAAGATGGAATATATTTCTTTAAGTCCTATTAATATTTTAACAAAATTAATGTGAACTCGTCATTATTTCGTGGTATTTTAATCATTCATTTTCTTAGTACAAATTAACGGTTGTCACGGAACAAAAATCGGTGGAGTCGACATTTTTTTTTTAATATCACGTCGGTGGCAAATATGTTTACGATCTACCTCTTGTGGTAAGCGGTCACCGTAGTATGTGGACGCCTGTTAAGCTTTGGTTTCCTAGGACAGCGGTGCCATAATATAGCGGCCATAATACAGCGGTGAGTGACGTCACTAGAACGTTGTCTATGTAAATACAATGGCGCGGTTTCCTAGAGAGCGGTACTCGACACCGTAGCGTCAAAATCATTTGCGTGACGGCCGTAATGGCGGTGTTGGATAGTTCGCCGACGTTTTTTCTCGATAGCGGTGAAGCCATTTTCATCAGTGTTGCCGTTTGGTTCCGTTTTACGGAACTTTTCTGTCGAAAATTGGAACTTTTCAAGGCTGCCATTGTAATTTTCAAGACAATTGACCTGACAACACTACTGATGAACATACATCAGCTGATTTTCATAGAATATTGTATTGTTTTGATCGGCCGGAGGACGAACAAAATGAGTTCCAACTCCTACTGGACCAGCGAAGACGACGAAGTTTTAATAGATTTCGTACGTAAAGATTTGCAAAAACGATTTTTTTATTGACTTACCTAACAAATATACACAGTTTTTGCTCTGGGCTTATCGGATTTCTGTGTTTATTGTAAGGTTTGTATATCAATTCATCTTTTATATGATTCAGTACATAATCAAACAGTTCTGGCGTAAGCCGAAAGTATTCCCTAAATTTGTCTTCATTGCTCCGTAAACGGCGACGTAGGTACCAAAATCTCGAATGCACCGAGCCACGAGATTTGAAGATACCTCCTTCCTCCATTCGTCTGTCTTCCTCTTCTGATCTTCTGATGATTCATCCTCCATGAAAATTATAAGAGCTAAATCGAGGTCGTCCATTGCATAATCCAATGAGCGACGCAAATAAAACACTTGAATGTTTTGACAGTATCAATTTTGTATTGAGGGCGGGAAACGCGAAGATGACAGCACCGTAAAGACGGCCGTGGAACTTTACACATGTCACGGCCGTAAAGGCGGCCATCTTTTTATGTCCGCAATCTTGCCGACGTAAAAAGACGGTATGTGACGGCACCGCTGTCCTAGGAAACCAAAGCACACTAGGAATGTCATATACGGGATGTTTGTCTTGTAAATAAAATGATTTATATAAAGCTCGTAATAATTATAATGTTTCAATTTAAGATTTCCACGAAATCCTCACCGACGTGCACAATGGGCCACTATAATAGCTCAAGGCAAACAAGATGTACTTTTTAAGCCAAACGACTCTCTCGTGTGTTCGACCCATTTTCTGGTTTCCGACATATATTATTTAAACAATACCTTAGCTAGCACACAAACGGAGGCATTTTGGAAAAAGCACCTAAAACGAGTCGTCGCGGCGGACAGCTGGCGCAGACTAAGTGAGTTTGATTCAGCTGGCTCTAACTCGTGTTACAAACGGTGAAGTGGCGTTGTCTCCTCTAGTACTAAGTATATATAAGTCGATGGCTAGTAATTAATTGCTTATCGCCATTTTCATACTATTTTAGTATACATTGTATACTAATATATTTATTTATTGTTATACATCGTCGTAGCCTATTAATAAAATCATGGCAAAAACAATCAAAATTTGAAATGATAACAAACATAACACAGCGCAGTTAAAGCACAGGCCGAGTCGGTAGGAACCGGTTTCGCCCTGCACTCATGCGCGACATGCTTGTGTACGTATCGCAGCGAGGTTGTATGAGGCTTTCACTCTGGTTGGTTCTCTACTCATGTGCTAGAGCATAAAAAGCAATTTTATTTCGCATATGCTCAACATAAAGACGAACTTTTAGAGCATGAGAAGAAATAAAAATATTGTTCTATTTCCTATTTTCGTATTTTTATTCAAAGACCTTAAAATTATTTTTTATATATACACAAAGCGGCTCCATTCACCCTTATTCACTCGCTGTTCATTTTGACATTTATATTATGAAAATTATTGATCAAACACCTCCAAAACTTGGCGTTTAATGTTTTGAAATATGCATTTACAAATTTGACACTTAAGTCTTATAGTGTTAGGTTTACTTTTGTATAAAATATTTATCTTGACACATATTATAAAGAGGCGTTATTAGCATATTGGAACGTATTTTCTAATGTCAGCTTGCCCCATATTTTTTAACATATTCTGTTAGGAACTGTTCGTCCATATGTTATAATAAGTCTATGCATCATAGTCATCATCGTCATGATCATCATCATCTCCATCATCAACATCATCATCATCATCATCATATATAACTCAAAGGTGACTGACTGACTGACTGACTGATATAGTGATCGATCAACGCACAGCCCAAACCACTGGACGGATCTGGCTGAAATTTGGCATGCAGGTAGATGTTATGACGTAGGCATCCGCTAAGAAAGGATTTTGCAAAATTCCCACGGGAACGGGAAAAAAAGGGATTTTTACATTTTAATGTTTAAGCGCGTACGAAGTCGCGGGAAACATCGTAGAGATCTGAAATTTGGCATGCAGGTTCCTTAGGGAGCGTAGGAGAGCACTAAGAAAGGACTTCCCGAAATTCCCACGGGAACGGGAAAAAATGTTTTTTTTTACATTTTAAGGCGCGTACGTAGTCGCGGAGATCATCGTAGAGAGCTGAAATTTGGCATGCAGGTTCCTTGGGGAGCGTAGGGGAGTACTAAGAAAGGACTTCCCAAAATTCCTACGGGAACGGGAAAAAATGGGTTTATTACATTTTAAGGCGCGTACGTAGTCGCGGGGATCATCGTAGAGAGATGAAATTTGGCATGCAGGTTCCTTGGGGAGCGCAGGGGAGCACTATGAAAGGATTTGCCGATATTCCCACGGGAACGGGAAAAACGGGATTTTTACATTTTAATGTTTAGGCGCGTACGAAGTCACGGGAAACAGCTATCTATCTATCTAAATATATAAAACTCAAAGGTGACTGACTGACTGAGTGACTGACTGACTGACTGATATAGTGATCTATCAACGCACAGCCCAAACCACTGGACGGATCGCGCTGAAATTTGGCATGCAGGTAGATGTTATGACGTAGGCATCCGCTAAGAAAGGATTTTGCAAAATTCCCACGGGAACGGGAAAAAAAGGGATTTTTACATTTTAATGTTTAAGCGCGTACGAAGTCGCGGGAAACATCGTAGAGATCTGAAATTTGGCATGCAGGTTCCTTAGGGAGCGTAGGAGAGCACTAAGAAAGGACTTCCCGAAATTCCCACGGAAACGGGAAAAAATGTTTTTTTTTACATTTTAAGGCGCGTACGTAGTCGCGGGGATCATCGTAGAGAGCTGAAATTTGGCATGCAGGTTCCTTGGGGAGCGTAGGGGAGTACTAAGAAAGGACTTCCCGAAATTCCTACGGGAACGGGAAAAAATGGGTTTATTACATTTTAAGGCGCGTACGTAGTCGCGGGGATCATCGTAGAGAGATGAAATTTGGCATGCAGGTTCCTTGGGGAGCGCAGGGGAGCACTATGAAAGGATTTGCCGATATTCCCACGGGAACGGGAAAAACGGCATTTTTACATTTTAATGTTTAGGCGCGTACGAAGTCACGGGAAACAGCTATCTATCTATCTAAATATATAACAGAAGAAACTGACTGACTGACTGACTGACTGACTGATTGACTGACTGACTGACTGACTGACATATCAACGTAGAGCCGAAACTACTGGTCGTAGAGAGCTGAAATTTAGCATGCAGGTTCCTTGGGGAGCGTAGGGGAGGACTAAGAAAGGACTTCCCGAAATTCCCACGGGGACGGGAAAAAATGTTTTTTTTACATTTTAAGGCGCGTACGTAGTCGCGGGGATCATCGTAGAGAGCTGAAATTTGGCATGCAGGTTCCTTGGGGAGCGTAGGGGAGCACTAAGAAAGGACTTCCCGAAATTCCTACAGGAACGGGATAAAATGGGTTTATTACATTTTAAGACGCGTACGTAGTCGCGGGGATCATCGTAGAGAGCTGAAATTTGGCATGCAGGTTCCTTGGGGAGCGTAGGGGAGTACTAAGAAAGGACTTCCCGAAATTCCTACGGGAACGGGATAAAATGGGTTTATTACATTTTAAGGCGCGTACGTAGTCGCGGGGATCATCATAGAGAGATGAAATTTCGCATGCAGGTTCCTTGGGGAGCGCAGGGGAGCACTAAGAAAGGACTTCCCGAAATTTTTACGGGAACGGGATAAAATGGGTTTATTACATTTTAAGACGCGTACGTAGTCGCGGGGATCATCGTAGAGAGCTGAAATTTCGCATGCAGGTTCCTTGGGGAGCGTAGGGGAGCACTAAGAAAGGATTTCCCGAAATTCCTACGGAAACGGGAAAAAAAGGGATTTTTACATTTTAATGTTTAGGCGTGTATGAAGTCGCGGGGATCATCGTAGAGAGCTGAAATTTGGCATGCAGGTTCCTTGGGGAGCGTAGGGAAGGACTAAGAAAGGATTTCCCGAAATTCCCACGGGAACGGGAAAAAAAGGGATTTTTACATTTTAATGTTTAGGCGCGTACGAAGTCGCGGGGATCATCGTAGAGAGATGAAATTTAGCATGCAGGTTCCTTGGGGAGCGTAGGGGAGCACTATGAAAGGATTTCCCGATATTCCCACGGGAACGGGAAAAATGGTGTAAAAAGGAAATGATTGATGAGTTCACTAAAACATTCTTTAAACCAGTCTGCTATTACCTAAATAATAAATTTTGGCACTAAACTATTTATTCATAAGAGATTAATGAAATGAAAAAAAAGGAAAAATCTATACATATAATAAATAATAATTCTATAGAAGAAGTCGCCGCTGAAAATTGAAAATTAAAAGAAACTATCAATTCAAAGGGACTATATGAACGATACTGAACACAAAATAACGATTTTTAGAAAAAAATACTGTATGTATGTATTTCCGGATTTAACTCGAAAACTACTGGACGGATTGAAACAAAATTTGGTATGGGGATAGTTTATAACACTGGTCAACATATAGGCTACTTTTTATCCCGAGAAAATGCATAGTTCTCGCGGGAAGGCTATTAACAAATTCCACGCGGACGAAGTCGCGGGCAGAAGCTATTAATATTATAAATGCGAAAGTAAGTCTGTCTGTCTGTTATCTATTCACGCTTCAATCGCTGTACTGATTGAGATGAACTTCGGCATAAAGATAGTTGGGGACCCTGGAAAGGACATAGGCTACTTTTCATCCCGGAAAACGCATAGTTCCCGCGGGAACGCGATAACAGAATTCCACGCGATGAAGTTTACTTCGTCCGCGTGGAATTTGTTAATAGCCTACCCGCGAGAACTATGCATTTCCTCGGGATAAAAAGTAGCCTATATGTTGACCAGTGTTATAAATTACCCCCATACCAAATTTTGTTTCAATCCGTCCAGTAGTTTTCGAGTTAAATCCTGACTTACATACATACATACATACAGTTTTTTTTTTCTAAAAAATCGTTATTTTGTGTTCAGTATCGTTCATATAGTCCCTTTGACTTGATAGTTTCTTTTAATTTTAAATTTTCAGCCGCGACTTCTTCTACAGAATTATTATTTATTTTATTATATGTATAGATTTTTCCTTTTTTTCTCTGATTCATTAATCTCTTATGAATAAATAGTTTAGTGCCAAAATTCATTATTTAGGTAATATCAGACTGTTTTAAAGAATGTTTTAGTGAACTCATCAATCATTTCCTTTTTACTGGACAATAGGCAGGTAATATAACAGTAGGTAATCTGCATAACGTGTTTCTTGAAAGTGTTTGTAATCTAGGATTATAATTTTTTTTTTCCCGTTCCCGTGGGAATATCGGGAAATCCTTTCTTAGTGCTCCCCTACGCTCCCCAAGGAACCTGCATGCCAAACTTCAGCTCTCTACGGTGATCCCCGCGACCTAAACATTAAAATGTAATAAACCCATTTTTTCTCGTTCCCGTGGGAATTTCGGGAAGTCCTTTCTTAGTGCTCCCCTACGCTCCCCAAGGAACCAGCATGCCAAATTTCAGATCCTTACTATGTTTCCCGCGACTTCGTACGCGCCTAAAAATTTAAATGTAAAAATCCCTTTTTTCCCTTTCCCGTGGGAATTTCGGGAAATCGTTTCTTAATGCTCCCCTACTCTCTCCAAGGAACCTGCATGCCAAATTTCAGCTCTCTACGACCAGTAGTTTCGGCTCTGCATTGATGTGTCAGTCAGTCAGTCAGTCAGTCAGTCAGTCAGTCAGTCAGTTTCTTCTTTTATTTATATATTTAGATAGATAGATAGCTGTTTCCCGCGACTTCGTACGCGCCTAAACATTAAAATGTAAAAATCACATTTTTTTACGTTCCCGTGGGAATATCGGGAAATCCTTTCTTAGTGCTCCCCTACGCTCCCCAAGGAACCTGCATGCCAAATTTCATCTCTCTAGGATGATCCCCGCAACTACGTACGCGCCTTAAAATGTAATAAACCCATTTTTTCCCGGTCCCGTAGGAATTTCGGGAAATCGTTTCTTAGTGCTCCCCTACGCTCCCCAAGGAACCTGCATGCCAAATTTCAGCTCTCTACGATGATCCCCGCGACTACGTACGCGTGTTAAAATGTAAAAAAAAACATGTTTTCCCGTTCCCGTGGGATTTTCGGGAAGTCCTTTCTTAGTGCTCCCCTACGCTCCCCAAGGAACCTGCATGCCAAATTTCAGCTCTCTACGACCAGTAGTTTCGGCTCTGCGTTGATATGTCAGTCAGTCAGTCAACCAGTCAGTCAGTCAATCAGTCAGTCAGTCAGTCAGTCAGTCAGTTTCTTCTTTTATATATTTAGATAGATAGATAGCTGTTTCCCGCGACTTCGTACGCGCCTAAGCATTAAAATGTAAAAATCCCATTTTTCCCGTTCCCGTGGGAATATCGGGAAATCCTTTCATAGTGCTCCCTTGCGCTCCCCAAGGAACCTGCATGCCAAATTTCATCTCTCTACGATGATCCCCGCGACTACGTTCGGGTCTTAAAATGTAATAAACCCATTTTTCCCGTTCCCGTGGGCATTTCGGGAAGTCCTTTCTTAGTGCTCCCTTACGCTCCCCAAGGAATCTGCATGCCAAATTTCAGCTCTCTACGATGATCCCCGCGACTACGTACGCGCCTTAAAATGTAAAAAATACATTTTTTCCTGTTCCCGTGGGAATTTCGGGAAGTCGTTTCTTAGTGCTCCCCTACGCTCCCCAAGGAACCTGCATGCCAAATTTCAGATCTCTACGATGTTTCCCGCGACTTCGTACGCGCCTAAACATTAAAATGTAAAAATCCCTTTTTTTCCCGTTCCCGTGGGAATTTTGCAAAATCCTTTCTTAGCGGATGCCTACGTCATAACATCTACCTGCATGCCAAATTTCAGCCCGATCCGTCCAGTGGTTTGGGCTGTGCGTTGATCGATCACTATATCAGTCAGTCAGTCAGTCAGTCACCTTTGAGTTTTATATATTTAGATAAGTCTATGCATCATAGTCATCATCGTCATGATCATCATCATCTCCATCATCAACATCATCATCATCATCATCATCATCATAATCATCATCATCATTGTCATTGTCGTCGTCGTCATCATCATCGTCCTCGCACGCAAACATTGACACTTCATTCGAATTGTGTTCGGAATCGCGTTTTTATAGGCCGTGCCCGCTATGTTCACACTAGGTTCCTAAGATACGTACAGTTTGTTCCTCTGTCCAATCTCGTTGAGCATGTGGGGGTCGAAGATGTAGCAGACCGTCCTGCACTGACTGCCAGCCTCCGGCGGCTCGCCCCAGATTAGAAAGTGCTTGTCGCCAACTGTCAGGATGCACATGTAGGTCGTCCCGACTCTCTTCTCCATCATCCTGGGGAGATAGTGTTGTCAATAAATCAATCAATCATCTATTCAGCAAATTGGCCACATAGGGGCACTTTTACATGTTAGAAATGAATTTACCAGCGCTTCCTAGATCCAAACGCCGCAACAAACTCAGCAGAAGGCCTTTTTTTAAATAATAATCACATACAAATTCACATTACATTTGCATTAGGTATATGTATAAAATACATAATTATATAGGTCATCATCATCATCATCATCATCAACAGCCCATAGCAGTCCACTGCTGGACGCAGGCCTCACCCAATGCACGCCAATGAGCTCTGTCCAAGGCGTGCCGCTTCCAATCTACACCGGCCACCTTGCGCAGCACCCCACCTGCTGTTGCCCGAACCGCTACCGTAGTCCGGGACAGCAGGGCTACCAGGAACTGGGGGCCCTCGCTTGCGGTGTCTATCCATCGTGAGGATATGCCCTAGTCGCCACGCTGGGCAAGCGGGTTGGCGACCGTAGAGCACTACTCTTTGCAGCACTGACGCTGCTGCCCGTCAGTGACCTAAGCATTTCTAGAGAAGTGGTGGAAGTCGATAGTTATAGCGCTCTCAGGTATTCAATTCAATTCAATTCAATCATTTATTCAGCAAATTGGCCACATAGGGGCACTTTTACACGTCAGAAAAGAATTTACTAGCGCTTCCTAGACCCATTGCTTGAGAAGAAGCGCCGCAACAAACTCAAGCAGAAGGCCTTTTTTCAAAATTTACACATAGTTATAACATTTACATTACATGTATAAAATATACATATCGGTACGTACTACAATTACATTGAAGGGATGTATAGTCCCTAACTTAAACTTAAATCTAAGATCTTAGAGATGTATAGTCTCCAAGGGTCCAGAAAAAAAAAAAATAATTATGGAGATGGCCTCCATTGTCAAATAAATATAAATTCCATAGATGTCGACAGTCTCAAAATGTCAATAAATAATGAAATACATCATGTATAAAAGAGTTCATTAATACATGTCAATAAGAACATGATGAGGTCTCTCGCTTAAAATGTTTGACTTAGTAATATATTTAAAGCTAATGATTATTTTTAAACGTCCTTGCAAGCATGAACAGACCGGACCCCACAGACAGCACCCGTTCACGAGCGTGACGCGTATCTCAGCCATCGCCTCCCTCAACCATTTCTTAGGGAAGGTGGCGACCCGATCAACGACGCCGCTGTAAGCAAGGACCTTAAAGCGAGCATGACATGCTCCAGCTGCTGGACAAATTTGGTAGTGAAAGAAAAAAAAAAAAGAGTTAATATTTGCCCAGCGAGACACATATCATGTTACTAGTCAATAATAATAACCTAAACAGTTGGCTTAAAAGGATTCTTATCATCTAAAAAGTCATTCACCGAATAATATGCCTTCTTTAAAAGGCGGCACTTAATGAACGACTTGAACTTTTTAAATGGCATATTAGCAACATCTGAAGGCAATTTGTTATAAAATCGTATACAGTTCCCAACAAACGAAGAGCTCACTTTACGAAGACGGTAACCAGTAACAAAAAGTTTATCCTTATTCCTAGTGTTAAAATTGTGAACATCACTGTTATGCTTAAAGTCGTGCAAGTTCTTACGAGCATACATGATATTTTCAAATATGTATAGTGATGCAACGGTAAGAATGTTTATCTCCTTGAATTTTTCTCTAAGGGAGACCCGAGACCCAAGTTGATATTGATTGAGCACGTACAGCCCGCTTTTGCAACACAAAGATGGTTTGAATGTCAGCTGCTCTCCCCCAAAGTATAATTCCGTAAGACATGACACTATGGAAATAACTATAATAGACTAACCTGGCCGTCTCGACGTCAGTGAGCTGCCTAATACGCCTTACTGCATATGCTGCAGAACTAAGTCTACCTGCTAAGGTATGTTGTCAGAGCCTCGTTTGTTGATTAGCAGGATACACCACGTGCAGGTGAGGTTGACACTTGGGTCCAGAAGATATTGGTAGACCCCTTACATAATTAGATGGCACTGTCAGCAATGCTGACACCATCGCTCTAACGGGGAGCACAGTACGATTTTTCTCCCTCTCCGCTGCTACAGGTTTTCTCATAGGTAAAAAGCAATAGTACATTATTGCAGAGGCCGCCAAGTAGCGCATTGCCGGACGAGTCAGTTAGAAGGCTGAGCGAAGCGAAGCCTTCTATTAGTACGAGTCCGGCAATCGCAATTGCGGCCGAGGTACATATAATGCTTTTCTCAAACAGCGAGGAAATACGTAAGGTCAGTTGGGGCAAGTGCGCCAGGATGGGATAAGTGCGCCTAACATAAATATATCGAAACCTATAAATATTACTCAACTTAGTAGTTGGCTAGTTACAAGGTATAGGGGCGAAATAAATTTAGGCGCACTTACCCCACATCAGTATTTACTATTTCCATGATCGTGGATGATTTGGCCATGGAAGTTGTACTTATTACCTCCATGGATTTGTCAGTTTCGGGGCAAGTGCGCCAGGATGGGGTAAGTGCGCCTAACATAAATATATCGAAACCTATAAATATTACTCAACTAGTAGTTGGCTGTTTACAAGGCATGGGGGCGAAATAAATTTAGGCGCACTTACCCCACATCAGTATTTACTACTTCCATGATCGTGGATGATTTGGCCATGGAAGTTGTACTTATTACCTCCATGGAGTTTCTAGAGGTGTCTCAAATAGCAAGCGAATTAAAAAAAACACACGACAATAATGTTTTTGCTGGCCAAGGCCGGCAATGGACAGCCTCGCGTCTTCTTTTTTTGAAAGTAACACGAACATTTCCGAGCATGTTTGAGAAAAGTTATTAACACCATGGTTGACATAACTTGAACCTCTCGATAGCTCAACACCGGTTGGGATTTTATTCTGGAATTCTTCGCGTCACTCTGTATTCAAACCGTCACCCGCGGTAAATATACCATTTTGCCCCCTACAGCTTACAATCCACTATTCCCTGCACTACCAGGCGCGTGATTGAAACATTATCGCGCAGAGATGGTGTCACAATCACAAAAGTTCTGTATGTGAGCAAATATCCAGGGTCGCTTCCAATTTCCATACAGGCACTACTACTACTACAGCCTATTTGCGTCCCACTGCTCGGCACAGGCCTCCTCTCATCATGAGAGGGTTTGGGCTATAGTCCCCACGCAAGCCCAGTGCGGATTGGGGACTTCACACACATCTTTGAATTACTTCGCAGATGCGTGCAAGTTTCCTCACGATGTTTTCCTTCACCGAAAAGCTCAGTGGTAAATTCAAATTTAATTTCGCATAACTAAACTTAGAAGTGCGAGCCGGAATCGAACCCCCGACCCTAGGTAGGTTATACATGGCCAGATTTTACCTAAGTCTTGTATTATCTATGACAAAACTCACGCCATAAGGTCAGGTCCGGCCTGCAGGTTCTCAGGGTGTTTCGCCAGGATCCCCTGGTCTGTCTCGTTCATCTTCACCGTATACTTGGCGTCGTGGAAGAAGAAGGACGTAAGGAGCTGCTTCAGCTCCAATTGGGGCTTGCCTGTGAACATGTTTCGTTTTATTTTTATGATGGTGGATTAAATAGGACGATTGAAGCAGAGCGTTTGGCGGGGTGAGCGACGTAGCCTAGCGGATGAAAAACCACCCAGGAGTGAGTCGGACTCGATCATATGAAGGGTCCCGAAGCTACCTTAAATTATTCCAAAAATTCACATTTATCAAAAATGGTTTTCTTGTATGTTTAGAAGTTAGTCGGGGGACCACTTTTATTATTTATTTAAACGTTTTTGCACATAAAATTATAGTACAAATGGCGAACTTAATGCCATAAGGCATTCTCTACCACTTAACCATTGGGTCAAGCAGAAAACTTTGGTTGGTGCGAGAGGAAAATGTAAATTGCGGCATGAAGTTAATTGAACAACTCCAATAGTCGCTTCATCTTCAACTTTTCACCTCTTTAGAAGAAAATTTCACAAAATGTAAAATGGCGTTTTATGGTGGTAAGCCGGAGGAGGAGCCGGGCGGTGTGGAGACTGGCCGAGTACAATCGGTTAGTTGTCACATTCTCTTCCAAAAATAGGTAATTTTAAGCGTAGAGTGTTTTTGTTTAATATTTTTAGTCTTTTTATAATCATTGTAAAGTACGCATCTCTCAAAATATAATATCAATTCAACTTAAAATCTATTATTTCTTAGTTCCGCAGTATTAGGGCAGTAGTAGGGCCAGTCTTCAAGATTTAGATATTTTAATAAGCAAGGCATCGTCTTCGTGTCTTCGGAATCCACCGCTGATCTCCGTGTCTGCAGCATCTACCTGAGCTAACAACAACCCCCCGCTACAGTACCTTTTTTATATGGCAGTGAGAGCTGGACTTTAACGCAGAGAGATAGAGACAAATTAGAAGCGTTTGAAATGTGGTGCTGGAGAAGGATGGAAAGAATAAGTTGGACAGAGAGAAAGACCAACGAAGAGGTATTGAATTTAGTTGGAGAGAAAAGATGCTTATTAAAGATAATACAAACGAGAAGAGGGAAAATGGTTGGACATCTGATTAGACACGATAGGTTTTTGAACGTTATAATGGAAGGTAAAATGGAAGGAAGAAGGGGAAGAGGTAGACCACGCTTAACCTACTTTGACCAGCTGAATGAAAGAGCAAATGTCCCGTCCTATTACGACCTAAAAAGACGGGCACAGGATCGAGAGACATGGCGGTTAAGTACTCCACCGACAAGAGCACGGCTCTTAAATAGAAGAAGAAGAGAAGCGTACCTTTATAGCACTTGAGCGCAACCATGCACTGGTGGTAGTATTTGTCGCCGGCATCGATGACTTCGTCCACATCTTGTCTCACCAACTCCGACGTCGCCTTCTCGTGAAGCAGGGCGCGGCACACCACGGCTATGCAGCCGGTTTGGGACCCTGGATGACCAGGAAGGTTAATAGAGGATCCACAACAGCCATCTAAATATATAAAACTCAAAGGTGACTGACTGACTGACTGACATAGTGATCTATCAATGGACAGCCCAAACCACTGGACGGATCGGGCTGATATTTAGCATGCAGGTAGATGTTATGACGTAGGCATCCGCTAAGAAAGGATTTTGCAAAATTCCCACGGGAACGGGAAAAATCGGGATTATACTTTTTAATATTTCTGCGCATACGAAGTTGCGGGGAAAAGCTAGTTGATCTATTATAAGTAAGGATTAAAAATCAGTCTGAGAAAAATGGCCCGTTTGGCGCTCAGTAAATTTGACACTTAAGTCTTATAGTGTTAGGTTTACTTTTGTATAAAATATTTATCTTGACACATATTATAAAAAGCGTTATTAGCACTAGCTACTACTAGCTGACCCCGCGGACTTCGTACCGCCTTAGTTTTTTTTATAAACCTCACGGAGCCCGAGACCTTTCCAACGAATGCAAAACCGTGGAAATCGGTTCGTGCGTTCTGGAGTTATAGCGTCAGGAAGGAAAAGCCGACTTATTTTTATATAGTAGATTGGAACGTATTTTCTAATGTCAGTTTGCGCCATATATTTTGATTGTTAGGCACTGTTCGTCCATATATTATTATAGGTCAATGACAACAGTTTTATTTACGCTGCTGGGCACAGGCCTCCTCTCATCACGAGAGGGTTTGGGCTATAGTCCCCGCGCGGGCCCAGTGCGGAATAAGGACTTCACACACATCCTTGAATTATTCTGCATATGCGTACAGGTTTCATCACGATGTTTTCCTTCAACGAAAAGCTCGGCGGTAAATTCAAATTGAATTTCGCATTCGCACATAATTAGAGGTGCCAGCCGGATTCGAACCCCCCGACCCTCTGCATGAGAGGCGGTAGGTCGAACCACTAAAATACCACGGCTTCAGGTTAGTAGAGTATGATTATTATTTGAAGAGAACTTGGGCTGCGGACGTGAGAGGATGCGTTGCGAGGTGTTTGTCATGAACCAATAGAAACACATCATTTACCTAACCTCGCTCAGCTCAGTTCTGGTCACAGGGCGGACACGGCCTATAAAAGCACGATTTCAAACACAATTCGAATGAAGTGTCAGTGTTTGCGTGCGAGGACGTCTGTACACTTGTAAATGTGTCTGTACCAACTACGCGGGCCAGTCATCCACTCTACATCTCCGGATGAAACGAAGGTAAGGGCGAGTTGGGCGCGAGTTGCGCGCCGGCTAGATTCAGGCGGGTGATTCCGTGGCCTTTCTGTATGTAGTACTATTAAATATAGCTGTAGGTAAATTTTGTTTTATATGTACTCTTTCATTTCGCGTCATAACGGCATAAGATAGCAATCTGTGGGGTTCGGTCTGTTCATGCTTGCAAGGAAGTTTAAAAATAATCATTAGCTTTAAATATATTACTAAGTCAAACATTTTAAGCCAGAGACCTCATCATGTTCTTATTGACACGTATTAATGGACTCTTTTATACATGATGTATTTCATTATTTATTGACATTTTGAGACTGTATTTACATTTATTTGACAATGGAGGCCATCTCCATAATATTTTTTTTTTCTGGACCCTTGGAGACTATACATCTAGATCTTAGATTTAAGTTTAAGTTAGGGACTATACATCCCTTCAATGTAATTTTAGTACGTACCTATATGTATATTTTATACATGTACTTAATGTAAATCTTGTACATTTTGAAAAAAGGCCTTATGCTTGAGTTTGTTGCGGCGCATCTTCTCAAGCAATGGGTCTAGGAAGCGCTGGTAAATTCTTTTTCTGACGTGTAAAAGTGCCCCTATGTGGCCAATTTGCTGAGTAAATGATTGAATTTGAATTTGAAAAACCCTAGTCGCTATCAATAGCAAGCAAAGATGCCTTACCGCAAGCCGTGGAGGAGTATCTCTTGGAGTCACAGCCGACAGTCCCTTGCAGCATCATCTTGTTCCTGTCGACTTGCACGAAGCTGTGCCAGATCTGTGCAAGTGATAAGGTTTCATTATTGGGATAACAGACATACAGAAATCACGCGTACATCAGAAATGTTTAAGAGAGTTACGTTATCTAGCTATCTTCTATACATGGTGGGTCGGAAACTATGGCAAATAATTAACCCACAGTATCGGCTATCGATTCTAAGTATATTGTATAGGTCTTTAATTTTTTTTTGAGTTGCCTTTGCTGAGTTTTCCTTGAATCAGTCTGATTCAGGGTCACAAACTTCAAAAGTTCAAAAGGGTTAAGACCGGGAGCGTTAAAGCCTTACCTTCTTCAGCTTGGCGCCCTCGTAAAGCGGCTGGGTGATCTGCTCAGGGGGGATGCGGGGCAGACGGGGGCGCTGCCTGCGCCGGCGCCGGTAAGGCGGGACCCAGCGGCGCATCGTTAGCTCGGGCAGCTCGATCGTCTGTAGACAATACAATACAAACACGCTTTATTGAGCACAAAAAAAAATACACATATAAATCAAAAAACAAAGAAAAAGAGTGACAACAGGCGGTCTTATCGCTAAAGACCGATCTCTTGCAGACAACCTGCACATGAGAGATTTGGAGAATTTCGAGCAACGACTGGCGTTGATGAAGTTGGTGATGATGAAGATGATGATGAAGATGACGATGAAAATGATGATGTTGATGAAGTTGGCTATGACGATGATGATGATGAAGATGACGATGAAAATGATGATGTTGATGAAGTTGGCGATGACGATAATGACTTCGTCAACATCATCATTTTCATCGTCATCTTCATCATCGAAGATGACGATGAAAATGATGATGTTGACGAAGTTGGCGATGAGGATGATGATGTTGATGACGATGACCCTGAAGATGATGATGCTACTCACGATAGGCGGCATCCGCTGCGGCGGCGGCGGCGGCGTCCACGGCACCGTGTTTATTTTCACTTTCGTGACGGCGGGCCATTGCCGCTTGAAGCGCTGCCGGCGCAGCATGGCTCTGTACTCCGCCTCCCTGCGAACAGAAACAATGAAATTACACTAACAATCTCTTTACATAGCGGCGTACATCGGAAAAGTTCTGTATGTTAGCAAATATCCAGGGGTCGCTTCAAATTTTCATACAGGCTACCTAGGCAGCGACATCTATTATCGCATTTAGCACTTTCTTGGGGCGTAATGAAGGTCTTCATTCTAGGTTTACCTTACTTTTTCTATGGTATTATGAAGATTATCCAGGGGGCGCCCCTGGCTATTTGGATATTGCTCATGGAGTTCAAATGTCTATGCAGGCTACCTAAGCAGCGACATCTATTATCGCATTTAACACTTATTTCGGGCGTACGCTCATTTTGACGTATGACATTCTAGGTTTCATCATCATCATCATAATTTCCAAGACGTCGACTGCTGTATATGCCTCCCTACTTGCTTCCACCGGTTTTCCGCGACCTTCACGAGGTCGTAGCTCCATCTTGTTGGAGGCCTACCGACTACCGAGCTCGTCTCCCGGTTCGCGGACGTCATTCGAGTACTTTCACGTTCGAACGCAACAGTGACAGTTCACTTCACTGGTGTCCGTCAGAGTTTTCATATTTATTTGGCTACTAGCCGATGCCCGCGAACTTCGTCTCGCGCAGGGTTAGAATTTGAGTACCCGATGATATTGTATAAGTATATTATAAGCAGCTTCAGTCTTGTCTATGCCCTTTACCACCACCGGCACTGACGTCACCATCTATACCTGGCTGTCTAGCTATAGAAAGCCCGCCGTGCGCATAGGCATCGCCCTGATCGTCCGGCATTGACTTCGTGGCGCTCGCGGCGGACAGACGTCTCCCTAATCATCCTATCGAAGTGTCTCGTGAGCCATTTCTCTTTGTACAAAGGAAAGTGATTCGTATTTTGGGAATAAGCAATCAGTGATCAATTTAATTAGTTTCGTGTAGTTAATAAGTCGATTAAGTGCTCCCTTAGCTTACGCTTGTTTGTGAAAGATTTATTAAAACGGTTTTCTTGATCAAATCTATTTTTATTTGCTTCAAGCTATCCTTGATTCTCACAATACATATAGAAGTTATAGCTATAAAAGTATTGAAAAATTGGGTTGACCCGTGGAAATCCTGTTCCCGTGGAAATATCGGGATATAAAGTATCCTATGTTATTGCCCGGGTCTCAAACTATCTCCATACCAAATTTTTTGTCCAAATCGGTCTACTCGTTGCGACGTGAAGGAAGGGCAAACAAACACACTTTCACATTTATAATATTAGTATGGATATGGATTCCATGTCACACGCTGCGATCGTTTTCGTCTCCGCCACCACTGTCTTTGCACACAGCGAATACTGTGCCATTAACATTAAGTCTCTTCTTCTATTTAAGAGCCATGCTCTTGTCGGTGGAGTAACCGCCATGTCTCTCGATCCTGTGCCCGTCTTTTTAGGTCGTAATAGGACGGGACATTTGCTCATTCCTTCAGCTGGCCAAAGTAGGTTAAGCGTGGTCTACCTCTTCCCCTTCTTCCTTCCATTTTACCTTCCATTATAACGTTCAAAAACCTATCGTGTCTAATCAGATGTCCAACCATTTTCCCTCTTCTCGTTTGAATTATCTTTAATAAGCATCTTTTCTCTCCAACTAAATTCAATACCTCTTCGTTGGTCTTTCTCTCTGTCCAACTAATTCTTTCCATCCTCCTCCAGCACCACATTTCAAACGCTTCTAATCTGTCTCTATCTCATGTAACATTAAGTACTATAGTATAAAACAACACTTACTCTGTGAGTAACTGCGACTCCGTCTTCGGTATCTCCTCTGCTTCGGGTATGGCCTCTATTTTCCCTTTCGACGCTTTCCTCTTGGATTCTTTCCCTGCTTCTTTTTGTTTTCCCTGGTCCTTCTCGGGTTCCTTATTTCCTTTCGTCTTATCGATTTTCGCTTCTGACTTCGCATCGCCAGCTTGGAGTCTGAAAATAAATAAATAAATATCATGAGACATTTCACACAAATTGACCTAACCCCAAACCTAGTCATATTCGAAAAAAAACAAAATTCAATTATTTATTCAGCAAATTGGCCACATAGTAGGGCACTTTTACACGTCAAAGAAAGAATTTACCAGCGCTTCCTAGACCCATTGCTTGAGAAGAAGCGCCGCAACAAACTCAAGAAGAAGGCCTTTTTCAAAAAATCCACATAGTTACAAAATTTTCATTTGCATTACATGTACTTATAAAATATACATAATATAGGTACGTACTAAAATTACATTGAAGTAATGTATAGTCGAAAGATATAAATACTTATATATAGAAATGCATATATATGTATGTAGGATCTTTTTATTGTACAATGAGTAGGTATTTCTGGTAAGAGTGAAGGGGATGAATGAGTGAGGTGTACAAGAGATGGAATGGATGAATGAGGGAATGCACTCAGGGAACTGGGCCGGTCGGGTTGTTACATGGTCTAAGAAAACAAGGTCTGCCGATCCGGGTGACGTGTCACCGTAATGTCAAAGTCGAGTTGCCACCTTATTGCAATGAAACAAAAATGAAGGAAATATTTTCGGCCGTTATAATGCAAAATGAGTTACTTATTTGCGCATTACAATTGTCATTTACTTGTTTAAGCACACAAAATGGGGCAAGTTAAAAACAAATGAACGTAGGTAATAATTTAACGAAACTTTCAGGATACATGGGAGGGTCGGAAATTATTTTAATACACCACTTGCAACACACAGAAGACTGAATGACGTTAGGGTGACACCCACACTACTGCAGAATACCGGACTGACACACCTGGCGAAGTAAATTATTGTATCATGGGTTGTTATATTTTTACTAATTCGATTGTAAAGACGCCGTGGTGGCCTAGTGGTTCGACCTACCGCCTCTCATGCAGAGGGTCGGGGGTTCGATTCCGGCTCGCACCTCTAAGATTACTTATGTGCAAAATTTAATTTGAATTTACCACTGAGCTTTTCGGTGAAGGAAAACATCGTGAGGAAACCTGCACGCATCTGCGAAGTAATTCAAAGATGTTTGTGAAGTCCCCAATCCGTACTGGGCCTGCGTGGGGGCTATAGCCTAAACCCTCTCGTGATGAGAGGAAGCCTGTGCCCAGCAGTGGGACGCAAATAGGCTGTAGTAGTAGTAGTACATTGTTTGTAAAGACAAGTGCTAGTAAAACGTTTATTTAATTTGAAGAACTGTTTATTTTTTGACGACGAGCCTCTACATATATATATACTAAACATCCATGACTCGAGTACAAACATTTGTGCTCATCACACAAAGTTTGCCCCGAGCGGGACTCGAACCCGCGACCATCGGAACCGAAAGCAGGGTCACTAGCAACTGGAACAATTCGCTCGTCCAAGAGATCTAAGTTCATTAAAGTTCTTAAACAAATAAAAAAACCTGTTTCCTCCACGCCCACAATTACAAAGATATTACAACGGGCAATGCTGCCAGCATCTTCGGAACCATGTCGCGGGGGCCGTTTTTAGATTTTGTTTAATTTTCATGTATTTTTAAGTATTTTAGTTAATTTTAAGTATAGTTGTTTAGTATGGTAGAGAATGCCTTATGGCATTAAGTTCACCTTTTGTATTAGTTTTACTAATGTGCAATAAAGTTTAAATAAATAAATAAATAGTAATAATAATAGTTTATTCATTAAAAGTTAAATTGGTAATTCTATGTTTTCGAGGTTTGGACCCCTTTCGGGTAAAGTTCAAAAAACAAAGTGGCACAGAATATTATTAACAGTTACTACGTAAAGAATGACCACGGAATCAGCCGCCTGAATCTAGCCCGCGCGCAACTCGCGCTCACAGACTTGGTTCTGTGCGCTAATTCTATGCGCTGGTCATTTTTGACCTAACTTCACACACACACTCCTTTAGAATGAGGAGCTTTTAATTTCAATTTTAATTATGAAATTTACGCCTGCCTAAAAAGAGGAAAAATACATGTCCTTTTAAATTTTTCGAACTTCCTCATTAAATATACTTACTACTACTAGGTACAGCCTATTTGCGTCCCACTGCTCGGCACAAGCCTCCCCGCACTATGAGAGGGTTTGGGCTATAGTCCCCACGCGGGCCCAGTGCGGATTAGGGACTTCAAACACATCTTTGAATTACTTCCCAGAAGCGTGCAGGTTTCCTCACGATGTTTTACACTCACATGTTAAAAAAAAAAAGTTGTTAACTAGGTACTGTAGAATTAGTATTGCTCTCGCTATACCTAAGTACTAACTCTTTAGGAGCGTAGATTTGTAAACGTTCTAGAATTACTGATTATTTGAATATTAAAAAAAAGAAAGCCATTCTAGAACGTCTAGTCGTCTGAAGCTCGTGGGAGCAACGTGCGCATGTAAACGTAGGCCCCATTTTAAAACCAATATAGTAATCAATCTATGTACTTCCTTTTTTTATTTAACTTCAAGGAGTACCTCGCACTACCATCTGACGATCCCCCAGTTTCTTGTCACAGTACTTACTTTCGCTTGTCAGCCATGGTCTTCGAAGATTTAGCAGCGTCCGTTTATTGTTATTGTTCTAGTTTACATTTATTGTTTTAATTTCTGTAAGAAAATCAAATCAAACATGAATTTCGAGTACTTATTTTATGTTTTGACTAGCTTCTGTATGAAGAAGAAGAAGAAGAAACATTTATTCGGTACAAAACACACGACATAACATAAATAACAGTAAAATCGAAGAAAACAATAACATTTGCGCGTGATTTGTCACGAAATGGTCCTAGCTCAGCATGTGCTGGCATTGAGGCCAGCGCTGGTCTTCCGCTAGGACCATTTGGTGAGATCACGGAATGTATGCGACTTCGCCCGCGTGGAATTCGTTTATCGCGCTCCCGCGGGAGCTATGCGCTTTCCGGGATAAAAAGTAGGTAGCCTATGTCCTTCTCGGGACTCCAACTATCTCCATACCAAATCGGTCCAGCGGTTGAAGAGGTAACAGACAGACAGATAGACAGAGTTACTTTCGCCTTTTCAAGTTACTTTTCAACCTTCAAACAAATCAGCGTACCTACGTCCGAAATAAGTGTTCAATGCGATAATAGATGTCGCTGCCTTGGTAGCCTGCATATATATTTGAACTGGCTTTTCCCCGCAACTTCGTATGCGCAGAAATATTAAATGTAAAATCCCGTTTTTTTCCCGTTCCCGTGTGAATTTCGCAAAATCCTTTCTTAGCGTATGCCTACGTCATAACATCTACCTGCATGCCAAATTTCAGCCCGATCCGTCCAGTGGTTTGGGCTGTGTGTTAAGATCACTATCGCCAGGTTCCTATATCCAAACAACGCCTCGTTTTGCATACGGACGGTTAAAATTTGACAGATTCTCTATGGAACAAATGTCAAAAATCAACCGTCCGTAGGCAAAACGAGGCGTTTCGTGGATATAGGAACCGGGCCTATGTCAGTCAGTCAGTCACCTTTGAGTGTTATATATTTAGATTCCATGAGCAACATCTAGATGGAGCTGTACAGGCGAAGTATGAAAAGTTAGAATAGAATAGAATAGAATAGAATAGAAAAACATTTATTGTCACATACAGATATACAATTACATTATTAGACAGAAAAAAACCCGTGCCGTGTGGTGCCGGCCTAGAATTGCACCACCCCCTCTCTTCCCGTGGGTGTCGTAAGAGGCGACTAAGGGATAAACCGGAGGATGGGCAGCAGCGTCCTCCGAGCACTACCACCTTAAAACTGCGGTCGCCAACCCGCCTGCCAAGCGTGGCGACTATTGGCAAATCCCCCCCAAGGGATAGACTTGGGAAATATGATGCCACAACAACAGCCCAGACCCCTAGTCCCCGGCGGCCCTGCTATTCCTGGCCATGGTAGCGGCCATGGTGACAGCGGGGCAGGGGGTGCTATAGTGAATCCCCGGGTTCGGCCAGGCTACCAAAAACGACGACCCTTGGCCCTGGCAACATATAACTGCCGTACACTGCGGACCGACGAAAAGGTACTGGAACTGGAGGAAGAATTGAGCAGGTTACGTTGGGGAATCATAGGGTTATCAGAAGTCCGGAGAGAGGGGGAGGACATGATAACCCTGAAGTCCGGTAACCTCTATTTCCGGGAGGGCGACCAACAGTCCCAGGGAGGTGTCGGGTTTATCGTCCACAAGTCCCTCGCAAACAATGTGGTGAAGATCGAGAGTGTGTCGACCAGGGTAGCGTGCCTTGTACTCAGAATAACCCAACGATATTCGTTGAAGGTTAAACAGGTTTACGCTCCGACCTCGACGCACTCCGACGATGAGGTGGAGGCTATGTATGAGGACATTTCTAGAGCCATGCATAGCTCCAAAACTCACTTCACAGTTGTTATGGGGGACTTCAACGCGAAATTGGGCAAACGAGACGGTGAAGAGCTGAGAGTGGGGCAATTCGGAGTAGGGCGTAGGAATCACCGGGGCCATCTACTGGCTGGTTTCATGGAGAAGGAGGGACTCTATATGATGAACTCCTTCTTCAGGAAACGTGAGCACAGAAAGTGGACCTGGATGAGCCCTGATGGTGTAACGAGGAATGAGATAGACTTTATCATGTCGACGAGGAAGCAGATATTCGATGATGTCTCAGTGATCAATTCGGTTAAGTCCGGGAGCGATCACCGTATGGTACGAGGCACATTGAATATCCAAGTGAAGCTTGAGAGATCTCGACTGATAAAGTCTACGCTCCGCCCGGCACCGACCCAGCTCCAAAACCCCGAGAGCTTTCAGCTCGAACTCCAAAACCGTTTTGCTTGCCTAGAAAGCGACGTGGACGATTACAACGACGGGTTTGTGGAAGCTGTCCATACGGTTGGGTCCAAGTTCTTCAAGACCCGCCGTACAAGAAAATCTCAGACTCAACCCTAAAGCTCATGGAGGTGAGGCGTGAGATGATTCTGCAGTCTTCAGGTGACGCTAGTCATTATCGGCAGCGCAATAGGCAGATCTCGAAGTCTCTGAAGCGTGATATACGCCGATTCAATACCAACAGTATTGAAAAGGCTATTGAGCGTAACAGAGGCTCGAAGGTGTTTGCCAAAGATCTGTCTATTGGCCAAAGCCAATTGACGAAGCTGAAGACCGAAGACGGCAGGATCGTCTCATCCAAACCGGAGCTGTTGGGAGAAGTCGAGAAGTTCTATGGGCAGTTATAAATACACGACAATCCGAACACCCGTCGCTGATCCAGCTAAAGACCCTAGAGCTAGATTAACCCGACACTATACCGAAGATATCCCGGACGTCAGCCTGTACGAGATTAGTATGGCTCTCAAACAGCTTAAGAACGGCAAAGCCCCCGGTGATGACGGATTTACAGCTGAACTCCTGAAGGCGGGTGGTAAACCAGTCCTTAAGGCCCTTCAGACGCTGTTTAATTCCGTCATCCATAAAGGGAGAACGCCGCGAGCATGGAACAGAAGTGTGGTGGTGCTCTTCTTCAAAAAAGGTGATAACACCTTGCTGAAGAATTATAGACCCATCTCACTTCTGAGTCATGTCTACAAGCTGTTTTCGAGAGTCATTACGAACCGTCTCGCGCGCAGGTTTGACGAATTCCAGCCTCCCGAACAAGCCGGTTTCCGAAAGGGCTATAGTACCGTAGACCACATACATGCGTTGCGGCAGGTTATACAGAAGACCGAAGAGTATAACCTCCCCCTTTGCCTTGCATTTGTGGACTACGAGAAAGCCTTCGATTCGATCGAGACTTGGGCTGTGCTGCAGTCTCTCCAGAGGTGCCAAGCTGACTACCGGTACATCGAAGTGTTGAAGTGTTTGTACGAAAATGCCACCATGTCCGTCCGACTACAGGACCAGACCACGATGCCCATCCCACTGCAGCGGGGAGTCAGACAAGGAGACGTAATCTCTCCGAAGCTGTTCACCGCTGCATTGGAGGATGCCTTCAAGGTGCTGGACTGGAAAGGACGAGGCATTAATGTAAATGGCGAGTACATCACTCACCTTCGATTTGCCGACGATATAGTAGTTATAGCTGAGACCATGGAAGACCTCAGTGCTATGCTCGTTGACCTCAGCAGAGTTTCCGATCGAGTTGGTCTGAAAATGAACATGGACAAGACGAAGATCATGTCCAATGTCCATGTTGTGCCAACTCCAGTAATGATCGGAGGCTCTGCGCTCGAAGTTGTTGACCATTATGTATACCTGGGACAAACAGTCCAGTTAGGTAGGTCCAACTTCGAGAAAGAGATCAATCGTCGAATCCGACTCGGCTGGGCAGCGTTCGGGAAGCTTCGCAGTGTCTTTTCGTCCAAATTACCGCAGTGTCTTAAGTCGAAAGTCTTCGACCAGTGTGTGTTGCCAGTGATGACATATGGTTCCGAGACGTGGGCGCTTACGATGGGCCTCATAAGAAGGCTCAAGGTCACCCAGAGGGCAATGGAGAGGGCTATATTTCTCTGCGTGATAGAATCAGAAATGAGGATATCCGCAGTAGAACTGGGGTCACCGACATAGCCCAAAGAATTGCGAACCTTAAGTGGCAGTGGGCGGGGCACATTGCTCGCAGGACTGATGGCCGATGGGGCAAGAAAGTCCTGGAGTGGCGTCCGCGAACCGGTAGACGAGCTGTCGGTAGGCCTCCCACAAGATGGAGTGACGACCTTGTAAAGGTCGCGGGAACGCGGTGGATGCGAGTGGCACAGGACCGGTCTGAGTGGCGCGCCTTGGGGGAGGCCTATGTCCAGCAGTGGACGTCTATCGGCTGAAATGATGATGATGATGACAGAAAAAAAAACAATAAAAGAGAATAACATAAATAAAAACATACGTGCCTATCAAAAAAAAAAAGAATAAAAGGGTGACAAAAGGGGCGGACTCAGCGTGTGCTGTGAACGCGGGCCGGAGCCTGCCGTGTCACAGCGCTGGTTTTCAGTTGAAGCCCCCTGGCTATTTCCGATGTAAGTACGCCGTAATGTAGGGAGATTGACAGTCTAATATAATTACCTTGTCTCTGGCTATAGGATAAGTTACCTTAGTCTCAATATCTAGCGCGGATTGGGGAATGGGGGCTTCACGCATCTTATTAGGTAAGTATCGTCCTTCTTTCTCAGAAGCGTGTAGGTCCACTATCCAGTTGGCTGGTCAGATAAATATGTAATTTGAATTAACCACTAAGCTTATCCGTGAAGGAAAACATCGTGAGGAAACCCGTACGCTTCTGAGAAGTAATTCAAAGATGTGTGTGAAGTGCCCAATCCGCACTACGCCCGCGTGGGGACTATAGCCCAAAACCCTCCCGTGATGAGAGCAGGCCTGTGCCCAGCAGTGGGACGCAAATAGGCAATAGTAGTAGTAGTATCCAGTTGGTATGGTCTCATAGGAAAAACTTTCGAGTGATAAAAAACTTATATGTATTAAGTGCAAAAAATAAATATTTATAAACCGCGATAGATTGTTAACTTACTTTGTTATTTTTTTCGCTTCTTTTCTGTATTTTTGTTATTTTATTGTTTTTTTTTCTACAAACACAATTTTGGATTCACGGCCATAGTTTTTGTATTTTCCACGTTTTGACAAGGAATTGTCAAATTTAAATTATTATCGTTTCAAGTATGTAGGTTCAACTATCCCACAAATCGTAAATCGTTAGAAATAAAAAATAACACCATTTAAATGAACACATTTATTCCATAACAATTTAGATAGCTATTTTTAATTATTTTGGAAATATTTATCTTTTTTTCAATACTCACTTAAAATAGACTTGATTTTAACGCCATCTAGTAACAAGTAGCCAAACCTTCTAGTGTCGCTACTCGCCGCTAGATGTCACTGTCATATGCAACTTGGTATCTTAGACACAATCTCCTTAGTGCGGCGTAATACCTACATCGTAATAGTACATTATTGCCGTGGCCGGGAAAGTAGGTATTTGCAGGGTGAGTACTGATTTAAAGGGCCGAGGCTTCGCCGAGGCCCTTTAATATGTACGAAGCCTGCAAAGCCTTTCACGTGCCGAGGCTTATATAGTGCTTTTCTCAAAAATAAAAAAAACCTTGATATTAGGTATTCATAATACAGCATTGACACGCACGCAAAGGTAGTCAAGTACTTACAACAAATCCAATGGAACGCCAGTCTTATTTCGTATTCACCGATATTTGACTTTAACAGACACACTAACACGGCAAGTTAAAAACTCGCATGTAGATTTCTCGTTTTTTATAAAAATTAAGACCTTTTATTAATTTTTAAACCAAACTAGTAAACTATTTTCATGAAATTTTGCTAAATAAATCTGATACAAGACAAGAACTCCCGCTCTTTATGGATCGTTCTTTTTTTAAATTCCGTTCTGAAATACATTGCGCTGTTTCAGACACGGATAAAAACGTTTGGTTTCGCGTCAATTGATAGATACAGAACATGCAGACTTGGCTGTTTGGGAATTCCTTCGCGTATTTATCAGTTTAAAAAAAAAGTACCTGTACGATAATGAAATTTCATACAACATTCCCTGCGCTTATACATGCCGCGGAAGTAAATTCATACAAATTTCCGGGGCATGCAGTTGAGTTTTTTTTTTAATTTTTGACTGATTGTCAATGACGCACTTTGCGGTCTGATAGAAAGCAGACAATGACGAGTTTCCCCGCCATTTTTGAGAAAAAGCTTTTTGTAGGTATGTGGACAATGTCCAGGGGCCGCTTAATATTTTCATGACTTATCTACAAAAATTAGTTTTTTGGCTGTAATTTAACTGTCTTTCATTTTACCACGACATTTACTAATTTCGGACACTCAAAATAATTATTTTATTATGTGTACCAAGTTTCGAGTCAATCTGTTCAGTAATTTGGGAATAAAAGCGAAACTACGTTTGTATGAAAAGTTGAGAAACGCCGTGCGTACTGGGGACTCTTAAATCTTTAAAACTACGCAGCGGATTTTGATGCGTTTTTTTTAAATATATAGAGTGATTCAAGAGGAAGTTTTCAGTATATAATTTGTTATGGTTTAGCTCTCAATTCCCGCGGGAACGATATAACCGATTTCCACGCGGAGGAAGTCGCCGGCAGAAGCTAGTCCATTTACATACTAATATTATAAATGCGATTTTTTTTTTCACGCTTCAACCGCTGGACCGATTTGGATGAAATTTGGTATGGAAATAGTTGGAGTCCCGGGAAAGGACATAGGCTACTTTTTATCCCGGAAAAACGCGTAGTTCCCGCGGGAGCGTGATAACCGAATTGCACGCGGGAGAAGTCGCTGGCAGAATTTAAGCCAGTAATAAATAAATCGCGGATGAAGTCGCTGGCAGAAACCAGTAATAAAATAAATAAATATCTACTTAGTTTTTATTTGTGCGGATAAAACCGCGGCTTATTTCTGGCCTATGACGACCCCTTTTCTACTTCAAGCTCGGGGCCCAGATCATTTACCACTGTATCAATGACATGCACTTTTAAAATACACCAAAAGAAGCAACAAATAACAAACTGACTTTGACAAAAGATGTACTTTTTCGAATGCCACAGCGGGAATCGAACCCACGGTCCCGCTTTTGATTGATTACTACCATGTGACGCGAACGAGGTGAGGTTCGAAAAAAGGGTCCGTAAACATGAGTGGTTGGGTATCGTACATGTTAGTTTAGTTTTATTTAAAAAAATACGGAAAAATCCATGGTAGAGATCTTCTACTATCTAAAGTCCCGCGCCTTCACATTTCAAAACGCTTCAATGTATTTAAAAAGCACCACCAACACTCTCAACACATGTGTGCGAGCTGAGACAGCCATCAACTATGCGTTGAGAGTGTTGGTGGTGCTTTTTAAATAATAATAAAAAATTTGAAGCGTTTTGAAATGTGAAGGCGCGGGACTTTAGATAGTAGAAGATATCTAGTCTGTTTTTAGACTAAGAAATAGGAATAGCTCGTGTTTTTTTTAAATAATATACCCGACTGCATTTTGATACCACACCACATTATATATTTTTTATAATCCGTTCATTAAACCCTTTATTTTGATACCCCACTCGATAGGCTTTGACAAAAAAAAATTTGGAAATATTTAAAATGCCTCCAAAAGTCAGCCATTTTGTTTTTTTGCAATTTTGATATATCCAGTGTCACTGTCACGATAGACGAATCTAACGACGCCTCGCAGTTCAGTTTTGATGATCCATGGATCCATGAGAAACTCCTCAAAATTTGTTAGCACATGAATGATTATAGTACAGTCAGCAGCAGAAGTAGATAAGCTGTCCAGGTGTTCAAAATGACCTCTATTTAAGGAACTTAAATTTCTGACTGTGCCATGCATATATATATATGAAGTTTGCTTATTCGTTAAAACACATTCAGAGTTCTTTAAAAAAAGTAAAGATGTATGTAAATTCAATACCAGGTATCCGAATCGTCTCGTCATGCCTGCTAAAAAGACCAAATTATATGGAAATAGCACTTACTGCATGTCTATTGATATTTATAATCGTTTGCATGATGACCTTAAAAACTTGCCATTTAACTTATTTAGGATTAAGCTCAAAAATTGGTTGACACACGAATGTTTTTACTCTATTAATGAATATTTTGACTATTACAAATCTTGACATTAAATTTAGGTAGGTACGTGATTATTTCAATGGCTAAATACTAATATTATAATATGTTTGCTAGTTAGGAACCTTGTTTTATATTTTCGCATGCCAGTTGCTGGTAAGGTGTACTTAGCACTTAAAATTTTATATGTATACCATCTTATGTACTACATTTTATGCGAATAAAGATTGATTGATTGATTGACCTACACACGACCTTATTCTTAAGACGTTAAGGGCGTGTGTAGGTCATTTTGAACACCTGGACAGCTTATCTACTTCTGCTGCTGACTGTACCTATCAATATCAAAGACGACAGTGAGACTTACGTTCCATTGTAACCATGTTTGGAAAATGTAGATTTTTTTTTTATAATTAAATAAAACACCGACTTCAAACTCCGACATCCGTACCTAAGATCCGAAAAACAAACTACGTATATGGTTGTACGATTTTTCATAGCAAACTACTGACACTTCGCACCGAAATTCTTGCCTTCATACCATCAAAAGTAGGTAGATCCTTTTCATACAAAAGTGTGAATCGTTACAAAAAAATAACTAATTCACAAGGACACGTTTGAAGTTATCACCTGGACGCGTGACGAATTCGACAGAGATGTATGGGCCGGACGTAACTTGCATTTTTCTGTGTGAATGGATTCGGTAGATGTGTGGGATGCGAAAAAAATGCCTTTTATGTACGTAGTTAATTGGTTTCTCTACATAGGTTGGTCGGTCAGTTTGTGACGGGTGAATTAACTGTTGTCATTAGTCATTATTAGTATAATTTTTTGACGTAATAACGTGTTATAAATTATGAACGCCGTCTGCGCCCACGAAAAAACATGATGCAGTAGTAGCGAAGTGTTGTAGCGTTACGTGGCGTTGTAGCGTTACGTGACGTTATCACGTATAAGATTACTAGCTTCGGTGATCGCGTTCCCGCGGGAACTGCGTTTTTCCGGGATAATAAGTAGCCTATGTCCTTTCCCGGAACCCCAACTATCTCCATGCCAAATTTCATCTCAATCGGTCCAGCGGTTGAAGCGTGAAGAGGTTACAGACAGACAAACAGTGTTACTTTCGCAATATTATATATTAAAAGTTGTATATGTAACTGCACATTATTAGGCCTTAAAACACTAGTGCGACATTATTATGAAAACTCGTGTTTTAAGGACCTTTATTATGTAGCAGTTACATAAACTACTATAAACGGTACGAGTAATGGTCCTGTAACTTCGTGTAGACATCGTTTATAATGTCGAGGGCCATTCGAGGACGATAATGACGTCGGAATGGCCCTAATTCGCGCGTGCGCGGTTGTCACTGCGACTTAGTCGCCGGCGCGCAAAAAACACAGGAATCACACGAGTCGAGGGGACATTGAATAAATAGTACCTGGGCCTGTATTCGAAGTCTTTAAATAGGGATCTCGCTCTTCCCTATAGGATCGCGTTTCAAGTTCACGCGACGCGTGAACTTGAAACAATTGGATTTAAAGTTCAACTTGACGCGTGAGCGATCCTATAGGGAAAAGCGAGATTCCCTATTTAAGACTTCGCATAGAGCCCGTGGTGGTAAGCCGTGGTGGCCTAGTGGTTCGACCTACCGCCTCTCATGCAGAGGGCCGGGGGTTCGATTCCGGCTCGCACCTCTAAGTTTACTTATGTGCGAAATTCAATTTGAATTTACCCTTGAGCTTTTCGGTGAAGGAAAACATCGTGAGGAAACCTGCACGCATCTGCGAAGCAATTCAAAAAGATGTGTGTGAAGTCCTCAATTCGCACTGGGCCCGCGTGTGGACTAAAGCCCAAACCCTCTAGTGATGAGAGGAGGCCTGTGCCCAGCAGTGGGACGCAAATAGGCTGTAGTAGTACCTAGTATGGAGCCCGTGAGCGACCGAGCTTCGCTCCGGTGAAAATAGCTAAAACCGAGTTTTTTCAGATCTGATTCTTAGATAGATCGATTAGTCGCCCCCGAAAACTTCTATACATATTCCAAATTTCGTCCAAATCGTTAGAGCTGTTTTTGATATCGCTTGTATAATAAATAAACGTAAAAAGAAATATATTACTAGATTAGCCCGTTTAAAGTATAGTTTTAATTATAAATATCTTGGTAGTTTCACAAAAAATGACTTACCCCAAACTAAGCAATGCTTGTATTGTGGGTGCTAGATAACGATATAAATACTTATATAGAGAAATACATTCATATATAAATACAAATATATAAACATCCATGACTGGAACAAACGTGCTCGTCACACAAAGTCTGCCCCGAGCGGGATTCGAACCCGCGACCGTCGGAACAGGGTCACTACCGACTGGTTCCTCCTCGTGTGCCCAAGTGCTGCCAGTCCTTTCGGATTCGTCTGGGGGAACGGGAGTGCTTGGTGCCGGTGCACCCTGGGCATCGGTCTACAATTTCCCGCATGCGGGATATTGAAGGCTAATACCCGACAAGGGGGGGGAGGCTTTAGCCTCGGAGTGTCTCTCTGCACGTACCTTTGTTTTAAGCAAAGGGCGTTGCAGAGGAGACGAGTGGGGACGTTGCCCTTTACAGGGCGACGTTTGTGCGGCCCCGGTCACCTGCTGACTGGGGCCGCACTTGGAGGTTGCGGCCCGTAAGGGCTGCTTTTGTGGGGTGGGGTTGCGGGGGAAGAGGAGTGTCGGTATTACGACGCGCCGTTCTCCCTGTCTTCCGCAACCCCACCTGAGGTCCGCAGAATCCACAGAAGGGGGAAGGAGTTTCCCCAGAACCCAAACCCTAGTGGATTGCTGCTGAGGATTCGGGTGGTGAACCGGGGGTTCCACTGGCCGTGGATCGAGTCCTCGGGCTGGTCGGCGTGTCTTGTTTCCTCGGCACGCCTCCAGCGGTGGGGGACTTCCAGCCCCAACTTGGAGGAGTCCTGCTCCGGTGGGCGGCCGCGACGGGGCAGCGGTTGAATGCGTCACGGCGATCCCGCACCCCGTCACTATGCGGCATCAGGTAAAACCTTGGGTTTTTAGACGGTAGTCCGGGCAGTTTGGGCCAACTGCCTGGGAGTCCGTCATACCCGTCCTGGTCCCCTGGCCGGACGAGATGCGTAAAGGCATTTTCCCAAGGTTAAAAAAAAAGGTCGCTACCGACTGAGCCAAACCTGTCCTCATTGTTTTCTTTAGAAACTGTAGTTATTTAATTAGAAATGCATTCACTAGATGGCTCTGCGCGTTCCCTGCATCGCGCTATCGAGGACCTTCCTTGAAATGTATAATTTCATAGTTAAGTTCAACTTACGTATTATATATATGGCATAAGCTTGTGCCAAGTCCACGTTTACTATTTATAATTTTTTTGAAAATTTCCCGCAGATTCCAGCGGGAAATTATTGAACTAGAAGCAAAGCAAAACGCTGTGACGATATCGCATTCACTGCC
This sequence comes from Aethes cnicana, assembly GCA_963971205.1. Classification (NCBI taxonomy): domain Eukaryota; kingdom Metazoa; phylum Arthropoda; class Insecta; order Lepidoptera; family Tortricidae; genus Aethes; species Aethes cnicana. The sequence continues at coordinate 940,684 of OZ020301.1, read as the reverse complement.
ACTTCTTTTTACGAACTTTCGCCAGGTGCCACATCTGTCATTAAGGGAACATTGCAACGCACATGTGCGTTCAAGGCACTGCGGGAAAGTCAGAAAAACGCATATATGCGTCGGTGGCAGTGAATACGATATTGTACCGAAAGTATCAGTTATCGATTTTTAGCCGTTAGGCGTTACGTTCTTAGCGGCTACCTACTAACTACTACTATTTACGTCCCACTGCTGGGCACAGGCCTCCTCTCAACACGAGAGGGTTTGGGCTATAGTCCCCACGCGGGCCCAGTGCGGATTGGAGTATTCACACACATCTATGAATTACTTCGTAGATGAGTTTACCTACTAACTAGTCTTGTTTTGTTTATACAGCCGGGTTTTTGTTTTTAATTAATTTAGGTTCTTAGGTTTAGGTTTCTAAGCCGTGGTGGCTTAGTGGTTCGACCTACCGCCTCTCATGCCGAGGGTCGGGGTTCGATTCCGGCTCGCACCTCCAAGTTTACTTACGTGCGAAATTCAATTTGAATTTACCACTGAGCTTTTCGGTGAAGGAAAACGTCACGAGGAAACCTGCACGCATCTGCGAAGTACATAGTTCAAAGATGTGTGTGAAATCCCCAATTGGCACTGGGCCCGCGTGGGGACTATAGCCCAAACCCTTTCGTGATGATATGTTGCTGGATATGTTCACAGGCCTCCCCCAAGGCGCGCCACTCAGACCGGTCCTGTGCCACTCGCATCCACCGCGTTCCCGCGACCTTTACAAGGTCGTCACTCTTGTTGGAGGCCTACCGACAGCTCGTCTCCCGGTTCGCGGACGCCACTCCAGGACTTTCTTGCCCCATCGGCCATCAGTCCTGCGAGCAATGTGCCCCGCCCACTGCCACTTAAGGTTCGCAATTCTTCGGGCTATGTCGGTGATTCTGTACGTAGTACTATGAAATATTCTGCGCCGAAGGCGCATTTGCCCCGACTCACATTAAAAAGTGTCCTCAGTCCGCTACACTCCTAAGCATCTCTTCGTCGCCATCTTGTAACGTGTGTTTAATTACTGTTTTTCACGAGCCGCCCTCCCATTGGCCAGTTTTCGGGGGGGCACTTTTTGCCCCACCTTCGCCGAACGGGTCGAGCAAATTCGATTTAAAATGTTTTAATTCCGATGACCATGAGAAAGGGCTTCATTTCAGTTCGGAGTTAAGTAATTTGTTATGTTGCATTTACTTTTAAATATCCTGAACTTTAAATAGCTTGAACTACAATAGCTTTAAAAAGAAATCAAAAACTTTCCTGTTGAAAAAAGGTTATAACTCAGTAAGTGAATTTGAAACCGATGAAAATCGGATCTGACTTTTATTATTATTTTCTATTATACTATTTCTATGATTATTATTTTCTATTCCTTGGCTCAATGTTATTGACATCTAATTAACTGTATAACTTTGATTTTGTATTCCATTTAGTGTAATATTTCTTTTTTTTTCAATTATTCCCTTAGTCAACGTATGATTATTTTATTATTATTCTTATTTTTTTATAATTATGATTATTATGAAAGTGTGACAATTATTTATTTTACTTTATTTTGACATTTTTTGTAGGTTTTTAGACACAACTGTATTTTGTAATTGAATAAAGAACTTGTTTAGGGGTCGTCAGATTTGACTCTGGGCACAGCCGGCGCGCAACTCGCGCCCAGCTCGCCCTCACCGTAATTTGTTTCATCCGGAGATGGAGAGTGGATCATTGGCCCGCGTACCAGTACACACACATTTGCAAGTGCACAGACGTCCTCGCACGCACACAAAAGGCTTGCATGTATCTAACGTCATAACGAGAAGCCTCGAATGATATTAGGTGCTCGCTCCAGATGTACTTAATACTACTACTACTATTACTACAGCCTATTTGCGTCCCACAGCTGGGTACGGGCCTCCCCTCATCATGGGAGGGTTTGGGATGTACAATACAATACAAATACTCTTTATTGAACACCACACAATAGAGAAAAAACCGGCCAAGTGCGTGTCGGGCCACGCGCAAATTATAGGGTTCCTGTTGGAATAGGGACTAAAAGGAAATCAAGCTAAACAGAGTAAACTATACGCAATATTTAACTAGGTTTGTAATCACGGTATACATTGTATTTTCACAATTGACAATATAATTCTTTGACACCTAATAACAACTATCGTGACATTCGTAACCTAGGTGACTACAGCAATAGACTAGGAGCATAGAGCTGAGACGTGTGGCGTCACCAACCTCTTTCAACACCCCCACTGGAGACCCATACGTCTCAAGCAGAATTCATGCTTTGGTTGCGGAAGACCCTTGGTGAGAGCGTCTGCCGGCATTGAACCAGTTTCCAAATAAGTTACTGAAATTTCTTTGGCATCCACCAGTTCTCTCACGAAGTGGTACCTGATGTTAATATGTTTAGACCTTCTACCTACAACATTGGAATAAATCAACTTTGCAGCACTTTGACTGTCACTAAACAGTTCTACTGACACATTAACACCAGTTAATTCCTCATATAAACCCTTCAAACAAACAATTTCCTTTGAAGCTTCACAAGCAGCAATGTACTCAGCTTCGGCTGAGCTCAATGCGACACATCGTTGCTTACGAGCTTGCCACGCTATCACAGCACCACCTAAAACGACCATAAACCCGGTAAACGAGTGACCGTCATCATTCTTGCCCCAATCTGCGTCACAGAAAGCATAAAGTGATGCTGTTGTTTTCTTATACTTCAAAACAGTATCCATTGTGCCCTTGATATAACGCAAGACACGCTTCAGAGCCGCCATGTGAGTCTCATTCCAATAAATATTATACTGGCTGAGATAACTCACAGCAAACGCTATGTCAGGCCTTGTCCCTAAAGCAAGATACATCAAAGACCCAATTATCTCCTGATAGCGAGGATCGTGGTTCACATTTCCTTTCTCCAACTTTAGATTGACTTCTAGAGGGGTCGCAACAGGTTTGCAATCTTTCATCCCATATCTGTCGAGGATCTTTTGGACAAAACACTTTTGATTCAGATGAATCTCATTGGATTTCGGAAATTGAGTGACTTGTATACCTAAACACTCTTTCGCCTCTCCTAAGTCCTTAATTTTGAAACCCTTTGCAATGTGTCCCTTCAAATATTGGATTTCTTTCTCTGAATTTCCAAAAATATAGAAGTCATCGACGTAAAGTGCGATAGCTAAAATCTTATCTCCATTTTTCCTTATATACACACAAGGGTCATATTTGGACCTCTTGAATCCAAACTTTATAATATGTGCATCCACTTTCACATTCCAGCATCGAGCTGCTTGCTTTAACCCATAAATGGCTTTCTTAAGCTTGCACACCTTTTTCTCATGTCCTTTCTTGATAAAAGACTCTGGCTGTTCCATATAAAGATCCTCTTGGAGATCTCCGTGTAAGAACGCCGTTGTGACGTCTATGTGATGTACCTTTAAATTATTTTCTACTGACAAAGCAAGAAGCATCCTAATTGATGACAGCTTCACAACAGGTGCGAATGTTTCGAAATAATCTTCCCCCCACTGCTGGGAGTAACCTTTGGCGACCAGCCTTGCCTTATATTTTTGAACAGCACCATCTGCTCCAATCTTCAGCTTAAATAGCCATTTGCACTTGACAATATTTGTGTCACGAGGGCGATCAACCAACTCCCAGGTTCCATTTTCTATAAGGGAATTATATTCATCTTCCATAGCTTTGCGCCAAAGTGTCTTGTCTGAACGCTGCATGGCATCCTTGACCGAATCAGGATCTGACCCACTTGACGCTAGGAAGTTATACTCCATGTCATCATACCTAAGTGGAACTCTATTCCGAGTAGGATACCTCCTCTCAGGAGTTTCATTAACTTCTGCTCTCTCTACATCAGCCATTTCTCCCTGAAGAGAACTGCTAGGAAGTTCCGTATCATTGGCTTGTGCTTCAGCGTGACGTTCCTGGCGAGAGCTACATGGGAGCTCTGCCTCTTCTTCTTCTATTTCAACATCTGATCCCGAAACAAACTCTTCTTCATCGTCAACTTCGATATTAGGATTAGGGGAAATCACTTCCTCTTCACTGAAATCCCAATGATACCTATCTCTAGGCTCAACATCTTTGTTCGAGTTAGGATTTGAACCCTTCCTCATATCCTTCTTAGGCTTGGGTTCTTCCTTCTTTGAAACATTTCCAGATTTCTCAGTTTGGTTTTCCTTGAAAACTGCATCACGAGCGACAATACCCCTCCTTGGGTTCTTCAAATCATCAACGAACCTGTAACCCTTCTGATCTTCACTGTAGCCAACAAATCTTAGCTCACGGGTCTTGGAGTCGAACTTCTTTGTACTCCCGTCCTTGATGAGAACCTGTGCCACAGATCCAAACATCCTCAGGTGGGAAAGATCAACTTCTTGACCTGACCAGACTTCCTCAGGAACCTTGTCCTTAAGAGCCATCGTAGGTGATCGGTTTTTTAAATAAATGGCCGTATGTACAGCTTCGCCCCAATATTTTTTGCTGAGACCACTATCTTGAAGCATGCAACGTGCCTTCTCGGTCACCGTTCTTATGCTCCTCTCCGCAACTCCGTTTTGAGCTGGAGTATGAGGAACGCTCGTTTGATGTTGAATTCCATATTTCTTCAAAAAAGATTGGAATTCCTTGTTGGTGTACTCCGTACCATTGTCGCTTCTAAACTTCTTTATCTTCTTTCCACTTTGATTCTCCGCAAACGCTTTGAATTCCCGGAATTTGTCGAGAACCTCAGTCTTCGACTTCAATATGTAACCGAAAATTTTTCTGCTATAGTCGTCAATAAATAACAGAAAATATCGTGCTCCACCCCAGGACTCTATTTCCACTGGACCTGCCAGGTCGCTATGTACTAGCTCCAATAAGTCGTTAGCTCGCTTACACTTCTTGCGTTGAGGAAACTTCTTCTCACACAACTTGCCTTGGCTACAAGCCACACAGGGATCAGCTTTATCCCTCTTACCAAAACTAAGACCCTTGACGATCTTCTTTAACTTAATCATCTGAGGTTCGGATAGATGTCCTAATCTCCGATGCCACAACTCGTAATCACTCTGACTACTTTCGCCTAAAAGAACCGCCGTCTTGTTATTGGCTGGACCTAAAACATAAAGTCCGTTTTTACGTGGTGCTGTGAATAACGGGTTTCCACATATATCGACATTATCAAAAACTTTACAGCATTTTTTATCAAAAACAATGACTTTGCCATCTTCTGTAAACTTACTAACAGAAATTAAATTCGTGAGAAGCTCAGGTATAAGTAATACATTACTCATTTTTATACCTGTTGTATGCCCCTCATGACTCACCTTCAAATCAACAGTACCCTGCGTTTTCGAAAGAATTTTGTCCTTATTCGCACAAGTAATAAACTTTGGAGAAAAATTTTCCGGCTTCAAAATTCTTTCGTTTGTGGTCATGTGAGACGTAGCTCCCGAATCTATGACCCAGCTTTCTTCAGACCTAGAACCTCTAGCTACAAACGTTATAAATTCTTCTGAATCAGCAGTTTCATTAGCAACACAAGATTTAGGCTTACCATCATTGTCACTTTTGAACTTTTTACACTGCCACTTAAAATGACCTTTCTTTTTACAATAATGGCAAACTACAGTCTTCTTACCACTACCACTCGCACTGGAATTGGACACAAGCACAGAGTCATCCTTGGTATCACCACTGGCTTGCTGACTTTGTCGTTGGCCTTCTTTCAACAATGTAGACACTACTGCCTCAGTAGAAATCTTCGTGCCAGAATGCTCCAACGCCATCACCAAAGGATTGTAAGAATCCGTCAAACCAGCTAGCATGATGATGCCGATAAACTCATCATCCAATCCTGCTTTTATTGACTGTAGTGCTTGATGCGTTGCTTGTATCTCAGTTACGTACGCCTCTACAGTAGAAAAAGAGTCTAACTTGAGACTGAATAACTTTCGCAATAAAGTAAGCCGACGCATCAATCCGGAATCCGCATACGCCTTCTTTAACGAGTCCCATGTCTCCCTAGCCGTCTTCGCTGCGGCTACTAGAGGGTAAACATGCTCTGCAATAGCTAGACATATCTTGGCCCGTGCCTTAGCATCTCGTTTCTTACCAGCATCCGTAGTAACAGAAAAATCTTCTTGCTCTATACAATCCCACAGATCGTACTCTATAAGGATCATCTGCATAGCAAAAGACCATGTTCCATAGTTGGATTGGCCTGTTAGCTTTGAAATGCTGTTCAAGTCTTTTGAAGACATCACGACGTATGTTACGCGATTCTATAAAACCTAGCTAATTTCCCTACAAATTTAGCCAAACAAGCAACGGGCTGGGCCCATAACCTGTTGGAATAGGGACTAAAAGGAAATCAAGCTAAACAGAGTAAACTATACGCAATATTTAACTAGGTTTGTAATCACGGTATACATTGTATTTTCACAATTGACAATATAATTCTTTGACACCTAATAACAACTATCGTGACATTCGTAACCTAGGTGACTACAGCAATAGACTAGGAGCATAGAGCTGAGACGTGTGGCGTCACCAACCTCTTTCAACAGTTCCGAAGTTGACGATGCCCACAGTACCTTTCTAAGACTTACTAGCATCTAGCTAGCCTGTGGTATGACGTGCCCGCCCGACGCGCCTGCCGCTCGAGAAAAATCATTGGTGTTTTAATCATTTCATAAGTTGGTCGACTATGACTCGTAAGTTTGTACAGCCTACTTAGCTGTGATAGTTTTCCTTTCAACTACGTTATATATGCCATAACCGTGATTTTTTTCAGCCATCCAAATACCACCATTTAGCTGGCAGGGGGGGGGACACGTGACTCTAACAAAAAATAGCACTTTAAAGCTTAATATTTCACAAACGCATCACTTAATCAAAAAATGGCTTTTACAAACCCACAATATTTTTTTAAGACCTATTCAACGATATGCCGCACCATGGGGTACGCAAGAAAAAAAAAATACATTCCCAGTTTACGAGTAGGGGAGGTACCCTATAAAAAAATATATTTCAAAATTTTATTGTACCACTTTGTCAGCGTAACTAATATGTATATTCATGCCAAATTACAGCTTTCTAGAACTAAGCATCTCCGAGCAATAGTGCGGACAGACGGACGGACGGACGGACGGACGGACATGGCGAAACTATAAGGGTTCCTAGTGGACTTCGCAACCCTAAAAAGATCAGGAAAACATGTTGTTAGGTATACAGCAGGCGGTCTTATCGCTAATAGAGCGATCTCTCCCAGACAACCTTTGGGTAGTGGATATCAACTAAAAGAGATAAGTTGGGATGTACGAGTACTCGTAATGCAATGCAAATAAATACGTAGCAGTGGCAGTTCACTTCACTGGTGCTCGTCAGAAATATCATATTTAGCCATGTGACATGCTCGTATTCGTACCCTCTACCACCGACTTTGCACACAGCGAATAGCTTAGACCCTCTCATGATGAGCTATGCCCAACAGTGGGACGTAAAGCAAACACCGAATGTGACACAATGAACTGAGCTTTCCGGAAAGCTCACAGCAAGTTCTCGGCGAAAGAATTAAATGAACATTAAACGAGCTAGGGAAGTGATCGAGTCGATGAATGTGTGATCGACGTATCGATAAACGTCGATAACATAACGAAGCCTAAGCATTAGGTTATGATTTAAAACCTAGTAAAAGAAACTTTAGACCCAACATTTTTCGTACCATCCCTACTGTATGAGTTCCACTCACCCGTTTAGTTTAACGGCTGTTAATTTTAGCTTTATGATATGGCGACATCCGCCCTCTCTCTCTGTCGCCATGACGGCTGGAAGTAGATTATAATGTATAGAAATTGAAACGATCTCCTTTGTAATATTGATTTATCTATCTTCTATAGGTACTATAATAAAAGAGCAGAACCCGGCGTGTCTGTACATAGAAAGAAAAGTTCAAAAAAAGGAACAGGGGGTCTAAAGATGTATGGTAGACCACAAAACAGCGATGTTTAGAAATCTTTTATGTCTGTCTGTATGTTTGTTTGTTAGAGTTAATCTCCGAAACTACTTAACCGATTTGAATGCAGTTTTCAAAGTAAGATAGAGCATCATTTGGAGCAATATATAAGCTACGTTTGCTTAAAATCGGATGTCGGAAGGAAAAGTAATCGGCAATTTTATATTCCACGCGTACGAAGTCGCGGGTAGAAGCTAGATTGGCAATAAATGATATGAGAATGAGTAAGCTCCTTATCGATATACCGACATCGATACAGCCGCGTCCCTACCGTCCATGCCTGACCCAAGTCACGGTAATCAAATCACAAAGCATTGTGTTGAAAAAAAAAACCATTAACGATCTAGCCAATTCAGGGTTTATTAGTGCTTGGGCCAAGCAGTTAAAAGGATAGGCTACCGGCCGTAGCTCCATAACGTAGTCGAATCATTTATTTATTTATTTATAAAAGTTTTTTTTTATACTATAGGGGGGCAAACGAGCAGACGAGCTACTTGATGGGAGGTAGTCATCGTCGCCCATGGACAAGTGCAACACCAGAGGAGTTGCCAATGCGTTGCCGGCCTTTAAGAGCTCTATTCACTCGCTTCTTGAAGACCCCCATGTCATAGCGCGACGGAAACACCTCAGGAGGAAGATCGTTCCACACCATGACCTTACAGCTAACACCAATGTGTCATGAAACCAAATAAAAACTATTTAGGCCGTCGCCGGCGTGGCTCCGCTGCGTCGCATCTCCGGTGTAGGATTCGGTAGGTTGCCCCGGAACCGTCGAAACACGACACCCTTCGGCCAGAAGTCAGCACTCTCGATGTTCTCCAGCAGCGGCCGCGGCACGCGCACCACAAAAGAGCTGAAGTGCACGTAGTGGCGCGAGCGCAGCGGGAACACCCTCAGGGAGAAGCCAGTCTTCGGATCATAAGAGGGTTTATCACGGAAGACCAGCGTCGGATGCTCTAGTAGTGCCCGGAATAACGCTGAGTGTTCACCCTTTTCAGTATAGTTAGTATAATATATAATTAGCAAATAAGCGCTGCCATTGTATTTCTTCTTCCTTGTATGTTGTGTTTTTGTGTAAGCTTATACTGAAATAAATTATCTTCTATCTTCTATCTTCTTCTATCTTCTATCTTCTTCTATCTTCTATCTTCTTCTATCTTCTATCTTCTTCTATCTTCTATCCCGAAAGTTGGCAATGTCGCATATAGCTGTCAAATGTTTCGCTGTTTTTATTAATTTCTCAATATTGCTGAATTCAAAAGAAAGATATCGTTCTATGGTTGAATGACCCACTGCTGGGCACAGGCCTCCTCTCATCACGAGAAGGTTTGACTATAGTCCCCACGCGGGCCCATTGGGGACTTTACACACATCTTTGAATTACTTCGCAGAGGCGTGCAGGTTTCCTCACGATGTTTTCCTTCAACGAAAAGCTCATTGGTAAATTCAAATTGAATTTCGCACATAAGTGAACTTAGAGGTGCGAGCCGGAATCGAACCCTCGACCCTCTGCTCGAGAGGCGGTAGGTCGAACCACTAGGCCACCACGGCTTTTATAATATTACTAGCTGACCCCGCGGACTTCCTACCCTTAGATTTTTTTTGGATATAAAAAATAGCTTACGTTCTACTCTTAGACCTACTTAACATACAGTCCATATTTCATAGGAATCTGTCGAGCCATTTCGAAGGAGTTTGGTTACAAACACTGTGACACGAGAATTTTATATATTAGATGAAGAAAAATTCAATTTAGGCCACTTTTGGAAGAGGAAATAGGGGAACACGAAACCCTAAGATTCACAATCAGCCGGAGAAAAATGGCGCCGTGAAAACGGGTGCCCGAACGGCTCGGGCACCCGTTTGCCCTTCGTTATAAAGAGGCGTTATTAGCATATTGGAACGTATTTTCTAATGTCAGTTTGCTCCATATATTTTGACATATTCTGTTAGGCACTGTTCGTCCATATGTTATTACTTATTATAGGTGTATTGTTATTAAAATAAAAGATTTAATGGGGAACACTGGTTTTATTATTTTTATAATTATTTTACAACAACAGGCCGCCATTGCTTAATTGCTAAACAGGTGCCCTCTAGTGACACTTCTCTTAGATCTGTCATAGCCACATATAGTACAATAGGTCAATGGTTTTCGCCCATTTTTGTATCGAAAACAATATAAACTTTACTTTACTCTAAAACTTTGGTGGCTAAAGCCGGCTGTGGTTTTTAAAAGCTTCAAAGCTCCGCCGCAAGCCACAGTGTATCCGAATTGGCTACTAGGCAAGTCCATAAAAAAATAACTATGATTATTTCCGGCCGTAAATTTGCAGTTTTTATTGAGACGTTTCGACTTTTCATTTTGTTTATTGCGGGGGTCTCATTCGGGGAGAAAAAGGGACTTCATAGGTAATATATACTTACATATACATGGATATCCGCAGTAGAACTGAGGTCACCGATATAGCCCGAAGAATTGCGAACCTTAAGTGGCAGTGGGCGGGGCACATTGCTCGCAGGACTGATGGCCGATGGGGCCAGAAAGTCCTGGAGTGGCGTCCGCGAACCGGTAGACGAACTGTCGGTAGGCCTCCAACAAGATGGAGTGACGACCTTGTAAAGGTCGCGGGAACGCGGTGGATGCGAGCGGCACAGGACCGGTCTGAGTGGCGCGCCTTCGGGGAGGCCTATGTGCAGCAGTGGACGTCTATCAGCTGAAATGATGATGATGATGATGATGATATACATGGTGGGTCAGATCCTATAGCAAATAATTAACCCACGTATCGGCTATCGATTCTAAGTATATTGTATAGGTCTTTATTTTTTTTGAGTTGGTATTTTTTTTTATTTTGTATGGGATTCAGGCGTCGCTCACGCAACCAATCTCATATACTTTTTTTTTTACCAACTCGAAAAAAATTAAGGGCCTTTACAATATACTTAGAATCGATAGCCGATACTGTGGGTTATTTATTTGCTATAGGATATGACCCACCATTTATATAGGAAACGTCAAAATGTCACAGGGTTCTTTATCTTTTTACTAATAATAAGTCTCTATAAGAAGCGCGTCTGTAACTTGAAAATTAAAAGACTCTATCCAAGTCGAGGGGACTATATAAACGATGCTGAACACAAAATAATGATTTTTAGAAAAAAATACTGTATATATGTACATGTATGTCCGGATTTAACTCGAAAACTACTGGACGGATTGCAACAAAATTTGGTACGGTGGTAGTTTATAACACTGGTCAACATATAGGCTACTTTTTATCCCGAAAAAACGCACAGTTCTCGCGGGAAGTCCACGCGGACGAAGTCGCGGCCAGAAGCAAATAAGTTGTGTGACAATGATGCACGCCACACACAACATTGTGTCCGGTGACACTAGTTTCGCCCGGATCCAAGATGGCCGCTCATTTGGGGCGTATTGTGTTTGGCGCGCTCCCACTAGTGGGAAGCGGACATGTTCGGACATTCAAATACAAAATTCAAAAACGCAAATATTTGACAGCTGTTTGCGACGTTGCTAAATTTCGGAATAAACTCTGTTAAATGTTTCGCCAAACTGCAAAGCAATATTCTAATTTATATCTAGATACTTGTTGCTATGATATTCATTGTTCTACCTACTGTTGCTTCTTTGCATTAGGTACTAAAGAAAAAGGCGAGACTTGAGGTGTTAAAGAAAAAAGAAATTGTATAACGATATATCATCCATTAATATAAATTGTTTTTCTTTTTGCAAAGCCAAAATATGACAGAACCCATAGACATGCTTAGAATCGATAGCTCATAGGTACTGTGGGTTAACTATCGTCAAATGGTTTTGATCCATAGGTACAGTCAGCAGCGGAAGTAGATAAGCTGTCCAGGTGTTCAAAATGACCTACACACGACCATATTCTTAAGACGTTAAGGGCGTGTGTAGGTCGTTTTGAACATCTGGACAGCTTATCTACTTCTGCTGCTGACTGTACATAGGCGCACTCGCTTCTTGCCCATCAAGCTCACTACAAGATTATCATCAGCTTTGGGTCGGTTCCCTTGACACCGACTATGCAGGCTGTCGGAGTTTGAAGTTGGTTTTTATTTTTTTATTTAACAATTTTTTTTCGGCTACTTTTTCCAAACGTGTACGATGGGACGTAATTCTCACTGTAGTCTTTGAAATTGATGTCAAAACTTAGTTAGCACGTGTATGCACACGTGTTAACAAGTTTTGAGGAGTTCCCTAATTTTCTCAGGGATCCCATCATCAGAACTGAACCAAATTGAAAATGAGATCAAATCTGCACTTTGAAAACCACAAAAACAGCACTTTTAATGACTCACAGGTACGCGTAATTAGGTGGAGTTCGATGTGTTCACTTCCGCTGACAATAACAGAATGAACAAGTGTAATTAGGGTGTTCTTATTTATAGTCTACGATAGGTTCGGAACTAGTCAGTGTGTTACGAGTAAAAAATGCCGTTTCGTACCATCGCATATCATAGAGTTATGACCTATGGCGGTACCACTGTGCGGAGGTACCACCTTTCGATTAAAAAAAGTTTCATCTAAATCGGTTTACAATTGACAGAGTAAGCGCGGAACACAAAAAAAAATTTAAAAAAAATCATACAGACGAATTGAGCCCCTCCTTCTTTTTTCGAAGTCGGTAAAAAAAAAGAATCCGCCGAATTGAGCCCCTCCTCCTTCTTTTGAAGTCGGTAAATAACAAAATATATTATAACGTCCGACTTACTCCTAAGCTCAATTTCTATAATTATGACATTGTTCACACAGAAGCCTATTCCGCTCTTCATTTCAAAAGAGCTTATCCGCCCTCTATTCCCATACATTTTTACATCCTTTCTTAACTATAGTATGGTCACTTTGGTATGAAGCCTGACTTATTGAGTTTACTATTGGGAAAGTTGAACTCTATTGCTGAAGTGATAAAGACTTATTTAGTATAGGATATTATGTTGTAGTTAAGAGACTCACCACACTAGCAGTGTTTGATTTATTATAAACTAGCATCTGCCCGCGACTTCGCCCGCGTGGGATTCGGCTATCGTATGCCCGCGGGAGCTATACATTTTTCCGGGATAAAAAGTAGCGTATGTCCTTTCCCGGGACCCCATGCCAAACATCTCGATGCCAAATTTCATCCAAATCTGTCCAGCGGTTGAAGCGTGAAGAGGTAACAGCCAGACAGACAGACAGAGTTACTTTCGCAGTTATAATATTTTAATATTGATGCGATAGTAACTCTGTCTGTCGGTCTGTCTGTCTGTCTGTTACCTCAGGCTTTTATGACCCAGGCGGACGAAGTCGTGGAAACCGACGTTTCACGTTAAAACCAATGGCCATGTGCAACCGACACAACCCCACCTATGTTTTATTCTGAAATATTCACGGTTCAGAATTACAATCTAAGTGTCAAATGCGATAATAGATGTCGCTGCCTAGGCAGCCTGTATGAAAAATTTAACCCCATGAGCAATATCCAGGGGGCGCTTTACAAGCTACATATGAAAATTTTAAGGGCTCCCTGGATGTATTTATTTATTTAAACTTTATTGCACATTAGTAAAAAAAAACCGGCCAAGTGCGTGTCGGACCACGCGCAAAGTATAGGGTTCCGAAGTTGAGGATGCTTACAGTACCTTTCTAAGACTAATAAGTCTTAGAAAGGTACTGTGGGCATCCTCAACTAGCATCTAGCTAGACTGTGGTATGACGTGCCCGCCCGACGCCCCTGCCGCTCGAGAAAAATCATTGGTATTTTAATCATTTCATAAGTTGGTCGACTATTACTCGTTAGTTTGTACAGCCTACTTAGCTGCGATAGTTTTCCTTTCAACTACGTTATATATGCCACAACCGTGATTTTTTTCAGCCATCCAAATACCACCATTTAGCTGGCAGGGGGGGGGGGACACGTGACTCTAACAAAAAATAGCACTTTAAAGCTTAATATTTCACAAACGCATCACTTAATCAAAAAATGGTTCTAACAAACCTACAATATTTTTTTAAGACCTATTCAACGATATGCCGCACCATGGGGTACGCAAGAAAAAAAAATGACATCCCCACTTTACGAGTAGGGGAGGTACCCTATAAAAAAATATATTTCAAAATTTTATTGTACCACTTTGTCAGCGTAACTAATATGTATATTCATACCAAATTACAGCTTTCTAGGACTAAGCATCTCCGAGCAATAGTGCGGACAGACGGACGGACGGACGGACATGGCGAAACTATAAGGGTTCCTTGTGGACTTCGGAACCCTAAAAACTAATACAAAAGGCGAACTGGATATTGCCTACGCTGCAATTTAAGGCGACTGTTAGTCTGTATATTAATTTGCTTGTTTCTGCTTATCGTCGACACAACGCCTTCGCTTCGCTCGAAAACTAGTCTGTAGGGTATCTTAGTTCAATTTTTTTATTTTGATATGTCAGAAGAAGAGACAGGACCTTCCTGTGGTGCCCGCATGCGGTTAGAAAAATATACCCATTTTGTTATTATTAAGTGTAGTTTTATTTTACCCGACCGCGCCAGAAGGAGGGTTATGTTTTTCATATATGTATGTATGATGTAGAGATCTTCTACTATCTAAAGTCCCGCGCCTTCGCATTTCAAAACGCTTCAATGTATTTAAAAAGCACCACCAACATTCTCAACACATGTGTGCGTGCTGAGACAGCCATCAAGTGTGCGTTGAGAGTGTTGGTGGTGCTTTTTAAATAATAATAAAAACATCGAAGCGTTTTGAAATGTGTAGGCGCGGGACTTTAGATAGTAGAAGATCTCTAAATGTACATTTCTTTACCACGCGGGTCGATGGATTTCAGCTTGTAGAGTGGCACTGGGTGTATCAAACGTTTGTACGAGTTATCTAGATATATACTACGCAGATGAGTTGGTTTTTTTCGTAGAGTTTTTAATACGTTATTAGTAAAATGTAATATTAATAGACTTAAAAGTCTTAACAGTCAGCGATTACGTAATAACCTTAACGCATTTACATCCAGAACGGCTCTTTTCTCAAAAAGCATTCTGGAAATAGCCCCTAGAATTTATAACAAGTTGGCGAATAACATTAAAGACATCCGATGTACATCAATATAAAAGAGGTTTGAGAGAATACCTAAACAAGAAGTGCTACTATTCTGTTAACGAATTTTTCAGTGATGAATGAATATAGGTACTAAAATAATTAAGAATAACAATGTAATGTGTAGATATTAAGTTAAACTGTATAGAATAATTTTTGTATGCATGCCTCAGGGCAGAACATGGCTGACCCACTATGTATATTTAAACCAACTATTCCATGTACCCATGTTCAACAAATAAAGATTTTCAATTTCAATTTCAATTTACGACAGAGTGTATGACTCAGAATTAGACTGATTGATGGTGTGAGCGAATTTCATAATTGTTATGTTTCATAGACGTGACGGCCGGATTGGTCCAGTTGGTAGTGAGCCTTCTGTTCCGATGTTCGCGGGTTCGAGTCCCGCTCGGGGCAAACTTTGTGTGATGAATGATGAACACGAATATTTGTACTCGAGTCATGGATGTTTAGTACGTATATATGTATTTATATCGTTGTCTAGCACCCATAGTACAAACTTTGCTTAGTTTGGGGCTAGGTCAATATGTGTAAAATGTCCCAAGATATTTATTTTATTTTTTATTATCAATACGAAAAAAAAACCTGACTGGTATAGGCAAACGAGCACACAGCCCACCTGATGGTACGTGGTCACTGCGGCCCATGGACACCGAAATCCTACGATCTCCCCTAAAAAAACCATAAGATCTCGAATGCGTTACCTACCCTGAGGCCTAAGATGGAATGCCTCTGTGCCAGAAATTTCACCGGCTGCCTTAACCCCCTACCGGAACACAACAGTGCGAGCACTGCTATTTGGCGGCAGGTTAGCGGGGAAAGACGGTGGTACCACCCCAGACGGACCTAGCACCGTATTTAAAACCGTTTACTGTCTTTGTTTGAAGCCGTGGTGGCCTAGTGGTTTGACCTACCTCTCATGCAGAGGATCGCGGGTTCAAATCCGGCTCGCACCTCTGAAATTATTTATGTGCGAAATTCAATTTGAATTCACCACTGAGCTTTTCAGTGAAGGAAAACATCGCGAGGAAACCTGCACGCATCTGTGCAGTAATTCAAGGATTGAAACACGTGAAGTCCCCAATCCGCACTAGGCCCGCGTGGGGACTATAGCCCAACCCTCTCGTGATGAGGGGAGGCCTGTGCCCAGCGGTGAGCAGTAAATAGGTTGTAGTTGTAGTTAAGGGCCTTATCACACTTGCGATTTGCGAGCGAGTTGAAAGCGATTTTCAATACAAAACTCGCTCGCGAATCGCAAGTGTGTTAACTCCCTTACTCTCTCACCCTCCACTTCCACCCCAGAAATATGGACTGGTAATGAAAAAGTAAAGTGCATGTCGTTATAAATAAATGATTTCTTTCTTCTTTCTTTCTTTCTTTAAAGCAGACAAAGTCGCGGGCGGGCTAGCATACCGCGGCCGGCGGGACAAGCGAATAACTCCCCGGTCAAAATACCGCAAAGAGTATAATAAGGACGTAGAGACGACACTAGACGGTGAAGCCGTGGTGGCCTAGTGGTTCGACCTACCGCCTCTCATGCAGAGGGTCGGGGGTTCGATTCCGGCTCGCACCTCTAAGTTTACTTAATGTGCGAAATTCAATTTGAATTTACCACAGAGCTTTTCGGTGAAGGAAAACATCGTGAGGAAACCTGCACGCGTCTGCGAAGTAATTCAAAGATGTGTGTGAAGTCCCAAATCCGCACTGGGCCCGCGTGGGTACTATAGCCCAAACCCTCTCGTGATGAGAGGAGGCCTGTGCCCAGCAGTGGGACGCAAATAGGCTGAAGTAGTAGTAGTAGTAGTAGAGACGACACTTGATTCTTAGGCGGCACAACTTTCGTTACAAATGTCTATACCATCCTCATTACCTTCAGGTGGGCCGTCTGGCTGTTTGTCAGTCTGGCAACTTGAAAAAAAACAGTGAATACATAGGACTAGCTTCTGCCCGCGACTTCGCCCACGTGAATTGAGCGTTACACTATAACAAATAATGTAATAAAACCTTTCTCTTGAATCACTCTATCTATTTAAAAAACCGGCCAAGTGCGAGTCGGACTCGCGCACCGAGGGTTCCGTACAAACCTGTAAGGTTTACAAAGTTCGTTCTTTACGACAATCGAGTCATAACTATGGTATTTTTATTGCAAAATGAAATTCATAACATTACAATGGGGAAAGATGGAGTAGCATAAATTTAAGACAAAGATCTTAAAAAATATATATTTTGTAATGTAACTAAAAATTTAAGGTTTTCGGAATTTTTCCTTTATGTGTGCTATAAAACGTTGCTTCATGCCAAATTTCAAGATTCTAGGTCGACTGGAAGTACCCTTTAGGTTTTGATTCCCTTGCGAGTACTTGCGAGTTTCAAAATATGCAGCTTAAATTGCTGTTTCTTTTGATTGCGTTGACATAGAAGTTTGATTTTGTTACAGCTTAAAGGTATTATAGACCTGAGTATTTGGTATGAATTTCAATTTAATACCTCTACGCGTTTATGAGGAAATGGGTAGTAAGGTTAAAATTATTAAAAAAAAATATATTATGTGATGTAACTAAAAATTTATGGTTTTCGTAATTTTTCCTTTATCTATGCTATAAGACGTTGCTTCGTACCAAATTTCAAGATTCTGAGTTCACGGGAAGCACCCTGTAGGTTTTGATTCCCTTGCAAGTGTCGAAAATTTGCGGCATAAACGGCTGTATCTTTTGATTGCGTTGGCTTAGAAGTTTAATTTTTTCACAGCTTCAAGGGACAGTAGACCTGAGTAATTGATATAAATTTCAGCTTCATACCTCCACGCGTTCCTGAGAAAAAGGGTCTTGACAGACGGACGGACGGACGGACAGACGGACAACAAAGTGATCCTATAAGGGTTCCGTTTTTTCCTTTTGAGGTACGGAACCCTAAAAAACAGCATCAAAATCCGTTGCGTGGTTTTAAAGAAAGCTAAGCATACATAGGGACAAACAGCAGGAAGCAACTTTGTTTTATACTATGTAGTGATTTCAAATGAAGTACCGTATCAATCCTGAAGGCTAAGACTATTTGCGTCCCACTGCTGGGCACAGGCCACCTCTCAGGTTTTGGGATATAGTCCTCACGCGGGCCCAGTGCGGATTGGGGACTTTACACACATCTTTGAATTACTTCGCAGATGCGTGCAGGTTCCTCACGATGTTTTCCTTCACCGAAAAGCTCAGTGGTAAATTCAAGTTAAATCTCGCACATAAAGTAAACTTAGAGGTGCGAGCCGGAATCGAACACCCGATCCTCTGCATGAGAGGTGGTAGGTCGAACCACTAGGCCACCACGGCTTCCAAATCACAAGAGCGTAACTGCTCTCTATTACACCTAACTTCACCTCTACCCACATCCTCACTCTTTTCACAAACACACACAAACATGCACAACCAATTAACAAGCACACATGTAACATACAATCCGACATATGTTAACCGCGCCTAAAGACAACCACCAAACATTTCGCTCATGCATGCGTTTCTTTATAATTCCCTTTTTTTGTTGTTCGGATTTTTTTAATTGCCGCACACTGGCCAGCTACATTTTTGATGACGTTTCGTTGCACAACCAAATTCCAACCCTATTTTCAAAGAGTCACAGTCGAGATCGGGTTGTGGGGTTTTGACGTTTTGTTTCATAAATTTTATAATGGCTGCTTTTTTCGGCGGCCATGTTGGAAAATGACGTTTTCCTTTTTAATTGTATTCTGAGTAAAGTGTGTTTGGGGAAATATGTTGTAATCGTTGCTGATTGGCCAAATTAAGCTAAATTTGTTCGCTCGAATTGAATAACGTTGTGGGATTGCGTTAATTATGACTTTTATTATGTTTCAGGTGAGGTTAATATGTTGTAACTTGTGCAGTCAGCAGCAGAAGTAGATAAGCTGTCCAGATGTTCAAAATGACCTACACACGCACGACCTTATTCTTAAGACGTTAAGGGCGTGTGTAGGTCATTTTGAACACCTGCATAGTTTATCTACTTCTGCTGCTGACTGTACTAGCTGTGCCCGCGAATTTGCCGCCTGGAACAAATAATTTAAATCACTACATAGTATAAAACAAAGTCGCTTTCTCTGTCCCTATATCCCTATGTATGCTTAAATCTTTAAAACTACGCAACGGATTTTGATGCGGTTTTGTTTAATAGATAGAGTGTTTCAAGAGGAAGGTTTTCGTATATAATTTGTTATAGTTTAATGCTCCATTCCCGCGGGAACGCTATAAACGAATTCCACGCGGACGAAGTCGCGGGCAGAAGCTCGTCTTAAATAATTTAAATGAACTTTTGGAAGGGGTGTTTTTTCTATAGTTTTCTTTAATTTAAATTATTTTCATTTCATGTCTTATTATAATTAGTTTATTTATTATTATTATTAATTAATTGTTTTTAATAGATAGTTAGTTTCAACTGTATTTGTTTTTTTTTGGTTTTACACTGTTTGATTTAATAAAATTTAGTATAAACAAAAAAAAAGATAAATGGTAAATAAATTTATAGTAAATTTAAATCTAGCCCGCGACTTCACTTGCGTGGAATTTGGTTAAAGCATTGCGGGAAGTATGCATGTCTGTCTGTCTGTTATCTCTTCATGCTTAAACCGTTGGAACGATTAATATAAAATATGTTATGGAAATAGTTCGGGAACGATAGTATATAACCGAACTCCACGCGACGAAGTCGGGGGCAGAAGCTAGTTCATAATACTGCTAGTGGTAGGGCCTGGTGCTAGGTCCGTCCGGGGAGGTACCACTGTCTTTCCTCGCTAACCTGCCGCCAATTAAGGCATCGACATAAATATATATATACATGGTGGGTCAGAAAATATGGCAAATAATTAACCCACAGTATCGCCGGCTATCGATTCTAAGTAAGTATATTGTATAGGTCTTTAATTTTTTTTGAGTTGGAAAAAAAATATATTTTGTATAGGATTCAGGCGTCGCTCACACAACCAATCCCATATACAATTTTTTTTTTTACCAACTCAAAAAAAATTAAAGACCTATACAATATACTTAGAATCGATAGCCGATACTGTGGGTTAATTATTTGCCATATTTTCTGACCCACCGTGTATATATATATATGCCAGTATGTAAGTAGCAGAGGAATTATGTAAAGAAGCTGGAAAGCACCCTAAGGTCCTGTGCACACTGTAACGTTTGCCGTAGCCATTAGTGTCGTGCGACTTCGCTTGTGTGGACACAGCCTCGACGAATGTCGCATGTTGGTGAGACGACGCCTTTCATGGGATGATTTGGAATTGAGGAATATTTTTTATCATAGAGAATGAGAATGAGAATGAGACTGAGAATTATTTATTTATAGACATAGACATTTATTTCTCAATATCAAATTACAGCATATTTTACATGTCAAAATAAGAGAAATTCACATTGAGATCGTCAGAAAGAATACAAAATAAAAATAAAATGAAAATGTTTCACCGCGTGTTTGTGTAAGAAAATGAAATCGTCTCGTTTGTTTTTGAGCGTTTAGAATTGTATTGAGTGTGTATTTTAAAACTACAGTCGTATCCAAAACATGTACAATACTTAATTTGAATTATATTACTTACATTAGATTAATACTAGTCCAACTTGAAAAAAATATCACAATAATTTAAATAAGCAAAGACTCCATTAAGAGGGTTTACTCCCAAAGCTGGCAACGTCGCAAATAGCTGTCAAATATTTCATTGTTTTCATTAATTTATAAATATTACTGTATGAAAATATGAATTGTCGCTCTATGGTTGAATAAAACCTTAAGTATGGATTGCAACAATTATCCTGGGAACATGAAATGATTAAGATTACGGAAGTACTATCTTTTGAAAACTTTCCATCGCATTTTCCATGCGTTTTAATGTAATCTTATCATTTGAATGCTTAACCAACAAATATAAAACGAGACGCGTCATACAACCATAGAATAATAACTTCTTCTTTAATTCAGTAATATTGAGAAATTAATGAAAACAGCGAAACATTTGACAGCTATATGCGACGTTGCCAACTTTCAGGATAAACCCTCTTAATATGACAAAATGGTAAAGCTCTTCAAATGAAGTTGAGTACCCGTTGATGTCTTTTATACCAATCGTGTTAGTTAGTACAGAAGATTTTACGTAGTCACATTGATTGGTCTATTATAAGTAAGGATTCACAATCAGCCGGAGAAAAATGGCCCCGTCAAAACGGGTGCCCGAACAGCTCGGGCACCCGTTTGGCCTTCGTTGTAAAGAGGCGTTATTAGCATATTGGAACGTATTTTCTAATGTCAGTTTGCTCCATATATTTTAACATATTCTGTTAGGCACTGTTCGTCCATATGTTATTACTTATTATAGCAATGCATAGTCACAATGAACTCACAATGTGAATGAATATTTGTAGAAGAGTTCTGTTTAAGTATGTCGCAAAAAAAGGCTTGCCTAACAAAAAAAATACTCGATTTTTGCAAAAATATAAAATCCAACTGCAAACAAACTTTTGATTTCACATACTTACATATATTATATATTTGTAGTCCATTCATCCAACCCTTCATTTTGACGCCACACTCGATAGGCTCCAACAAAAAAAATTTTTTAAAACGTTTAAAATGTCTCCAAAAGTCAGCCATTTTGTTTTTTGCAATTCTGATATATTCTCACGATTAAGACGAACCTAACGACACCTCGCACGCTAAAACCCACCAAGCCGTTTAGGCTACAGAGCGTGCCAAATAAATATACATACAAACAAACATACATAGGGATTTATGAATCAGCCTGTATATTTGTCACGTATATGTAGGGTGGTCCCGTTTTTGTTTTACAACCATAATCTGTTATATGTTGCTTTTTATACAAAGTCCTAGAGTAGTAATTAGAATACCGACACTTGTTTGAAGAGGTCTCTTGTATAATTTTCAACAAACATCTAACGTTGTTTTGGTGTCGTTATCGTAACTTGATTTTTACCCGACCGCGCACCGCAAAGGAGGGTGATGTTTACCTGTCTTTGTATGTATGAATGTATGTTTGTTCTTGTGGCACTCTAAATATCAAACGCGTGCGTCAATTTAATGTCAATCGATTCGATCAAATCCGGCGAGGGTCACTGAATACGTCATCATTTAATCAAAATTCAATGATCCCCCATTAAGAAACCATAAGATCTCGAATGCGTTGCCTACCCTGAGGCCTAAGATGGAATACCTCTGTGCCAGAAACTTCACCGGCTGCCTTAACCCCCTACCGGAACACAACAGTGCGAGCACTGCTATTTGGCGGCAGGTTAGCGGGGAAAGACGGTGGTACAAATTCAAATGCAAATTCTTATCGAAGCAGAGTGCGTAACACCCTTAATGTTCATTTTTAATTTTCTTGTTCTATATAAAACTGGCTTAATATTTCCAAGTAAAAAAAAAAACATCTGCCCCATTTCAAATAGGGAATCCGACAACAGTTTCAAATTTCGAACGCAACTTCTTAAGAAAGGACTTAATTCCGTCCGTCCTTTTGTCATATAAAACACCTTTTATTACGAATCGAAATTTGAATCCTGGTACAAGTTTTATAATAGCGTTCGAAAATAATCCTAACACTCTTTTCCTTATTGTAATAAAACTCAAACTCGTTTGTCAATTTCCTTTTTAACTGTATAAGCAAGTTTGTAACTAATGAAGCTTTGTACAAAGTTTCAAATGCCGTCGTGAAACGAGCAGAGACTTAAAAATTGGTTGATAGAAATAATTTGGTAAGTGCATTCGTAAGATTGCCAGTGAGCTTTCCTATAGAATTTGGAATGTATTGAAATCCATTGTCAGTCGCTAATCCGCGGGTATTTTTTTGGTGTTCTTTTGTTGGCAGTTTTGCGATGCCAAAACCGAATTAGATTTTGACGCATTTTAAAAAGGAAAACTGTCTAAGCGTGGAATTAAGATTTGCGTGAGTTTGGGGCAAAATAATAATAAGAATGTGTTAATACTCCTTATTTGTGACGAATTTCAATAATAAATATGGGACGCAAACGTTCATAATATCGTGACTACTACTACTACTACTACTACAGCCTATTTGCGTCCCACTGCTGGGCACAGGCCTCCCCTCATCATGAGAGGATTCGGGCTATAGTCCGATGTATAGTATATCGTGACTGGGACAGACATTTGTTAAAGAAATTTAAGTGATTTTTTTTTGGTTCTGATGTGACATGTCATATCTTCTTCTATCTATACTATAATAAAAGAGCAGAACCCTGCGTGTCTGTACATAGAAAGAAAAGTTCAAATAAAGGAACGGGGGGTCTAAAGATGTATAAAAGACCATAAAACAGCGATTTTTAGAAATCTTTTATGTCTGTCTGTCTGTTTGTTAGAGTTAATCTCCGAAACTACTGAACCGATTTGAATGCAGTTTTCAAGGGTAGATAGAGTATCATTTCAAAAATCAATCAAAATCGGATGTCGGAAAGGAAAGTTATCGGCAATTTTATATTCCACGAAGACTAAGTCGCGGAGGACAACTAGTGTCACAATATGCAATAACAATAAGTTTTCAATAACGAAAATTAATTATATGTATGTAATAACATGAATAATGAATATACATGGAGGTAAGCAAGTAACTCTGCCTTTTAACTAAAATTCTTTTGTTAAAAGACATCAGTTTTCCGCGGGTTTTCGGATTAAAATAATAAATGTAAAATAAATCAGTTCAGCGGTTAAAGTTTGATAATCCAATAAATACGATTGGTGGATTTTTTTCTGCTCATGCATGTCCAACATTGACATAATAAAGTAATAACATATGAACAGTACCTAACAGAATATGTCAAAACATATGGAGCAAACTGACATTAGAAAATACGTTCCAATATGCTAATAACGCCTCTTTATAACGAAGGGCAAACGGGTGCCCGAGCTGTTCGGGCGCCCGTTTTGACGGGGCCATTTTTCTCCGGCTGATTGTGAATCCTTACTTATAATATAATAATGATCAAAATCAATGATGTCTGTGCGTTCTATTTGACATCTCGCGAAGTCGGTTTACCAGTTTAAAAAAGTCGAATAGGTATTATTTTTAAATTCGGAACGCTTGGAGCATAGACAATGAATTCATCATAGACTAAATGGACGCATCTGTCAGTGTCCAGACGTAAAATAATCCGGTATGAGAGGTTGTGTTGGTACGCCTGATTTTTAATTTAAGTTGCAAGGTTCTGTAGAAAAGTGTGAGAAAAGTCGGTGAAATTGGTTTGGGTGAAAAATTACAATGTCCTCGATTATTTTTTTATGGATAGGAATAACCTTCCGTATCCAGAGAAAAAAATCTCAGAATTTTCCGTGCCGTAGATAGAAAAATCAATAATGTCAATAGTGTCAACACCTTTTTTCAAGAAGTAGTGCTGCATACTTGGACCAAGGAAACACCTTTATTTCAATCGTCATAACGCAAAACCAATTTTATTTTTTACGCAGAATCTACGTCACGGAAAAATCTGAGTTTTTTTTTTGAAGGTTATTCCTATCCTTAAAAAAAATAATCGAGCACATTGTCATTTTTCACCCATAGCCAATGACAGGCTAGCTTTTCCCGGGAAATTAACTCTTCTTGCTCTTAATGCTCTCCTACGTTCCCTAAGGAACCTGCATGCCAAATTTCAGCTCTCTACGACTTGTAGTTTCGGCTCTGCGTTGATCGAACAGTCAGTCAGTCAGTCAGTAAGTCAGTCAGTTTCTTGTTTTATATATATATATGAGGCAAACGAGCACACAGGCCACCTGATGGTAAGCGGTCACTGCGGCTCATGGACACCGAAATCCTATGATCTCCCATCAAGAAACCATAAGATCTCGAATGCGTTGCCTGCCCTGAGGCCTAAGATGGAATGCCTCTGTGCCAGTAATTTCACAGGCTGCGTTAACCCCCTACCGGAACACAACAGTGCGAGCACTGCTATTTGGCGGCAGGTTAGCGGGTAAGACTGTGGTACCAACCCGGACGGACCTAGCACCAGGTCCTACCACAACAAAGTTACAGCATAAAGGCATTCAGTCTTGGTCCTCGGGTTGGTAATGCATTCGAAATATTATGATTCCTTATGTGTATATTACTTATGTGCGAAATTCAATTTGAATTTACCACTGAGCTTTTCGGTGAAGGAAAACATCGTGAGGAAAGTAATTCAAAGATGTGTGTGAAGTCCCTGATCCCCACTGGGCACGCGTGGGGACTATAGCCCAAACCCTCTCATGATGAGAGGAGGCCTGTGCCCAGCAGTGGGCCGTAAATAGGCTGTTGTAGTAGTAGTAGTAGTTATGTGTCTATGGGCTACAGTGACCACTCACCACAACCACACGGCGGACACGGCCTATAAAAGCACGATTTCGAACACAATTCGAATGAAGTGTCAATGTTTGCGTGCGAGGACGTCTGTACACTTGTAAATGTTGTACTACGCGGGCCAATGATCCACTCACCATCTCCAGATGAAACAAACAACGGTAAGAGCGAGTTGCGCGCCGGCTAGATTCAGGCGGGTGATTCCGTGGCCATTCTGTATGTAGTATGTACTATTAAATATTCTGTGCCACAACAGCCTATTTACGTCCCAATGCTGGGCATAAGCCTCCTCTCACCACGAGAGGATTAGTGCGGATTGGAAGACCTAACATATCCTTCAATTACTTCGCAGATGCGTGCAGGTTTCCTCGCGATGTTTTCCTTCTCCGAAAATCTCAGTGGTAAATTATAATTGAATTTCGTACATAACTGAACTCAGAGGTGCGAACCGGAATCGAACTCCCGACCCTCTGCAAGAGAGGCGGTAGGTCGAACCACTAGGCCACCACGGATTTTTTAAAACCATTTAGAGCTATTGGATGGTTTTCCTCGCTGCCTGCGGGACCCTGGTATTAAGCCGCATCAGCTAAGTGGTGCTGCGTACGCGCCGCTCGATTAATCACGCAATAATCGACCTTATTGACTGGAATACGCCGCCCGCGAAGACTTGACACTTTACGGGCAGAAAAAACTTTAATTAGCGCCAAGTGATGGTTAAAGTTGACAAAATAAAAAAGGAACAGGAATGAAATTACTTCTGTTACACAAAAAAATGTAAATATTACATAAACTTCTTTCCTCACGATGTTTTCCTTCGCCGAATCAGAAATCGGTAAACTCAGTGCACGCTGGAATCAAACCATGATTATGATTTTAAACTATGGTCTTCGAATCACTGTAAAAACAAAAAAAGCGTTCCTTTTTTATTAAGGTAGTTCAACTTTTAATCAAGTTTTACATCACACTTTTTTCTTAAATTTATCATGTCGCCAAACTGTAAGTACCTATACAAGTTTATATAATAAAGTTGTATGGCAAAAAAAAGTCGGCGACCCTACTATTTTTTTAATGAATTACCAAGCGAACTCACTAATGACATACATATAATAAAAAAGCCAATTTTCAAATTGAAATAAAAAAAGATTTTGTTGGAAAGTTAAGTTTTATTATTGTTAAACGACAATGATAAATTGTTTTCACTGTATTTTACTATAATTTTATTGTAAACTTGAATGTAGGTACAACTTTTTCAAGTACTAACTTTTATGTTAAGCGTTACTTAGAATTGTAAAATTAAGTCGAAGAGCAAAAGTGCCGACAAACTGTATTGTATTTGTATTTGTATTTATTTATTGCATTATGTTGTACAGAATAAGATCTTAATAGTTATGAGTTAGTATCAAACATAACCCTGTCAGGGCACAGCAATTTTATAATTAATTCTTATAGCTAATAACATTATTTTAGTTTAATAAATTACTCATCATTAATTATACCTATTCTACAAAGTCAAAGTATTCTGTCAAATTATAGAAGCTATTACATATCAGGAATTTTTTTAAATTATTATAAAATACGGAATCTTTTGTGACATTTCTTATTGTTAGAGGAACTTTATTGTAAATTTTCACAGCCATATTATATTGTAGTATTGCAGTTTGGCACGATATTGTCATCATCATCATCATCATCATTTCAGCCGAAAGACGTCCACTGCTGGACATAGGCCTCCCCCAAGGCTCGCCACTTAGACCGGTCCTGTGCTACTTGCTTCCACCGGTTTCCCGCGACCTTCACGAGGTCGTCGCTCCATCTTGTTGGAGGCCTACCGACAGCTCGTCTCCCGGTTCGCGGGCGCCACTCGAGAACTTTCCGGCCCCATCGGCCATCAGTCCTGCGAGCAATGTGCCCCGCCCACTGCCACTTAAGGCTCGCAATTCTTCGGGCTATGTCGGAGACCCCAGTTCTGCTGCGGATATCCTCATTTCTGATTCTATCACGCAGAGAAACCCCGAGCATAGCCCTCTCCATTGCCCTCTGAGTGACTTTGAGCCTTCTTATGAGGCCCATCGTAAGCGCCCACGTCTCGGAACCATAAGTCATCACTGGCAACACCCACTGGTCGAAGACTTTCGACTTAAGACACTGCGGTAATTTGGACGAAAAGACACTGCGAAGCTTCCCGAACGCTGCCCAGCCGAGTCGGATTCGACGATTGACCTTTTTCTCGAAGTTGGACCTACCTAACTAGACTGTTTGTCCCAGGTATACATAATGGTCAACAACTTCGAGCGCGATATTACGATATTGTGCATGTTTAAAATGTAATGCTTTTTATATCAATAAAAATTACTTACTTACTTAAATTTAAATCAAGTATCAAAACACTTGAATCCATAAAAAAGATGCTACGGATCGCTTCAAACTAACACACAGTAAATATGTTTGTCTGTATTGTCATAACCGATTTTAATAATCTCTCTCGACGTTGAATAGATATTTCGTATCTTAAAAACTAATACAATGAAGGATCATTAATATCTAAGCAGAAATATCTGAACACGAGCTTTGTGGACGATCAATGGTTTAGTTACACTAATCCACACTAAGAAATATCTTAATAAAATATTGACATCCCACTGCTGGGCACAGGCCTCCTCCGCTCATCACGAGAGGGTTCGGGCTACAGTCCCCACGCGGGCCCAGTGCACAATGGGGACTTGACAAAACATCTTTGAATTACTTCTCAGATGCGTGCAGGTTTCCTCACGATGTTTTCCTTCACCGAAAAGCACAGTGGTAAATTCAAATTGAATTTCGCATATAAGTAAACTTAGAGGTGCGAGCCGGAATCGAACCCCCGACCCTCTGCATGAGAGGCGGCAGGTCGAACCACTAGGCCACCACGGCTTCAACAACTAAAGCCACCTTTTCACGCGACATGATTATTAATTAAGCCCAGATTACGCAGAGACGAATTCGGTGTGACCCTTGCTTAAGTTTGCAAAAATGCCATGATATGATGAATAGTCGTGAGCTGTCAGAATTCGCACCCTTTTTAGGGTTCCGCACCTGAAGCGGATAAAACGAAACCACAATAGGCTCGTGTATGTCCGTCCGTCTGAACTTTCGTACACATAATACTTACTATCACTTATCATCATCAGCAGCAGTTTGTTTTAGATAGTTCTGTGTTGTTATTGTCTTAAATTGAAATGAAATAATGTGATGTAATTGTAAAATTTGACATAAGCTTATATAATGTAACTAGCTTTTCCCCGCAACTTCGTATGCGCAGAAATATTAAAAAGTGAAATCCCGATTTTTCCCGTTCCCGTGGGAATTTTGCAAAATCCTTTCTTATCGTATGCCTACGTCATAACATCTACCTGCATGTCAAATTTCAGCCCGATCCGTCCAGTGGTTTGGGCTGTGCGTTGATAGATCACTATGTCAGTCAGTCAGTCAGTCAGTCAGTAAGTCACCTTTGAGTTTTATATATTTAGATTTAAATATTATGAATGTAATGAATGTTAGTATCAATCTTTTTTTGTTTTTAGTCCTTAATTTTCAAGAGGATTTTTATCTTAATATATTTTACTTTGTAAGTTTGTGTACTGTGTTGTTTTGGCTACACCCTGTGGGTAAAATTGTGAGCATTTTATGGCTTAAATAAATAAATAAATCACTACATAGTATAACACATATATGTCTGTCCCTATGCATGCTTAGATTTAGATCTTTAAAACTACGCAACCGATTTTGATGCGGTTTCACTATCACTACATAGTATAAAACAAAGTCGCTTTCTCTGTCCCTATATTCCTATGTATTCTTAAATCTTTAAAACTACGCAACGGATTTTGATGCGGTTTTGTTTAATAGATAAAGTGATTAAAGAGGAAGGTTTTCGTATATAATTTGTTATAGTTTAAAGTTTAATTCCCGCGGGAATGTTACAACCACTACAACCGAATTCCACGCGGGCGAAGTCGCGGGCAGAAGCTAGTGTATGTTGAAGATGAAAAGACGGATGTGTAACGTAAATATACGAATACTAGCTATTTCCCGCGACTTCGTCCGCGTGGATTTCGGTTATCGCATTCCCAAGGGAACTATGCGTTTTTCCGGGATAAAGAGTAGCTACTTCTAATTACATACCTACATAAAGCTCATAAATATTTAAAAACTCAATATTCGCATTCGCGAATGTGCGAAATTCTATATTCGTTACACCCCTAGTCACACGGTGGACACGGCATATAAAAGCACGATTTCGAACACAATTCGAATGAAGTGTCAATGTCTGCGTACGAAGACGTCTGTGTGCGTGCGAGGACGTCTGTACACTTTTAAATGTGTGTGTGTACCAGTACGCGGGCCAACGATCCACTCTCCATCTCCGGATGAAACAAATGACGGTGAGGGCGAGTTGGGTGCGAGTTGCGCGCCGGCTAGATTCAGGCGGGTGATTCCGTTGCCTTCTGTATGTAGTACTATTAAATATTCTGTGCCCTAGTCTATGGAGTTTAAAGTGTCTAGAAAATAATCAACACGGAACCCTCTCCAGTTTAGTTTAAGTCGCGCTTCTCCGGATTTTTTTAAGCGTGTTATTATGAGGAATCAGGTAATGTGTCATTTCTAAAACCTGTTATCTGTCTGTTTGTTCACCGCTATTCTGTCTGATTTGGCAAAATACAGTAACATTATTCATATCGTAGTAAAGTTTTATATCTTTTAAATCTACACTAACATTTTAAAGAGGAAATACCTATCCCAGATTCCTGTTTAATGTTCGCTTGTATCTAGAGATCTTCTACTATCTAAACTCCCGCGAATTCACATTTCAAAACGCTTCAATGTATTTAAAAAGCACCACCAACACTCTCAACACATGTGTGCGTGCTGAGACAGCCATCAACTATGCGTTGAGTGTTGGTGGTGCTTTAGATAGTAAGAAGATCTCTACTTACTACAGACAGACATAGTCACTTTCGCATTTATAATATTACTAGCTTCTTCCCGCGGCTTCGCCCGCGTGGAATTCAGTTATCGCGCTCCCGCGGGAACTATGCGTTTTTCCGGGATTAAAAGTAGCCTATGTCCTTTCCTCCCGGGAAATCCCCTAACTATTTGCATACCAAATTTCATCGCAATCGGTCCAGCGGTTGAAGCGTGAAGAGGTAACAGACAGACAGACAGACAGAGCTACTTTCGAATTTATAATATTAGTATGGATCTCATGTATAAATAATAAATAAATAAATAATTCAGCCTATTTGTGTCCTACTGCTGGGCACAGACCTCTCGTCACGAGAGAGTTTGGGCTATAGTTCCCACGCGGGCCCAGTGCGGATTGGGGACTTCACACACATCGTTGAATTACTTCGCAGATGCATGCAGGTTTCCTCACGATGTTTTCTTCACCGTAACCGCACATACCTAAGTAAACTTAGAGGCGCGAGCCGGAATCGAACCCCCGACCCTCTGCATGAGAGGCGGTAGGTCGAACCACTAGGCCACCACGGAGAGTCTAGTATTACTTAATGTACGCGCCTTGTTGAGTAAACCTGTATAGCACGACACAGCTTAGAAGGCGCGCGGATTCAGCAAAAACAGACTCTGTGTCACTTTGAATTCACCACTGAGCTTTTCGGTGAAGGAAAACATCGTGAGGAAACCTGCACGCATCTGCGAAGTAATTCAAAGATGTGTGTGAAGTCCCCAATCCGCACTGGGCCCGCGTGGGGACTATAGCCCAAACCCTCTCGTGATGAGAGGAGGCCTGTGCCCAGCAGTGGGACGCAAATAGGCTGTAGTAGTAGACTCTGTGTCAACGGCTTAAGTGTTTCGCCGCGCGCCTTCTAAGTTGCGTTCTGCTATACCACGCGATAAGGACGGGCACTTAACACAAGTGCGTCGATAATCTGTCGCAGCGAGCCTTCGAACTGATCCTGGGTTCTGAGAAGTTCTTCGAAGAGGTTCTTTAAATGTGTTTTTTTTATTCGTACCTATATTAAAAAGGTTTCCATTGGAATGCACTAAAACGCAAATAAAATTGGTATTTTTTAAAAAGATACCGGCTGTCATATAGACTTAGCATCCATATCCATACTAATACTAATATTATAAATGTTTGAGTCTGTCTGTTACCTCTTCACGCTTCAACTTATTATAAAGGTGAAAGTGTGTTTGTTTGTCCTTCCTTCACATCGTAAGGACTGGACCGATTTGGATGAAGTTTGGTGTGGAGATAGTTTGAGACCCTAATAACATAGGATACTTTTTATCCTGATATTTTCACGGGATCGAGTTTTTCAATACTTCTATAACTATAACTAACTATATAATAATATGTAGTACAATATCATCGGGTACGCAAATTCTAAGTCTACGCGGGACGAAGTCGCGGGCAGAAGCTAGTTAATAATATTATAAATGCGAAAGTAACTCTGTCTGTCTGTCTGTCTGTCTGTTACCTCTCCACGCTTCAACCGCTGGACCGATTGAGATGAAATTTGGCATGGAGATAGTTGGGGTCCCGGGAAAGGACATAGGCTACTTTTCATCCCGGAAAAACGCATAGTTCCCGCGGGAACGCGATACCCGAATTCCACGCGGGCGAAGTCGCGGCCAGAAGCTAGTAATATTATAAATGCGAAAGTAACTCTGTCTGTCTGTCTGTCTGTTACCTCTTCACGCTTCAACCGCTGGACCGATTGAGATGAAATTTGGCATGGAGATAGTTTGTGTCCCGGGAAAGGACATAGGCTACTTTTCATCCCGGAAAAACGCATAGTTCCCGCGGGAACGCGATACCCGAATTCCACGCGGGCGAAGTCGCGGGCATAAGCTAGTAAAGGTAATGGTTGAAAAATGTCCCTGCCCCTACTACTTCCCGCGGCTTCGTCTGCATAAAATTCAGTTATATACAAGGGCGGATCCAGCTTTCGACTCAGGGGGGGGTCACGCCATACAACCCCCCCCCTTTTTCGCGTCAGGGGTTAAAAATACATATTAGCAGTAGACCTAGTCCTGCCGAGGGGGGGGGGCATGACCCCCATGACCCCCCCCTGGATCCGCCCTTGGTTATATAGGCACAGCGTTCCCGCGTAAAGTATGCTTTTCGGAATAAAATTACCCTATGTCCTTTCCCGGTACTAGAACTACATACCAAATTTCATCTAAATCGGGTCAGCAATTGAAACGTGAAGACAGACTGGTAACTATAACACTTTTCTTCACTCTTCGAGCGCTTGGCCGATTTTTGTGGATTGTTGTAGTTCCGGGGAAGGACATGGGCTACTTTTTATCCCGGAGTAACGCATAATTCTTGCCCTGCGGGAACGCTACCACGAATCCCAAGTAAATTAAGCCCGACAGAAGCAAGAAAAAAAATGAAAAATCTTAAAAGAAACCAGTGAAAAGACGAGACTTCGACTGCGCATGTCTATCTACTAATAAAGATGACGACAGGGTGAAGAAATCGAAATTCTAATTAGTCCGTCAGTCAGGTTATAAAAAAATATTAGACACGTATTTTTCGTTTTATCAAAATAACAAAGAATGACTAAGTTAAAACACATTAAAGTTGGAGAGTGGGGGCTAACTACGTCACCGTTAGGTATAAATCGTACCTAACCGTGACGTCACGCGACATTTCAACTCAATATATCTCCGTATAAGTTTGATTACGTGAAAAAAGAAAAAATAAGTGTCCAATACTTTTCATTAATCTTCCTGATTAAGGAAAAAAAAATTGTCGTCATCCCTATTTAACGGCTTTTTCAACTTTCCATGGAACCCTCCGCCGCTAGTACCTTAATGGCAGACTTAAGGCTCTAAACAAAAAAACTGAGGACCTCCTTTTTTTTGAAGTCTGTTTAAAAAGCATGAATCATACCGCTATCTGAGGTTTAAGCTGCCAGATAAAGTTATGAGTTCGCCACGGAGTAGCTAACCGACAGACGCGACAGTCAGTTCTGCTTTTATGGTATCACAGGCTGTCTGATGGTAAACTGTCACTGTTGCCAGTAATAGGGATGACGACAACTTTTTTCTCCTTAGTCTATCAGGAAGATTATTGAAAAGTATTGGACGCTTATTTTTTCTTTTTTCACGTAATCAAACTTATACCACAGAATAAGTAATAGTACTAACGTACAGAAGGCCGACTGCTAACAAAAAACCGGTTTTGTTGCACCGTAAGCTCCCAAAGCGGCCATCTCTTTCTATCGCATGCAGCGCACTCTTTCGGAGGCCACGCCCTAGCGCTAAGGTTGGCGCACTCGAGAACTCATTCATGCGTCTAGTATTAGGTAGTACATAGGTTAAGTAGAATAGTGTTATCTGTCAATTCATGAATCAGCTAAATTCAAAATTAAGCAACACAGTCACACAACTGCATTATCATAATATACTAGCCGTTGTCCGCGTTCATAGAATTTGCGTACCCGACGATACTATACTGTACATGACATATATAATATAGTTATTGTTATTATAGACAAAATGAAAATTTGGGTTGTCTTGAACTACCTCCATACCAAATTTCAACCATTGCTATACAATATATTTTGGTCCTAATTCAAATTTCATAGCACATTTTACTCTTGCGCGCGACGTACATTAAGAGTTTACGCGCGCGCGTGCATTCGCTAGCAGTGCGCGGCAACCACTACTCATCACGCCACGGTGCGAAGCCGGCGGGTACTTGTATCGAGCGCGAAGATATCAAAGAGTGCGCCGCGCCTGCTTATACGCAGATATATTGAGTTGAAATGTCGCGTGACGTCACGGTTAGGTACGATTTATACCTAACGGTGACGTAGTTAGCCCCCACTCTCCAACTTTAATGCGTTTTAACTTAGTAACATTCTTTGTTAATTTGATAAAACAAAAAATACGTGTCTAATATTTTTTTATTACCTGACTGACGGACTAATTAGAATTTCGAATTCTTCACCCGTTCGTCATCTCTATTTGGAAGCGAATATTTCACTAACTACCAAGCTGTTCAATAGGTCAATGCTACTACTACTACTACTACTACTACAGCCTATTTGCGTCCCACTGCTGGGCACAGGCCTCCTCCCATCACGAGATGCGGGCCCAGTGCAATATTTCTCTAAACATTGGCGTGGCCTTCATTCAAATCATTTTCTACCACACAGCTAGAGATCTTCTACTATCTAAAGTCCCGCGCCTTCACGTTTCAAAACGCTTCAGTTTTTTTATTATTATTTAAAAAGCACCACCAACACTCTCAACACATAGTTGACGGCTGTCTCAGCACGCACACATGTGTTGAGAGTGTTGGTGGTGTTTTTAAATACATTGAAGCGTTTTGAAATGAGAAGGCGCGGGACTTTAGATAGTAGAAGATCTCTACTTATGTTATCTTAAATTATTTATTAACACGCTTTTATTAGGTCGACCTGTATGTAACTATGTAATGGAATCTTGCAAGTTAAATTTGACCCACTTTCCGATTTCCGATTGAGCTGAAATTTTGCACGAATAGGTAAATCGCGTGACAATGCAATATTATGATGACGTGGAGCTGATCTGATGATGGAGCTGGAAGGTGGCCGGAAGGAACTCCGTAATAAAACTACATAAACCCATCGAATTTGGGCTCGTTTGATTCGTCTTGAAGGGTAGATGAAGGAATTACAAAGAAATTTTTTGAAAAACTTATTCATCTCTCATCCATATTTATTCATACTATCCATAATAATCCATATTAATGTTATAAATGCGAAAGTAACTCTGTCTGTCACGCTTCAACCGCTGGACCGATTTGGATAAAATTTGGTATGGAGATTGAACGGGACGGACTGTATGGATCCCGTTCGATCGGAATACTGTTTCTCTTTCACTGGTTCTCTTGAAGAAAATAAAACAAGTTTTTACAAATCATGATGAATGCGTGTCTGAATTAGTGAATGTCCAATCGCGTCTGTGGTTCCGGGTCAAGAGGACGAGAGGCGCGGAAGGCTTAAGCGGGGTGGGTCAGGTGCACGGGGGGAAAAGACAGGACAAAAGAAGATGGCAGGCGGTTTTCTATTGGGCGAGAGATGGAAGGTCACATGTGAGCAAGGGCTGTCTGTATGTGTGTGTGTTGGTGTTGCATCATCATTTAATTATTTAAAGAAACTTTACAAATATTATTCAAATATTACTTAACAAACAGAGAAATGTACTAAACAATGAGATCACGACATAAAATTTTTACGTTAATTAATAAAATGCACTATAAGTCACTCAGCTGTTAAAACAGTGTCTCGCACATTGCTCCCGCCGTTCATCGCCGTGGCGTTGAAGCTTCGCTGCGTGCGAGGCTCGTAGTCTGAGGGTCGGTGGGCAGTATGACTAGCTTCTTAGTGGGACGTCGTAGAACGCCGCCTTTGGTTCGCACATCTGCGACGCGCACGATGCCATCAGGCCCAGGGTGGACGGCCGTCACGACTCCGCGCGGCCATGTGTTGCGGGGCAGGGTGTTGTCTGCGATGAGTACGACGTCTCCTGTGGTGAGAGCAGGACCTCGTCCGTGTGTCTCCCGCCGGTGTTGTAGTTCGGGCAGATACTCTCGAAGCCACCTTGACCAAAACAAATCGGCGAGTTTCTGGGACGTTCGCCAGGTGGTGCGTTTGATAAGATCGCGTTCAGTGAAGGTGCCCGGCGTTGGCGTCCACGCAGAGCCTCCAAGCAGGAAATGATTTGGGGTGATAGCTTCTGGGTCTTCTGGGTCAACCGATACATGGGTGAGGGGCCGACTGTTTACAGTGAATTCGGCTTCAGCAAGGAGGGTGATGAGCGTTTCTTCAGAGGGGTGACGCTCGTGCAGCGTCACCTCGAGTGCTGTCTTCACAGCGCGCACCATCCGCTCCCAGGCTCCTCCCATGAAAGGGGCCCCGGCAGGGATGAAACGCCAGTTGATTCCTCGCCGTGTTGCTTCATCTTCTGTAGCGTCATCGAGGGCGCGCCGGAGCTCCTTGTCAGCGCCGCGAAGGTTGGTGCCGTTGTCTGACCAGAGCTCCGTCGGACAGCCGCGGCGTGCGATCATGCGGCGCAGCGCCATGATGGCGGAGTCAGTGGTGAGTGTGTGTGCTACTTCTAAATGCACGGCGCGGGTGGTGAGACATGTGAATAATGCTACGTATCTCTTCTGGTGGCTGCGGCTCACGGTGACAGTCAGGGGGCCAAAGTAGTCTAGGCCCGTGAAGGTGAACGCCCTCTGGTGGTGGGCCAGCCGGCAGGCTGGGTGATTGCCCGTCGGCGGCGATGGCGGGGAGGCTCGCCTTATCATGCAAGGCGGGCAGCGGTGGACCAGCTGGCGTGTACTGGGCCTCAGATGAAGCACCCAGTAGCGCTGCTTGACCTCATTGACTGTCAGCTCTACCCCGCCGTGATGTAGTGATCTGTGAACAAAGTCGATGTAAAGTTTCGCTGTTAGATGACGACCGTCGAGTATCGGAGGTGTTTTGACTAGGTCTGTGACGTCACGAGCTGCTTCAATGCGGCTGTTAAGTACGATCAAGTTGTCTTCTAGTTTGACTGATACTGACTTCAGTTTGCTGTTGCGAGATACGCATTCCTTGCTTCGTAGCGCCTTTATCTCTTCTCCGAAAGAATCTTCTTGTGAGGCTCGTACTATGAGATGTTCCGCCTGTTGTATTATTGTGCTATTTAATTTTATATACCTGTCTTTAGTTTGGTGCTCTGGCTGAATTACTTGCTGTTGTCTTCGTCTTGATGATTGTTTGTTCCAGTCTCTGTCGCTGTCCTTGTTTGCTTTCGTGCGTTTGTAGTGTATTTTTTCTTTTCTGCATAATTTAATAAACTGCAACACTCTGGCTGTCGCTCTCAGGTACCTCTCCCAGCGTGAAAATCGTTCGACACATGGTACAGATTCTACGACATTGATCTTACTTGTTATCACGTAGTTAGTACGCTCTTCTCCTGTTATCAGTGACTGGGGCGTGGCTTCGTCAGGCCACTCCCCCGGGTCTTGTGTGAGGAATTCTGGCCCAGTGAACCATCTGTGTTTCGATGTAAAATCATGCGCCACGTCACGCGTGGCGTCATCGGCGCAGTTTAATTTGGAAGGTACCCACCTCCATTCGTTGACCTTGCTGAACTCTTCAATGGCAGCTACGCGATGAGCTACAAAGGGTCTGTACGAACGAGAGCCATTGCGTATCCATTGTAATACGGTCTTGCTATCTGTCCAATAGGTGGTGCTGCTTGGTTGTTTTTCGTGTTCTTTCTTTACCGCTGCAGCCATACGCGCCCCCATGACAGCCGCTTGGAGCTCAAGCCGAGGGATAGAGGTTATTTTGAGTGGGGTCACACGTGCCTTGCCTAAAACGAGTGTAACCTGTACCTCATTATTGGGGCTGGTCGTACGCCAGTAGACGGCGGCAGAGTAAGCCTCCTCGCTTGCATCCACCATGACGTGTAGTTGGAGGTCTGAAGCATTGCTGTAACCTGGGTAGGCGCGGGGAACATGTACTTCTCGTAAGTTTATAAGTTGTTTGAGCCAAACGTGCCATTTTGTAGCGATGTCCTCTGGTAAGGGGGAGTCCCACTCGATGCCTTGTCTCCACGCTTCCTGTAAAAGGCATTTACCCCTTACCGTGATCATCGAAGCCAGCCCTAGAGGGTCATACAGCGACATGACTATCTTCAGTGCTTGTCTCTTCGTTGGAGTGTCCGCGTTAAGGAGGGCCGGAGGGATGCGGGCTAAATCGAGATTAAAAGATAAACTGTCTACTTCGGGTTGCCATAGGAGTCCCAGGACTCGTTCAGTAAGTGCGCCGTGGTCGAGGTTGACAGCTTTCTGGTCATTTCTTGTTCCTCCCATGGCTTCCATAACTGCAGCTGAGTTCGACACCCAGCCACGCAGGTCGAAGTTTCCTTTTCTATGTATCTCCCGCACAGCCTGGGACGTTGTTATGGCTTCATCGACGGATCTGAAACTGTCCAAGTAATCGTCTACATAATGGTTCTTTTCTATGGCTGTCACTGCATTGGGATAAACATTGACATATTTAGACGCATTTAAATTTTTCACAAAAATTGCAGTTGAGGGCGAACATGTGGCTCCAAAGATGAGCGAAGTCATTCTATATTCACGGGGCGGTGTGTCCCCTCTCTCCCCTCCTCGCCACAGGTATCTAAGAGCGTCTCTGTCTTCTGAGCGTATGCTTACCCGCATGAACATCTCTGCAATGTCAGCAGTTACGGCTATTGGATGACACCGAAATCTCATCATAACACCTGGTAATGACTGCAGGAGATCAGGGCCAGATAAGAGGTGATCATTAAGGCTTACTCCTTTGGTAGTCGCCGCTGCGTCATGTACAATACGTACCTTTCCTGGTTTCATTGGATTTAATACTGGAAAATGAGGCAAATACCAGGTTTTGTGAGGAGGCTTCATCGTTGGAGCAGGTTCTGCATAACCTTTCTCGATTAGACCGTCCATCTGAGTTTCATATTTTTCTTTCAGTTCTGCATCCTTGTCTATTCTCTTCTCTGTACAATGTAGTCTGTTTAGGGCAGTACTAAAATTGTATGGTAACTGTACCTTGTCATTTTTCCACAGGAGACCAGCTTCATACTTCCCTGGCGTAAACTCTCGTGTTGTTTCTTCTAAGAGACGTTTTGCTCGCTCCTCTGGGTCAGAAGCGGGTTTCACTGGGTTAATGGAAAGAGATTCTATATTAAAATAGTGTTCCAACTGTTTGTCCATAGAGTTTTCTACATCATTGATGAAATTAACACGGTGGCCTATGGAGCGAGTCTGAGCCCCATGCAGGACCCATCCCAGTGGAGTAAGCGATGCGACAGGCTGGTGTTGTTCCCCTCTTCTGACATCTTCTGCGATGAGCAAGTGCCAGTTGTCCTGCCCGATTAGGATGTTCGGACGGGCACAAGTATATACAAGGTCATTTTTAATATCACTAAGGTGGGGACACTCTTTGATAACAGCCTCATCGACCCGCTGCATAGATAATGAAAGGTTACTTACAGTTCGGGCTTGTATGTCAAACTTTCGATCTGTTCCAAGCGTGATCTTCACTCTACGGGAGCCTGCATTGTGGATGTTTGAGTCTGCAATTGCTTCAATGTGCAGCGGGTCGATGGGTCCTTCTGCTCCAACCTCTGTTGCTAGCTGGTCGTCCACAAGCGTCACCGTTGACCCGTCATCAAGGAGAGCCCATGCTTCACGGCAGCCTTCAGGTCCAGACACTTGGACGGGTAGAATTTTCAAGAAAGAGCGGGCTTTCAGGCCCCATGCACATGAGACCGTTTCAGCATCTGTAATCAAAGATGAGTTGACACTTTGCACATTTATGAAATGAAGCAGTTTATGGTGGTATCTAGGGCAGTTTTCCACTCCACACGTCTTAGCTCTACATGTATGTGTACGTGTCTTCACTTTAAGGCACTTGAAGCACAGGTGATGTTGTTTAGCCAGGTCCCATCTTGTATCACTCGACGCTTGGATGAATAGGTCACATTGTGTAGCTTCGGTATGATTGGCTTCTTGACACACAGTACATCTCTTTTCAACTGTAGTAAGTGTCCGTTGTTGTGACTGTGACAGGGAATGTACCTCAGGCGCAGCATACGGACCACAAATATCGGCTTCACGCTGGAGAAATCTGCTTATTTTCAATAAGTCTGCTTCATCTTTAGGCTGAACAGCTGCAAAGTCGTACCATCTATATCGAATGTTCAAACTGAACTTTTCAATAATAAGTTTCGTAATTTCTGGATTATGTAGATAGTAGGCGCGATCTAGCGCTCGCAGAGTGGCTACTATATTGCTCACGCGGTTTGCAAATATGCAAATATCTCGCGGTTGGTCGGTCAGGCGAGGCAGGGCACGTAAACGCTCCAATTCACTTAGTGCTATCGCATCTGGTCTGCCGAAGCGAGCCTCGAGCGCCTTCATCATTTCTGCCGGGGGCGCTCCACAGATAAATAGTTCTTCAATCGATTCACGCGCTCGCCCTTTGACACTGGCGCGAAGACGAGCAGTGTTTTCACAGTCACTAAAAGCTAGGTGAGTTTCCCTGTAAGCGGCCTTAAAGGCAAGCCAATATTGGTGTGAGCCAGCGAAAGTTGGTAATTCCACCGCTATTTTCCTCTGTTGTCCCGCCGTGATGGCGCTGCTGATTGCCGCTGTCAAGTCAGCAAGCGGATTAGTATGCCCAGCCGTAGCGCGATAATCGTCAGCTAACCCCTTTACATTGATGTCAGTCATTACTTGTTCGCGCCAATCGGTGGCATATTGTTTCGGTTTATCATCACTTGCTTCCTCCTCGGTCTCTATTACAGCTAATCGAGCCGCGGCTAACTCCAATTGAAGTCGCGCGACTTCCTGTTTCGCTAAGGCTATTCTGTGTTCTCGTTTCAGTGTACTATTCTTCGATACGGTGCCGGCGTCTCTGTCGGTAGGTGGGGCTGACGCCGCGGAGCATGTCGTCGCTGTCCCCACGAGCGACATGCCGGAATGCGTATGCTGGAGTTCGTTCTTCACGGTCGGCGACTCGACAGCGGGAGTTTCCCGCGTGGTTATTTCTGTTTCTGTAGCTGCGGTGCCCGACGGCGGTGACTCCATCTTGCTCTTTCCAGAACGGGTCGACGGCATGACTTGTAATTCTCGAAATAAAAGAATCCGGTTCGAAGGACCAATGAACGGGACGGACTGTATGGATCCCGTTCGATCGGAATACTGTTTCTCTTTCACTGGTTCTCTTGAAGAAAATAAAACAAGTTTTT
This sequence comes from Aethes cnicana, assembly GCA_963971205.1. Taxonomy (NCBI): domain Eukaryota; kingdom Metazoa; phylum Arthropoda; class Insecta; order Lepidoptera; family Tortricidae; genus Aethes; species Aethes cnicana. The sequence goes on along the minus strand of OZ020301.1, from coordinate 899,328 downwards.
ACAAATCATGATGAATGCGTGTCTGAATTAGTGAATGTCCAATCGCGTCTGTGGTTCCGGGTCAAGAGGACGAGAGGCGCGGAAGGCTTAAGCGGGGTGGGTCAGGTGCACGGGGGGAAAAGACAGGACAAAAGAAGATGGCAGGCGGTTTTCTATTGGGCGAGAGATGGAAGGTCACATGTGAGCAAGGGCTGTCTGTATGTGTGTGTGTTGGTGTTGCATCATCATTTAATTATTTAAAGAAACTTTACAAATATTATTCAAATATTACTTAACAAACAGAGAAATGTACTAAACAATGAGATCACGACATAAAATTTTTACGTTAATTAATAAAATGCACTATAAGTCACTCAGCTGTTAAAACAGTGTCTCGCACAGAGATAGTTGGAGTCTCGGGAAAGGACCACAGTTCCCGCGGGAACGTGCTAACCGACTTCCACGCGGGCGAAGTCGCGGGCAGAAGCTAATAATAAATAATCCATATTAATATTATAAATGCGAAAGTAACTATGTCTGTCTGTCTGTCTGTTACCTCTTCACGCTTCAACCGCTGGACCGATTGAGATGACATTTGGCATGGAGATAGTTGTGGTCCCGAGAAAGGACATTTAATAAAAGGATATTTTTTCGGTCCGTCTGTTTATAATCTCCGGAACTACTGAACCGATTTGAATGCAAAATGCAATTTTTATAGTAAAACACATAGAAAGAGTTAATAGACACACAGACGGAGAGAGTTACTTTCGCATTTTGAATATTATTATTAAGAAATATTATGTTTTTTTTTATAATATTATTTTTACTTGATATCCACTACCCAAAGGTTGTCTGGGAGAGATCGCTCTATTAGCAATAAGACCGCCTGCTGTATACCTAGCAACATGTTTTCCTGATCTTTTTGTTCTGTCCTGTTTTCTCTATTGTGTGGTGTTCAATAAAGAGTATTTGTATTTGTATTATTAGTGTGCATAAATGAATGTTGTATTTGAAAACTGTAGTTAGAAATGCATTTACTAGATGGCGCTGCGTGTTCCCTGCATCGCGCTATTGAGTGCCTTCCTCGAAATGGTAATATTGTTAGTTATCATTATATAAACACGGATCAAAAAACCCAGGAAAAATGGTTAAAACAGATTTTTTGTCGCATCCCCCACGAATCCCAGTGGGGAATGGGGACTATCGTTTCTTCGCTCACCAGTTGGCGCCACTGTTGACTAAGGTCCAGAGGTATAGCCGTCTAAGGCGACTTTATAAGATCGGCGCCGAAACAAAGTTTTAAAATCTTGAATCTCATTAATTTGTCATAATATCGAGTAGCTATGCCGCAATGTTGTGCAGTTCCATTTTGTTCGAAAAAAAAACGCTTCCTAAGCGTTCACACTCGTCGCCAAATAATCCATATTTGCGATAATTTCACGAAGGAATTCACTTTTCAACAGGTAAATTGAAGAAAGTATAATTTATATCACGAAGCCCGCCAAAACCAGTGAAAAGTGAATGTTATTGGACCTCACGCGACACTAGCGCCTCTGGTGGCAAATTCACACGCGATAGCCCCCATTGATCAAGGTGGTTCGACAAGGTTCCTCATAGCCCAAAGCTCACGAGATGACGCCACTTTTGTAAATTTCGTGTTTCTATGTACATATTTGCCAACTCGGCTGTTCCTTAAAATATGTTTCGCGACTACCGTAGTAAAATATTCAACTAATGAACCAAAAATTTTACAACTGTACGTAAACTGTAGCGAAATTTGTACAAAAAACCGGCCAAGTGCGTGTCGGGCCACACGCAATGTATAGGGTTCCGAAGTTGACGATGCCCTTAGTACCTTTCTAGACTGCATCTTAGCTAGGCTGCGGTATGACGAGCCTGCCCGACGACGCCCCTGCCGCTCTGTAGTATGTATAATGGAATTTTATTTTTCCGTACCTATGCATTTTTGCTTTGCTTGCAGTTGGTCGACTATGACCCGGAAACTTGTTCAGCCTTCTTAGCTGTGATAGTTTTCCTTTCAACTACGTTATATATGCCACCACCATGAATTTTTTCAGCTATCTGAAAACCACCATTTAGCTGCCAGGGGTGGGGACACTTGACTCTATCAAAAAATAGTACTTTAAAGCTTAAATATTTCACAAACGCATCGTTTAATCAAAAAATGGTTTTAACAAACCCACAATGTTTCTCCAAGCCCTATTCAACGACACCCCACATCAAGGGGTACGCAAGAAAAAAATTAGGGGAGGTACCCTAAAAAAAAATATTTCAAAATTTTATTGTACCGCTTTGTCGGCGTAACTAATATATATATTCATGCCAAATTACAGCTTTCTAGAACTAAGCATCTCCGAGCTATAGTGCGGACAGACGGTCGGACGCACGGACATGGCGAAACTATTATATAAGGGTTCCTTGTGGACTGAGGAACCCTAAAAACAATCCTAATTCCTCATTTTGAACTTGTCACTCATACATGCATGTAATATAATTGTATTCCTTATAATTTCGCCACTTTAGAATGTGACGTGATGGAGTAAATAGTGTGTATGCCAGCATCGCAAGTAAGAGGTCTGGGGTTCGAGTCTCTGCACCAAAGATGTATTTTTGCTTTTTTGTACTAATCACAAAGACATCTATACGTAGGTATATAATTTACTTTATTTTAACGGGGCTGACATAGTCACTTGTGAATGTTGTCTTTAAAAACTGTAGTTAGAAATGCATTCACTAGATGGCGCTGCGCGTTTCCTGCATCGCGCTATTGAGTGCCTTCTTCGAAATGGTAATATTTGGAGTCTATCTTCTATACATGTCAAAAAATCCCGCAAACTAGATTAACGTGGCCCTATCCTATCTAGTGGATTAGCCACAACCCCTTTTTTTGTCATATTCCCCACGAATCCCAGTGGGGAATTGATTAAAGTGTTTATTAAAACTGATTCACATACAAATTCGGCGACTTAAAAATAAAATAATTGAATTAAAAATAAAATTTAAAACTAGAACTAAAAATAACTATAGAAAAAACACCCCTTCCAAAATTTCATTTTGCGGCATGGTGCCCATAACGCTGGCGGCGTTACCTCTCTGGATTGTTAAAGAAATCCTTTGCGATAGGTAAGCGCCAGCCCTTGGGTCGCCGGTTTTGTCGATCAAGTGGGCCGACAACATCCTCATGAAAGCTTTCATGTCTGCCGACCAGGGACCCAGAGTCTCAACCGCGAGAGCCGCAAACTCATATTCATGCATTATGCATGAATACTTTCGGCGCTTGAGACTCTGGGCCTGGCCAGCAGCAGCGCCGGCTTGTGACCAGAATTGATTGACCAGACTATTTTTCCTGCCCCTTAGCACGCGTACTATCTCTCAAGTGTATTATATCCTAAACACCAATTAGAATTTTTTGCTTTTACATTAAACTAGCTTCTGCCCGCGTGGAATTCGGTTATCGCGCTCCCGCCGGAACTATGCGCTTTTCCGGGATAAGATAAGATAAGATAAGATAAATTTTATTGTCATAACTGTGTACATTTGCTCTTATAATTTATGCATATAATATACATACTAGTGCCAACAGTTTGCCCGTTTCGGGCGTACAATATGAAAAATATAACTAAAGATTCTAATTCAACATTCATGTCACTTATTTCTAAATATTATAAGTTTGAGAAGTATTTTATTTAGATATTAATGAGTTTACATAATTTATTTACATTCTTAATTTTTGTCATTAAAATATTCACTTAAATTATAATAACATTTCCCTATTAGCCACTCTTTCAGTTGTCTCTTAAATTTTATCCCTTCCAGGCATTTTATTGAAATTGGTAACTTATTAAATATTTTGATTCCAATTACATAAGTACTATTCCGGTAAATATAACTCAAGGATTTTACTACGCACATATCATACAAATACTGTGGTCTTAAATTATTTTTTGTTTCGGATTGTTTACAAAAATATCCAGTATTTCCTTTTACAAATACACTTATTTCTAGTATAAATAAACACGTCAAAGTTAAAAATTTCAGGTCTCTGAATACCGATCTTAATGAGGCATATTTATGTATATTAAACATAATTCTTAAGCATTTTTTTTGGAGTATAAAAGTAGAGTGGACGTTTACTGAATTACCCCAAAATATTATGCCGTAGGTCAGGAGAGGATAAATATAACCATAATAGGCATTTCTGCCCACCTCTGCTGAAGCTATATTGGTTAATATTGATATGGCATAGCATGCACTAGATATTTTTTTGTTGATTGATTCAATGTGCGCCTTCCAGTTCATGTGAGTGTCAATGGTAATACCTAAAAATTTTGTTTCATGCACGATGCACATAAGAAGTGGCCTATGTCCTTTCCCGGGACTCCAACTATCTCTATACCGAATTTCATCCAAATCGGTCCAGCGGTTGAAGCGTGAAGAGGTAACAGACAGATGGAGTTACATTCGCATTACGATGGATTCTTCAATTTTTCAATCATCAATACCTACTGGAAGAAGATACTACAAGAAAACAACAAACAATACATTTTACATTTTTATTTGAGATCAATACGTTTTGGCTACGAAAGTTGTCGACATAGCCCAAAGAATAAGCTCTTTGAAGTGGCAGTGGGCCGGTCACATCGCGAGAACTGCGGATAGTCGTTGGAGTAAACGCGTTCTTGAGTGGAGACCACGACAAGGCAAGCGAAGTGTAGGGCGCCCTGTTGCCAGGACAGGTGGAGTGACGATTTGCGCAAGGTGGCCGGTGTAGATTGGATGCGGCACGCCTTGGACAGAGCTCATTGGCGTGCATTGGGTGAGGCCTTTGTCCAGCAGTGGACTACTATGGGCTGTTGATGATGATGATGATGATGACGTTTTGGCTCCTTTAGGAATTCGCCTACGAATTAAAACATATATATTCATGCAGTCTAGCTCCGACCAGAAGCGCAGGATTGTCCTGATGTCTCCGCAGGCTTCACGAAGCGACCCCGGGGTCCTGAGGATCCCAGCCTATTGTGTAGCCGCCGCCTCGCAGTCCAGGACGACATGAGTGATTGCGTTTGTTTAGCCGACGACATCCCCTGCATAGGGGGCTGTCAGTTATACCTATAACATACTAATGTTTGTTGAGTGGACAGTCATGTGAGACGGCGGTCTGGGTGTGGTTCAACTTACCCGGGATCGTCTGCATGTGGTCGGTGTTGTTTTGTTTTTCTTGTGTTCTACGACGCAGCCATGTCCTAAGCTGGTTGAAGGCGATAGGTATTACTGGTTGCGGATCGTGTACCTTTTGGTCTGACCCCTTTCGGGCCAGCTGGTCTGGAACATGGTCTTTATTCCATGCCGCCTGCCGCGCTTCGTCGCCGCCGGCCGCTCGGTAAAATAAGCTCGTCCGGAGCGGCGGTCGTGGCATCACGCGCTTCTTTTTGCGGCGTTTCGCTTTGTTTTCGCGGCTTGCCGCTTTGTTGCAATGACAGCACCAAGTACCTACCTTTCGACACAGGCGCGGATCCAGCCCTCAAAAAAGGTTGTGGGCATGTGCGAAAATTGGTCAAGTGCGAGTCGTATTAGAGGCTGGCCCAAAAAACCAACGTAAACGGTATTTTTTGCCCTAAAGCTACAAATAAGAAAAATAATGTACTTATTTTTAACCGACATCGATAAAAGGAGGTTCTCAATTCGTCTGTATGTTTTTAGGGTTCCGAAGTCCACAAGGAACCCTTATAGTTTCGCCATGTCCGTCCGTCCGTCCGTCCGTCCGTCCGTCCGTCCGTCTGTCCGCACTATTGCTCGGAGATGCTTAGGTCTAGAGAGCTGTAATTTGGCATGAATATGCATATTAGTTACGCTGACAAAGTGGTACAATAAAATGTTGAAATATATTTTTTTATAGGGTACCTCCCCTACTCGTAAAGTGGGGATGTAATTTTTTTTTCTTGCGTACCCCATGGTGCGGCATATCGTTGAATAGGTCTTAAAAAAATATTGTGGGTTTGTTAAAACCATGTTGATTAAGTGATGCGTTTGTGAAATATTAAGCTTTAAAGTGCTATTTTTTGTTAGAGTCACGTGTCCCCCCCCCCTGCCAGCTAAATGGTGGTATTTGGATGGCTGAAAAAAATCACGGTTGTGGCATATATAACGTAGTTGAAAGAAAAACTATCAGAGCTAAGTAGGCTGTACAAACTTACGAGTAATAGTCGACCAACTTATAATGATGATTTTTCTCGAGCGGCAGGGGCGTCGGGCGGGCACGTCATACCACAGGCTAGCTAGATGCTAATAAGTCTTAGAAAGGTACTGTGGGCATCCTCAACTTCGGAACCCTATAATTTGCGCGTGGCCCGACACGCACTTGGCCGGTTTTTTTATTTTTATATGTATGTATGTTCCGCGATTACTCCGTCAATTGTGAACCGATTTCGATGTTTATTTTTTTAATCGAAAGGTGGTACCTTCGGATTGGTTCCATTTTAATTTGGTTCAGTTTTGATGATGGTATCCATGAGAAAATGAGAGAACTCCTCAAAATTTGTTAGCACGTTTATAATTTTGCCATCAATTTCAAGACTACAGTGAGACTTACGTCCCATCGTACCTTCATCGTACCCATGTTTGGAAACTGCAGCCGAAATTTTTTTTTTAAATAAAGAAATAAAAACCGACTTCAAACTCCGACAGCCTACAAAGTCGGTGTCAAGTGAACCGACCCAAAGCTGATGACAATCTTATAGTGAAATTGACACCGACTTTGTAGGCTTTGTCGGAGTTTGAAGTCGGTTATTCTCTTCTTTTTTTTTATTATATTTGAAACAAATATGAAGTACGAGTATAATGGTTTGCAAGCTTATGTTTTTTATCTTAAAGTAAGTATAATTAAACCTGCCACAAATTTGAAAAGCCCAAACAATGCTGGAGGCGCGAAAATTAGCTTATCCAAATACCTACGACTTCTTCGAAAAATTAAAAAAAATCGAATTACCATGTGCCGGTACCGACGATTCCGGTTGAGGGCACGTACAGGCCACTTCAATGTCCGTAATATAGGGTTTGTAAAGCTGCTGTATGGTTTGGAAATCGTTAGAGCAGTTTTCAAGAACGTGAGTTTACAAGTGTATTTTTAGTGACCGGCAAGATACACCGTAACGTTATCCAGGATCAGATTATGCAAATAAATAGTACGCTATGTTGACGGTCGCTATTTTTAAAAGAGCCATCTCTAGACCTAAATTTAATTTTATATCGACATTGATCATAACAAATGCGCATGTGTGACCAGATTCGCATTCTTTTACTTTTTCTGTTATCATTTTTCGTATTTTTTTTTAAATGACGGAGCTATGGGGTTTGTAAAGTAAAAAAACCGGCCAAGTGCGTGTCGGGCCACGCGCAAATTATAGGGTTCCGAAGTTGAGGATGCCCAGAGTACCTTTCTAAGACTTATTAGCATCTAGCTAGCCTGTGGTAGGTATGACGTGCCCGCCCGACGCCCCTGCCGCTCGAGAAAAATCATCATCATAAGTTGGTCGACTATTACTCGTAAGTTTGTACAGCCTACTTAGCTCTGATAGTTTTCCTTTCAACTACGTTATATATGCCACAACCGTGATTTTTTTCAGCCATCCAAATACCACCATTTAGCTGGAAGGGGGGGGGGGGGGACACGTGACTTTAACAAAAAATAGCACTTTAAAGCTTAATATTTCACAAACGCATCACTTAATCAAAAAATGGTTTTAACAAACCCACAATATTTTTTTAGGACCTATTTAACGATATGCCGCACCACGGGGTACGCAAGAAAAAAAAATTACATCCCCACTTTACGAGTAGGGGAGGTACCCTATAAAAAAAAATATTTCAAAATTTTATGGTACCACTTTGTCAGCGTAACTAATATACATATTCATGCCAAATTACAGCTCTCTAGACCTAAGCATCTCCGAGCAATAGTGCGGACAGACGGACGGACGGACGGACGGACATAGCGAAACTATAAGGGTTCCTTGTGGACTTCGGAACCCTATAAACAAAACTGATCCAACAAGCAATTCAAAAAAATTAGATTCGCGATGTCTACAGCTCTCAGAGCCTCTAGTAATAGTAGGAACAATATTTTAATTATTTAGCAAAATCTCAACATTACAATTTTCGGAAACTAGCAGGCCTGACAGTGTCTCTTTTTCATCACTTTTTAGGATTACAAACCTCAAAACGAAATATCGGAACGCTTATAGAATCACTCGTGTGTCTGTCCGTCCGTCTGTTACAGCCAATTTGCTCCGAAACCACTGCAATTTGGTACGTATATGTAACATAGTGACCCAAACACGTACCTATGACAACCTAAATAAATGAATTCAATTTACTGGGCCTGTAATTTTGAAAAAAAAAGATAATTCTCATTACTCGACCTACAGATTACTATGAAAACCTATAAGAAGTTCATGGTATTCCATACTTGAAATGATATACAAAATAATCAACGAATGGAACCCTCTCCAAGCGATTTTTACTCGCTCTTATCTCTTTTTTTTATGAAGACGTTCGAAACTATCAACCTCATTGGGCTGTAAAATGTGACATGAAAACTCTTAGCCATGAGGTATGTGTCTATAAGGCTATTTAGGGTTGTGGGCATGCCCATATTGCCCACAACGGTGGATCCGCGCCTGTTTCGACAACGAATTTAAAGATATTAAAATGAATAATTTGCCAAACAGATGAAAGGAAAGCTGGCAACGTCGCACGTAGTGTCGTTTCAGTGCAGAATGGCAACGCCGCAACTATTGTGTCTATACACGACTCGACGACTCACAAACGTAATTTTGACCAAAAAATATTGTTGATTTATGCGTGATTTATGTATGAAACGAAGTTTTTTAACAATTTCGCAACAACTAATACCCGAACCACAGAATAAGTAATAGTACTCCCGAACGCAGGTCGATGCGCGCAAATTTATTTATTAATACTGTTCCTTGGCTAAGGTTTCTACGATTGTTTTTTGTATGAAAGTCAAACCAAAAGTCAAAAACAAGTAATTATAAATGCATTCACTAGATGGCGCTGCGCGTTCCCTGCATCGCGCTATTGAGTGCCTTCCTCGAAATGGTATGATGTTTGGAGTTGTCATATATATCTAAAAGAGATTCCTGCGATGATTCTATATATCTAAAACAGATTTTTGTCAAGTTCCCCACGAATCCCAGTGGGGAATTGATTACCATACTACCTATATGCCCGCCCCATTTGAACGCGTTCTATCGCTTCAGTATATCCTAAACACAGATACGACAATTAGAGGGACCGCCCAAGGGTAACTTGACGCCGTGAAAGTCACGCGTGGGCACACTCTCTTACTCGATTTTTTTTAAATAGAAAAAGATATGTCTGCATAAAAATTTTCTTCGCAAGTGTGGAATGCGTAAGGAGCGCAATCTCATATGGCGAAACAGTTGAAAACGTGTCCAGCGGATTTGATAAGCAACAAAACAAAACACACTCTCCTCACAACCGTTTTCGCCTCAGCAGCGCCATCTGAAGGCGCTACTGCAGACTATCCGCCTAGGTGGCTTGACTGGAGTGACGATGGCAGCGCCCCCAACCCACCCGATTTGGTGTCCACTTTTGGAACTATAAAGATTGCGCTCCTTAACTTCAACCTATTCGCCAGTGCCGCTCTCATTGTAGGCGAATCTAACGACACCTCACAAGGTAAAATCTATCAAGTCGTTTAGGATACAGAACGGGAAAGAAATATACATACATACAGCATACAGGTACATTCGCAACTTTCACAAGAGCTTGAAAGAAGATGGGATGAGTGAAAGATATATTAGACAAATTGGTTACATACAGAATGATTCAAAAAGTTTCAAACCGTGTTTTTAGACAACCCAGGCTGTCCAAATGCCAAATACCTCATATTTAATTACATAAAAAAATAAAAAAACCGCCTTCAAACTCCGACTGACTGCGATGTCAATGTCAAGTTCACTATATGATTATCATTTCTTTGGGTCGGTTCACTTGACACCGACTTCGCAGTCTGTCGGAGTTTGAAGGCGGTTTTTATTTTTTCATTTAAAAATGTTTTTCGTCTACAGTTTCCAAACATTACTATAGATTTCTATACATAAGTAAATATAAATAATAAATAAATAAATATCTTGGGACATTTCACGCATATTGACCTAGCCCCAAACTAAGCAAAGCTTGTACTATGGATACTGGACAACGATATAAATACTTATATAGAGAAATACATACATATATAGATACTAAACATCCATGACTCGAGTACAAACATTCGTGATCATCACACAAAGTTTGCCCCGAGCGGGACTCGAACCCGCGACCATCGGAACAGAAGGCAGGGTCACTACCAACTGGACCAATCCGGCCGTCAATAAGTAACTCTGAAGTCTTCGAAATTGACACCGAAATCATCTATGTGCTGGCAAATTTTGAGGAGTTCCCTCATTTTCTCATGGATCCCATCATCAGAACTGAACCAAATTAATATGGGACCAACTTGGAAGTACCACCTTTCGAACAAAAAAGAATCATCGAAATCGGTGCACGTTTACTATTTATTTTTGGTGAACATACATGAAAAAAAAAATATTGCGATGAATTGAGAAGCTCCTCCTTTTTAGAAGTCCGTTAAAAATGAAAAGCCTCCTATACAAGCGTCACTCACACAGTGACAAGATTTCATTACTTTCGCTCATTCACCTTTGTGAATCTATCTGTACACATATACAATCGAAAAACATAACCCCGTCTGGCGCAGTTGGGTAAAAAGAAGTCTTCAACCAAAGACTTGGCCTGTCTGTTCGGCATACTCGTTGCGTATCAAACCGGGAGGTCTGTCAGTCCAACAGTCTATATGTCCGAAGCGCCTAAACGTTGAAAAAAGCGAAGATGCGACATCACTAAAAATGATAATGAAAATGAATTTTTCTCAAACATGCTCGGAAATGGTCGTGTTACTTTCAAAAAAGAAGACGCGAGGCTGTCCATTGCCGGCCTTGGCCAGCAAAAACAATATAGTCGTGTGTGTGTTTTTTTTAATTCGCTTGCTATTTGAGACATAAGTACAACTTCCATGGCCAAATCATCCACGATCATGGAAGTAGTAAATACTGATGTGGGGTAAGTGCGCCTAAATTTATTTCGCCCCAATGCCTTGTAAACAGCCAACTACTAGTTGAGTAATATTTATAGGTTTCGATATATTTATGTTAGGCGCACTTACCCCACCCTGGCGCACTTGCCTCGACTGACCTTACGTATTTCCTCGCTGTTTGAGAAAAGCATTATATATACCTCGGCCGCAATTGCGATTGCCGGACTCGTACTAATAGAAGGCTTCGCTTCGCTCAGCCTTCTAACTGACTCGTCCGGCAATGCGCTACTTGGCGGCCTCTGCAATAATGTACTATTACTTTGCAAGTAACCTTTAACGCCTGGGCTATATTCGAAGTCTTAAATAGGGCTCCCTGTTCCCTATAGGATCGCTCACGCGTCATGTTGAACTTTAAATCTAGAAGTTCACGAAGGGTGTTCGGTGTTCCTATAGGGAACAGGGAGATCCCTATTTTAAGACTTCGAATATAGCCCTAGTTATTATCTCCACAGAAAGCCTCGTTTAAAAAACAGACGGTTTAAATTCGACAGCCGCTCCATAGACAATCTGTCAATTTATTTTTACCTATGTCATTGGTATAGGCAAACGAGCTCACAGCCCACCTGATGGTAAGAGGACTATAGTGGCGTATAGTGGGACGCGAATGGTATGTAAGTAGTAGTAGTAGAGCTCCACTACTTCAGCCTATTTGCGTCCCACTGCTGGGCACAGGCCTCCTCTCATCACGAGAGGGTTGGGCTATAGTCCCCACGCGGGCCCAGTGCGGATTGGGGACTTCAGACACATCTTTGAACTACTTCGCAGATGCGTGCAGGTTTCCTCACGATGATTTCCTTCACCGAAAAGCTCAGTGGTAAATTCAAATTGAATTTCGCATATAAAGTTAACTTAGAGTGCGAGCCGGAATCGAACCCCCGACCCTCTGCATGAGAGGCGATAGGTCGAACCACTAAGCCACCACGGCTTTTATAGTTCAGAGCTCCACGCATAGCTATAATACATTTTTTTGGGTTTTAAATTTTTTAAAGTTGCCCCGTCTAAGTATGCAGATGAAAAATGAAAATTCCGCCCCACCCACAGCAACAATAGCCCGTATTAGTGCATTGTTGTTTACTTTGAGAATACATTAAATGCCAGCCCACGCGGGGGCGGAGTGTTTAAGGGTCTGCTGGTTTACACGAGAAATAAATATCTATTCAGTATACATGGGTAATAAATATCTTGGTTTTCACAAAAATGAGGGCACCGCGAGTGAATTCGCCGGTAGAGGCAATTGAATGAATGAATGAATGATTTATTTAAAAATATACAAACATCTTTATAACAGGTTCCTTAAAACTAGAACTCTACTCCCTAAGTAGGTTTAACCTGAGCTTTAGGATAAGCAGCTCTTCCCCTTAAAACAAACTTGAAGTTACAAAAACTCTAAAAAATACTATCTTTCTATTTAGTACAATTTATTGCGGTCAGACTTGTCAATTTGCTAAACATTAAGTATGTGCCAAATCAAATTGGCAATACTGAGGTACATATACATATGTATAAGTACAAAACATCCATGGGTCGGGTACAAACATTCGTGCTCATCACACAAAGTTTGCCCCGAGCGGGACTCGAACCCACGACCGTCGGAACAGTGGGCAGCGTCACTCCCAAAATTAGTCAAACCTGCTGAGCTCTGCCCGGGTAAAAATAGCTAGAAATGAATTTTTCCAGCTATTTAGTTCGATTTATCACCCCCAAAAACCTCCATATGGTAAATTTCATCGAAATCGTTAGAACTGTAGTGTAGGCATAAGAATCTATATCTAGCCAATTATGTGTATGTCTATTGAACATGTATGATCACTGTAAGATAGTAATAAACCAACTCTCGACTAAGATACACCTGTGTTTCCATTACTTGAGAACCCGGTACCCCGCACACCGCAGAACCGTTTTTGATAATATGATTATAATTACAAATCCTACATTGTACACATAAACATTGCTCGCAGGACTGCTGATGGCCGATAGGGCCGGAAAGTTCTCGAGTGGCGCCCGCGAACCGGGAGACGAGCTGTCGGTAGGCCTCCAACAAGATGGAGCGACGACCTCGTGAAGGAAACCGATGGAAGCAAGTAGCACAGGACCGTTCTGAGTGGCGAGCCTTTTTGTGTAACATGGTGTTCACACATCGATCCATACCTTCCATTTTTTGAACTCGGTTAAATGTTAAAAACTCCCAAAGAACCTTAAATATTAATTATGCACAACTACCTGTAATCTGTAAAATACAAATGACTGAACAGCTTGACATTAAGAACGTTCTAACTGATAATCTTTTTGTCACAATACTGACTTAATGTGGAACAACATAAGGGCTAAATTTGAGTAAAAATATATATTACAAAATACACTTTTTTTAGTTTACAACGGCTTCGTTACAAATTCATCTATGCGTTCTGTTTGTACCGTGACAGGACAAAAGATCGCGTCTTCATTCCCGCTGAACTGATTCCGATTGGGTTTTTAAACAGTTTCGACCAGTTTGATTGAAGGAACTTGTAGTTTGTTTTAGTTCTGGTTATAGACAGTACTAGCTTCTGTCCACGACTTCGCCCGCGTGGTATTCGGTTATCGCGTTCCCGCGGGAACTATGCGTTTTTCCAATAAAAAGTAGCCTATGTCCTTTCCCGCGACCTCAACTATCTCCATGCCAAATTTCATCTCAATAGGGATGACGGCAGGGTGAAGAAATCGAAATTCTAATTAGTGCGTCAGTCAGGTAATTAAAAAATATTAGACACGTATTTTTTGTTTTATCAAATTAACAAAGAATGACTAAGTTAAAATGACTAAGTTGGAGAGTGGGGGCTAACTACGTCACCGTTAGGTATAAATCGTACCTAACCGTGACGTCACGCGACATTTCAACTCAATATATCTCCGTATAAGTTTGATTACGTGAAAAAAGAAAAAATACGTGTCCAATACTTTTCAATAATCTTCCTGATAGACTAAGGAAAAAAAAGTTGTCGTCATCCCTATTGGTCCAGCGATTGAAGCGTGAAGAAGTAACAGACAGACAGACAGAGTTACTTTCGCATTTATAATATTAGTATAGATTACCATTGTCATTATATTCTTTTATCTGTATGTAACTTACTTACCTAATTCTGTTTTGTATCCCAGTCTCAGGCCTGTAGAGATCTTCTACTATCTAAAGTCCCGCGTCTTCACATTTCAAAACGCTCCAATGTATTTAAAAAGCACCACCAACACTATCAACACATGTGTGAGTGCTGAGACAGCCATCAACTATGCGTTGAGAGTGTTGGTGGTGCTTTTTAAAAAAATGAAAAAAAAATCGAAGCGTTTAGAAATGTGAAGGCGCGGGACTTTAGATAGTAGAAGATCTCTAGGAACTTTTCATTTACCGCATTTAAGATGTCCTGCCTTTCTATGTCCATCCTTTCACCTTCATAGTCCAACAAATTTACCCGTGTGGTGCCGGGTAAAATTGCACCACCCCCTCTCTTCCTGTGGGTGTCGTAAGAGGCGACTATGGGAAAAACCGGAGGACGGGCAGCAGCGTCCTCCGAGAACTACGAGTACCTTCATCAAACTGCGGTCGCCAACCCACTTGCCAAGCGTGGCGACTAAGGCAATCCCCCCCAAGGGATAAAACTGCTTGGGGGAGGCCTATGTCCAGCAGTGGACGTCCTTAGGCTGAATTGATGATGATGATGATGATGAGTCCTACAATACTATAAAATCTCATGAAAATTGGTTCAACGGCTTAGACCTGAAAGCGTAACAGACAGAGATACTTAGCAGTGGGGTTATTGTTATTATATATTAGCTTCTGCTCGCGATTTCGTCTACGTTGAATTCACTCATAGCGTTCCCGCGGGAACTATGGCGTTTTTCCCGTTTAAAAATTAACCAATGTCCTTCCTCGGGACTCGAATGATTTTTTTTATGTGAGTAAGTATTTTTGTACATTTATATGAAGGCACTCTATACAGGGTGTACAATCCAAATGGGTCAGTATGGTGAAGTCGGAAACTATGAGAGATAGCGAGATCTGTTCTTAGGAACCATGACGTCGATTTTAGATTTAATAATAATTACATTCAAACTTTTTTATTAACTCTCATACATAACCGGGAATCGAACCTGGTCATAATCAATGTGTATAAATTCTGCAAGTCCCAAGAAGCACAACACTAATGGAATCTTGTTTAAATAATTTAAAGAAAAACCCACCAATAAGATAATTATTTTATTTCAGTAAATGTTCAAGATGGTAGCCATTCTGTTGAATGCAAAGATTAATTCTTTTGGGTAACGATCGCAAGATTGCATTTCGTATTTTTATGGGGTGCATATGTGTTAAAATGTTTGAATGTAATTATTATTAAATCTAAAATCGACGTTATGGTTCCTAAGAACAGATCTCGCTATCTCTCATAGTTTCCGACTTCACCATACTGACCCATTTGGATTGTACACCCTGTATATAGCGCGCTACAGCAAACAAGAAGTATATTGAGTACTACTATAACTATAACCATCTATATGTATGAAGAGCGCCTGAAGGTTAATAAATATAGCTGCCTGGGCTCGAGCTATGAGTTTGTGGCCTTCGGGGTGGAGACTATGGGGTCATGGGGCAAAGGGGCGCTGGGGCTCCACAGGGAGCTAGGGAAGCGCTTGAGGGAGGCGACGGGAGACCCTCGCGCCGGCAGCTTTCTCGCGCAAAGACTGGCTATTGCCATACAGCGAGGGAATGCTGCCTGCGTGATGGGAACCCTTCCGAAAGGCCCTAATTTAGGTTTTTAGGTTATTTTTTAGCTTTAATTTTTCTTATTTCTGTGAATTTAAATGCTATTTGTAGTTTATTTTTAATATTTTAACTTGTTCTTTTCTGAATAAACAAATGTAATTATTTTGTATAAAAACGTTAAAAAAAATAAAAGGATTTATCTATATGTATAGTATCATCGGGTACGCAAATTCTAAGACTAGGTACGCCGGACGAACTCGCGGGCAAACGGCTAGTATTCATTATATTTCTTTAATAAAGTTGGCTTGGTGAATTAGCGATTCCCATTCAAAGATTTTTTCTTTTTTAGCTGTTCATTTTGAGTTTTCACGGTTTTTTTCTCTGAACCTTCAATGAAAAAAACAACGAGAAGTTTTCACTTCAAAAAGAATCAGACAAATCTGTACAGCAGTTCTCGACTAACGACGGGATGGAAGGGATGACGACAACTTTTTTTTCCTTAGTCTATCAGGAAGATTATTGAAAAGTATTGGACACGTATTTCTTATTTTTTCACGTAATCCAACTTTTATACGGAGATATATTGAGTTGAAATGTCGCGTGACGTCACGGTTAGGTACGATTTATACCTAACGGTGACGTAGTTAGCCCCCACTCTCCAACTTTAATGCGTTGTAACTTAGTCATTCTTTGTTAATTTGATAAAACAAAAAATACGTGTCTAATATTTTTTCATTACCTGACTGACGGACTAATTAGAATTTCGATTTTTTCCTGTCGTCATCCCTATTGCAACAATTATCCAATTTTTAGGAAGGCGTAATTCCAAAAGCATTTCGGTATCTCGGGCTAAAGGATTCAATACGGAGGTTTCAGATTTTTTTGTTCGTTACTTTTAGATATAATCGTGTTTTAGTGATAACTGCTGCGTGACGACCAAGTGACGTCATCCAGTTCTTTCTCTGTACGGATGAGCGCTACGCGCAGAACAAACTCTATGCGCAGAATAGTTAGGTTCGTCATTTTTGACCTACGCCCTTTTAGAACGGGGAGTTTTTTAGTTTCAATTTTAAGCATGAAATTTATGATTTTCGAAAAAAAGAAAAAATATGTGTCCTTTTAAATTTTTAAAACTTTAATTGTACTCGTAACTAGCTAATAAAATATACATGTTGAAAAAATAAAATGTTGGCAAAATATTTTACCAACAGATTCAGCTATCGATTCAAATCATGTTTTATATGTGAAAGTAACTCTGTCCGTCTGTTATATCTACACCATAGAAAAAGCTAAGCCTAGAATGATAACCTTCGTACAAATCAGCGGAGCGGGAATATTATAAATGCGAAGGTAACTCACCTTCGCATTTATAATATTAATATGGATTCTGTGACCAAGTCGTCGCACCATCTTATGATAGCTCGTCCTCTGTAAAATTTTTTTATAGTCTATCTGCGTCCCACTGCTGGGCACAGGCCTCCTCTCATCACGAGAGGGTTTGGGCTATAGTCCCCATTTTATTGAAATAAAAATCAAACATACATTCGAAATTATTTAATGGCATAATTCTTAAGCATATTCAAGTATATACACTTATTAAAATAATTAAAAACATAAATATCACGTGATATACACTGGCACAGACATTTATACATAATATTCACAATTTGCACAATAAATAATAATTATATTTGGTATCAAAAATGCTCACTTATACACTACCAAGCAGAGGTCAGTTTTGTTTAAATAATGGTATAATAGTACATTACAGACCTAGGGTGGTGAATTCGTAAATGCCCCAGATCGCAGGTTTCTGTGGCCCGAACCGAAGGTGAGGGACATAAATATGCGATCTGGGGCTTTACGAATTACCGCCCGTGGTTTGTCAAAAGTTTTACGTCTTGCCTTGGCCAAGAAGTGAGATTTTCTCTCCGCGTAGCGGGCAGAAAATCCCACTTTACGGCCAAGGGTGATGTAAAATTATTTAAAACATGATATTGTGTTATTAAATTAACCATCAGAATGCTTCTAAGTCAAATGTTTCTATCATAATAATTTGTGTACCTTTTTTCTCATGTGTGGTGTTCAATAATAGTACATTACACACCTAGGGCGGTCAAGTAAAGAAAGTATCAGATCGCGGGTAATTGAGGCCCGAGCCGGAGGCGAGGGCTATAATCTAGCGGTCTGAGGATTTCTTTACGACCGCCCGTGGTTAGTATACGATTTTACGTCACCACCTGGCCGTGAAGAGGGATTTTTCGTAGCGCCCAAGGGCGGTAAATCCCGCTTTTCGGCCTGGTGTGACGTAAAGAATATTGTATTGTATTATTGTGTGAAAATTTTCACTTACAATCTTGCATGAAAATTTTGCAAACGTTTCATTTCGAACTATGGAAAACTTACAAGCTGATAATTAATAAGTAACAGGTTCTTTTTCTTTGATGATGATGATGAGGTTTTTAAATAACAGTCATAGGCATCAAATGATAATTAGTAAGTCAATCTGATTCACTTTGGCAGACATACATTATTACGATTCAAGAGGGAAGAATATTCCTCGGTCGGTACGGTACTCGTCCATACAAAAATTACAAAAAGAAGAAAAAGGTTTTTAATTTGCAAGAACTTTGAATCCATTGCAAGTAAAAAAAAAAAAGTTAAACCTATAAACCTAGTATTTCATTGTGTCAATAACATACTAAAAAATCACGGAGATTGGAAAATACTTAGAAGTGGACCAACGCTTGCTCTTTTTGTGTGGACGCGTAGTAGGTATTCTTCCCTCTGAGTCTAATATAATGGTCATTTTATAAACCGTATTACAACCATGTAAGCCAATTCTTCAATGTCTAAACAAATTTCGTTATCTATTAGAAAACAACTGTTCACATTTTTCAACCTGACTCAAAATCTTGCCTATCCTTTCATTCAATACTTTTGCATTTTTCTCCGGCAAAGGTGGCAGAACGTCTCTTATAACCGCACTGTTCTTCTTATGAAACAAATCGCTCAATTTCACTCCTACAGCTTGCATTTCATACAACCTTCTCAAAGCGTCTACAGTAGTTTTCCTAAACACACACAAATTGTCCAACATCAAACTGTGATACACGTTGTATTTCTTCAAAAGTCTATAACCGTGCAGTAGTCCTGATTCGTTGTCAAGGAACAAAAGCAGCCCACTGTCCATTTTCCTAGCTAAATTATGTGCAGGACCGTCCATAATATTAACATTCCATTGGTAATTAAAAAGATTATTCACTATCCTATCTAAATTAGCTGTTAAATAATCGAAAATAATGAGATCGGACCACTGAGCTAACTCCACAAATTCATCAACAGTTTTCTTATTCAGCTTGACATCTATGTGATCGAAATTCTCAACCTTTTTCACTTTAGTAGCTTTAGCCTTTAGCTTTTCTAATAGAATGTCTTTAGTCGCTGAGTCGTTTTCGTTCAACGCCATTTTGAATACGTCATGCTTGTTCAAATGTCTGTTAGACGGTTTGAATATGTCTGGTATTGTAGCTGATTCCAGGCTAGGTATATACTGGGTTAGAACTACAGCTCGATTAGTGTTCCATTGAGCTGCCGATATATCACCAGCAACGCTGCTCCAAAGCTTATCCTTTAGATCAACAATCTTCAAGACTGAAGGCGCAAGGTTGGTCAGATTCATCAGTCTTGCAACATAGAAACTGAAGATCTCTCCTTGTATCTGATCAGTATTTTGCCTGTACCTCACGCAAGCTTGGACCCCATCCTTGAAGGTCACCAGTCGATTCTGCATCCTTCCACATCCTGGTTTCATCTTCACTACCTCGCTCGCATCAACATACTGTTCCCACAATTCTCCAGAATTTTCCCCGTACCCTTGCGGCATTGCATCTTCTATCTCCGGGCCCCAGTAAACATTATCAAATAGTACAGTTCGGTCGTTAGGAACAAATGTCTTATTTGTATTTAAAATTTGAGCTATAACGTGTCTATGGTGTGATTTGTTATCTTTTAAGATTTCCCTCATATCTTCAGTTAAGCTTTTAGGATAAACATCTTTGCTATACTTATGATCTCCGGTGAATGATACTGATGCGTATTTCGCTTTATCAAATTCAGTCTTTTCGCTTTTCAATGAATTTAAAGCCCTTAATTCTCTACTATTATTAACAACAACTTTCTCTATTATGGTTGTTTGTGATTTCATAAGTATAATTCCTATTGATAATCCAAAAATAAAACTTAGGCATACACTTAAGAAGCAGAGGCTGTATTTGTGTTTATTTCTTCTTGTTAGATCTTCTTTGTAACTGAAGTTGTTGTATTCTATACTCTTCATTGGACATAGGTTTTTGAAATCTATACTTTGTTTGATGTGTGATATTTTAATTTCTTTCAAAGTGGGTATTCTGTCGGCCATTTTCTTTTCATATACATCCGCCCTTTCTTCGACGGAGTAGGTAGCGTCCATTTCTGGTTTCTTCTATTCGCTTGTCATCATTTTATCTGCAACAA
This sequence comes from Aethes cnicana, assembly GCA_963971205.1. Taxonomy (NCBI): domain Eukaryota; kingdom Metazoa; phylum Arthropoda; class Insecta; order Lepidoptera; family Tortricidae; genus Aethes; species Aethes cnicana. Next base: position 878,884 of record OZ020301.1, on the reverse strand, counting down.
ACAAAAAATAACATAAGATATCGAAGCAAACTTTATTTGAATTTTTAGAGTATTCGGTTGGCAAACGAGCACATGGACCACCTGATGGTAATTGGACACATTGGCCTATGGATATAAGGAATAATTTAGAATATGAATGCATTGCCGATTACCGACCGATTTAGATGAAATTTGATATGGAGACAGTTGGAGCCCCGGGAAAGGCTACTTTTTATCCCGGAGAAATGCATAGTTCCCGTGGGAACGCGATAACCGAATCAATATAAAGCTGCGAAAGTCCACGATAAGATCGCCTATTGTCACCCTTCTTCTTTGTTAATTGTATTTACTTGTGTAATTGTTTTTTGGTGTTCAATAAAATGTATTTGTATTGTATTGTATTGTTCACTAGAGATATACCATAGACACATAAGGCCCCGGTTCCTATATCCACGAAACGCCTCGTTTTGCCTACGGACGGTTGATTTTTGACATTTGTTCCATAGAGAATCTGTCAAATTTTAACCGTCCGTAGGCAAAACGAGGCGTTTCGTGGATATAGGAACCGGGCGAGTCTACTTTTTGTCACAGCATCATTCCTATATTTAACTCTTAAAAACCATAATTTATCATACAAAAACCACACAGCACAGCAAATAAGAGTAAAAAAAGGTAACAAGGTAATTATACAGTGTAGATACAACCCACTATTATATGGTAGTAATACAATTAGCAGTAATAGTCCGCCCACAGCGCGTGCGTCCATCTTTTTTTTGTGGTGAAAAAAGGTTAGCGCCTCTTTGGAGCGAGCTGTGTTGTTTAGTGGTTTTCTTCTGTAATGTTGATTGATTTTAATGAATTTTGGATTTGTTTTGACCAATTAATTATATTTCCCTTTAATTACTTAGTTCATTTGTCAATAAAAAATAATATCCGACATATACCTCTATTACAAGTACGAAAGAGTCGATAAAGAACAAAAAAACAATTCATTTATTTTGTTTAATTTTCTATTACTAATAATAAATCCGTTGAAGAAGTCGCGTCAGTGACTTGAAAATTAAAAGAAACTATCACGTTGAGGGGACTATGTAAACGATATTGAACAGAAAATAATGATATTTAGAAAAATTGTCTGTATGTATGTATGTCCGGATTTAACTCGAAAAGTACGGGTCGGATTGCAACAAATTTTGGTATGCGGGTAGTTTATTAACACTGGTCAACATATAGGCTACTTTTTATCCCGGAAAACGCATAGTTCCCGCGGGAACACTTTTACCAATTCCACGCGAACGAAGTGTAATATTTTTCTATATAGGGGCAATTTCGCGGAGCTATGATTTCACAGACAGACACACTGATTTTTATTATTACAGTTAATAACTAAGAATACAAGTTTAGTCACAAAATGGTAAAAACACCTCCTCAAATATCTAACGCTAACAAGTGAGACGAAGCAAAACGCATAATTCGTTTTTTAGACATTTTTTATAACACCCGCCGGAGCGAAAGGTCGTAAACGCGTTAAACGATATTCCAGTTTCAACTTTACGACAGGTTATTTGAGGTTGATTCTAAGTTGCATTTGTGCACGTTTTAGTTTCTTTTGATTTTAAATGGCGTTGCTTGTAAGAATTTTGTAAAACATATTCTGTTTTACGGTCGGTTGGTTCTTTTTTTAATGTGCGCTTTGGTGTATAAAATATAGACAGCATTTTTCAATTGCTTACTTATGAGCTTGTTTATCAAGTTGTACTAACAATAACAATAACTTTATGTAACTTAACCGTGGTAGTGGTGGTGGCCTAGTGGTTCCACCTACCGCCTCTCATGCAGAGGGATAGGGTCTCATGGGTCGGGGGTTCGATTCCGGCTCGCACCAGTCGCACCTCTAAGTTTACTTATGTGCGAAATTCAATTTGAATTATCACTGAGCTTTTCGGTGGAGGAAAACATCGCGCGAAAAACACGTAATTCAAAGATGTGTGTTAAGTCGCCAATCCGCAGTAAGCCCGCGTGGGGACTATAGAACAAACCCTCTCGTGATGAGAGGAGGCCTGTGCCCAGCAGTGGGACGCAAATAGGCTGTATTTAGTAGTAACTAGTAACATAAATAAAAGAATTATTGAACACTACAAATTTTACAAAACAATATAGATATTGTTACACTAGAGTGTATCTACATCCATATTAATATTATAAATCCGAAAGTAACTCTGTCTGTCTGTTACCTCTTCACGCTTCAACCGCTGGACCGATTGAGATGAAATTTGGCATGGAAATAGCCGGAGTCCTGAAAAAAGGATATAGGCTACTTTTTATCCCGGAAAAACGCATAGTTCCAGCGGGAACGCGATTACCGAATTCCACGTGGGCGAAGTCGCGGGCAGAAGCTAGTAATAAATAAATATTATAATCCATATTAATATTATAAATGTGAAAGTAACTATGTCTGTCTGTCTGTCTGTTACCTCTTCACGCTTCAACCGCTGGACCGATTGAGATGGACCTAATGTACAAAATATCATTGTATGGGAATAAAGGATGATACGAAGTTAACCGTTACAACTAACTAGACAACCATAAAAAGATGTTCTATAAGAGTTAAAGAAATGCGAAAATATACGCTGACTCATCAATAGAATCTCCTTTCACAAATAACGTGAGCTTTGTCTCTACGGGCGGCGGGCAAATGAAGTTACACAGGGCTGGGCTTCAATCACTTATATAGGGCTACCAATGGGGGCCATCGCGTGTGAATTTGCCACTAGAGGCGCTAGTGTCGCGTGAGGTCCAATTAGTAACACTCACTTTTCACTTGTTTTGGCAGGCTTCGTGAATTTCGTGATATCTAAATATATAAAACTCAAAGGTGACTGACTGACTGACTGACTGACACAGTGATCTATCAACGCACAGCCCAAACCACTGGACGGATCGGGCTGAAATTTGGCATGCAGGTAGATGTTATGACGTAGGCATCCGCTAAGAAAGGATTTCCCGAAATTCCCACGGGAACGGAAAAAAACGTGATATTTCATTTTAATATTTCTGCGCATACGAAGTTGCGGGGAAAAGCTAGTAAATTATATATTTTTTAATTTACCTGTTGAAAAGTGATCTCATTCGTGAAATTATCGCAAATATGGATTATTTGGCAATGAATGTGAACGCTTTGAAACAAGAAGAAAAATTCCGAACAAAACGGAACTGCACAACATTGCGGCATAGCTACTCGATATGATGATACGAGTAGTTATTTATAATTAATAAACTTAATGAGATTCAAGATTTAAAACTTTGTTTCGGCGCCGATCTTATAAAGTCGCCTTTGACAGCTATACCTCTGGACCTTAGTCAACAGTGGTGCCAACTGGTGAGCAAAGAAACGATAGTCCCCATTGTTAGTACGCTAGGATTTTTGTTTTTTTTTTGTAAAACTAGTTAACAAATACCGCAAACAAAAATTAACCACATATGATGCGAGTAACTAACGCATAAACATTTAGACGAGTGATTTTAATTCTTAAAAGCCAAAAGTTAATCTATTTAACAGATAATATTTTAAAAAATCTGTAAAAAGAAGTTATATAAATTTTTCAGAGGAGCTCAGACATTTCAAATCAAATCAAATCATTTATTTGTCCAGAATACAGGTAATATTGTAGGTGATACATATTTTTTAGGTACACTGTTTCTCGCCACACGGCACACAATAGTACATTACAGACCTAGGGTGGTGAATTCCGCCGAACCGCCCGTGGTTTGTCAAAAGTTTTACGTCTTGCCTTGGCCAGAAAGTGAGATTTCCTCTCCGCGTAGCGGGCAGAAAATCACACTTTACGGCCATGGGTGACGTAAATATATTTAGTTACAGATGATGCAACATTCTATTACTTAAAAGTACCTAGGCGACCGGCGGCGACCTTTGCTCGAGTGAAAAATAGCTAAAAACTAATTTTCCCAGATACGAGACTTAGCTAGATCGATTTCTCACCCCCGTAAGCCCCCCTACATTCCAAATTTCATCGAAGTCGTTAGAGCCGTTTTCGAGAACGCGATTACAAATATATATACATCCATACTAATATTATAAATGCGAAAGCAAGTTTGTCTGTCTGTCTGTTACCTCTTCACGCTTCAACCGCTGGACCGATTTGGATGAAATTTGGTATGGAGATAGTTGGAATCCCGGGAAAGGACATAGGCTACTTTTTATCCCGGATGAACGCATAGTTCCCGCGGGAACGCGATAACCGAATTCCACGAGGGCGAAGTCGCGGGCAGAAGCTAGTATTTATATATACACAAATATTGCTCGTTTAATAGTATAGGATATTAGGATATCATTTGCTGTTGACTTTTTTAATTTTTCTCTTGGCAACCCTAACCTAAGTCTAAGTTTACTTATGTGCGAAATTCAATTTGAATTTACCACTGAGCTTTTCGGTGAAGGAAAACATCGTGAGGAAACCTACACGCATCTGAGAAGGAATTCAAAGATGTGTGTGAAGTCCCCAATCCGCACTGGGCCCGCGTGGGGACTATAGCCCAAACCCTCTCGTGATGAGAGGAGGCCTGTGCCCAGCAGTGGGACGCAGATAGGCTGTAGTAGTAGTAGTAGTAACCCTAACCGGTACAAACAGATTGTATCTGGTAAAAAGTTCAATATGGAACTAATTCCTTGACGCTACCTGGTTAGTAAGAATGTTAACGAGATTCTTCGCAGCGCAGTTTAAATTCAAATTCATTCATTTGAAAATTAGGCAGTTTTAAACGTCAGAAAATAAATCTACAGGCACTTGCTAGTCTATTGCTCAAGACTAGGGACTGTAGCGACGTGTGTCAAACGACATTTTTTAATACATTTGCGAAAAAAAAGGAAAAGTACGAACAGGATGAACTTTAAAAACCAAAAAGCACAATAGGGACGGCGATCACTTTTTTTCCTTAGTCTATCAGGAAGATTATTGAAAAGTATTAGACACGTATTTTTTCTTTTTTCACGTAATCAAACTTATACGGAGATATATTGAGTTGAAATGTCGCGTGACGTCACGGTTAGGTACGATTTATACCTAACGGCGACGTAGATAGCCCCCACTCTCCAACTTAACTTAGTCATTCTTTGTTAATTTGATAAAACAAAAAATACGTGTCTAATATTTTTTTATTACCTGACTGACGGACTAATTAGAATTTCGATTTCTTCACCGTGTCGTCATCTCTATTATAATTTAGTGATTCAATTTTCTTTCAAGCACTTGTGAAAGCTGTGAATGTATGCTGTATTGTATGTTATGTAAGTAAGTATATTTCTTTGGCACGCACGCTCTGTAGCCTAAACGGTTTCATGGAATTTGTCGCCTTGATTTAGAGAATGACCTCTAAACTCTATTTTTTTTTTTCAAAAATCGCGTTGTTTTCGTGTTTGATAGTTTAGGAAAGACATAAAATAGAACGCGCTCGAAGGGGTCGGGCATCTGTACCGGGTCAAGCAAAACGTTATAATCCATACTATACCCTGTTCGCGTTAAGAAAATAGTGACTCATCACCGACTGCCGGCCAAGCCACGCCCCCTAGCCAATTAGAACGCTAGAAATTAGTAAGGCGAGTTCACAGTGCTCAGTTGCAGTCAGACCTTCGAAGAGATCGGTTGTGTATTTTGCGTATTACTTGTTTAAAATTTTTGGAAAATGGATATCTCACCCATTAAAAAAAATAAAAGTGGATCAATTATACATAGCGGAGAGAGACGCGTAATTTACAATGTTTTTAAGTATTTCAAAAAGACTGATTTAAATGAGACTGTGGAGAGCATAGTAATTAAAACTGCAAGTGCATGCGGTGTGTCCGAAAATACTGTTTATAAAATTATCAAAGAGCAAAAAGAAACTAATATATTGAAATCACCAGTGAAAAAAAGAGCTCGACTATCCACGGTCTTTTATATGTTTAGTAGATGTATTTAGTAGATGAGACTGCTAAAAAGAATGGCATTACAATTCTTCGTCTGCCGCCTTACCATTGTAAATTAAATCCGATCGAAATGGTGTGGGCCCAAATAAAAAATTATATTGCTGCGAATAATACTACATTCAAAATGAGTGACGTAAAAAAAATATTTTATGACGCAATCGCGTTAGTAGACGCCGATCGGTGGAAGAAATGCTGCGACCACGTGATACGCGAAGAAAATACCATGTGGAATTTGGATGACGTCATGGAATACGCAGAACAAAATTCATTTGTAATAAATGTAAGGGACGAATCTAGCGATAGTGATTAGCGATTTAAGTACTTAGTTTTAAGACAATTTTGTATTTTTATTTATTTTAGTATTTATTTTTTTACCATTTGTTGAAATGTGTTACTCTACTAATATAGCGTTTAAGTTGACATTAAAAAATACTAATATTAGTTTAAATTGACATTTTTAATTATTAATTATAATGAATATTTTATAACATGTGTAAAATCACTGATATTTTATTATTTTTCTATTACACTTATTTAAGGATTTGAAAAAAATGTTTAATTTCTCTCCATTATGAATACGCCCTTACCCTGCAGTTGCACTGATGAGTCACTATTTTCTTAACGCGAACGGGGTATAATATTATGAATGCGAAAGTAACTGTCTGTCTGTTACCTCTTCACGCTTCAACCGCTGGACCGATTTGGATGAAATTCGGTATGGAGATAGTTGGAGTCCCGGGAAAGGACATAGTTCCGGCGGGAGCGCGATAACCGAATTCCACGCGGGCAGAAGCTAGTTTAATGAAAAAAGGCCTTCTGCTTGAGTTTGTTGCGGCTCTTCTTCTCAAGCAATGGGTCTAGGAAGCGCTGGTAAATTCTTTTTGTGACGTGTAAAAGTGCCCCTACGTGGCCAATTTGCTGAATAAATGATTGAATTGAACTATGTAAAAGCAAAAAATTCTAATTGGTGTTTAGGATATAAAAAAAACTTGAGCGATAGTACGCGTGCAAATGGGGCGAGAATAGTATTCTGGTCAAAGCAATTCCCCACTGGGATTCGTGGGGAATATGACAAAAAAATCTGTTGTGGCTAATCCACTAGATAGGATAGTCGCGTTTAGATAGACTGCGGACATTTTTACAGGTATAGAAGACAACTCCAAATATTACCATTTCGAGGAAGGCACTCAATAGCGCGATGCAGGGAACGCGCAGCGCCATCTAGTGAATGCATTTCTAATTACAGTTTTTAAAGACAACATTCATTTAAGCACACTAATATTCAAAATGCGAAAGTAACTCCCTCTGTCTGTGTGTCTATTGACTCTTTCTATGTGTTTTACTATAAAAAATGCATTTTGCATTCAAATCGGTTCAGTAGTTCCGGAGATTATAAACAGACAAACAGAAAAAATATCCTTTTATTAAATGTCCTTTCTCGGGACCACAACTATCTCCATGCCAAATGTCATCTCAATCGGTCCAGCGGTTGAAGCATGAAGAGGTAACAGACAGACAGACAAACATAGTTACTTTCGCATTTATAATATTAATATGGATTATAATATTTATTCATTACAAGCTTCTGCCCGCGACTTCGCCCGCGTGGAAGTCGGTTAGCACGTTCCCGCGGGAACTGTGCGTTTTTCCAGGATAAAAAGTAGCCTATGATCCTTTCCCGGGACTCACAAATATCTCAATACCAAATTTCATACAATTCGGTCCAGCCACTAATATTAAAAATGCGAAAGTAACTCTCCGTGTGTCTATTGACTCTTTCTACGTGTTTTACTATAATATAATAAATACTACTAGTTCGTCTACTACTACAGCCTATTTGCGTCCCACTGCTGGGCACAGGCCTCCTCTCGTCACAAGAGGGCTTGGGCTATAGTCCCCACGCGCGGGCCCAGTGCGGATTGGGAACTTCACACACATCTTTGAATTACTTCGCAGATGCGTGCAGGTTTCCTCGCGATGTTTTCCTTCACCGAAAAGCTCAGTGGTGAATTCAATGAATTTCGCACATAAGTAAACTTAGAGATGCGAGAATCGAACCCCCGACCCTCTGCACGAGAGGCGGTAGGTCGAACCACTAGGCCACCACGGCCACAGTACTCGTAGTTCGTCTGCGTGGAATATAAAATTATCAATAACTTTTCTTTCCGATATCCGATTTAAATCAAATATAGCTAAGTAGAGATCTTCTACTATCTAAAGTCCCGCGCCTTCACATTTCAAAACGCTGCAATTTATTTATTATTATTTAAAAAGCACCACCAACACTTTCAACGCACAGTTGATGGCTGTCTCAGCACGCACACATGTGTTGAGAGTGTTGGTGGTGCTTTTTAAATAAATTGCAGCGTTTTGAAATGTGAAGGCGCGGGACTTAAGATAGTAGAAGATCTCTACCTAATCAAATATATCTACCTTCGAAAACTACATTCAAATCAAATAAGTGGTCGATTGACGGACGATAATTTTACGTGATAACGTCACGTCACGCTTAGGCCGATCGTGCCTCTCTAACGCTTGTTCCGCGCTCTCGCTTGCACAGTAACGTCACTATTGCGTCAGTTTTTTTCGAGCCAGCGTTCATCGATTTATAAGACGTTATCACGTCAAAAAATACCTACCCTCACATTATACGAGTAGGTACAGTCGAGTTCGCCAATATATACACACTTTTGCATCTTACCACGTTGTGATAAGGTCCAAAAGTGTACACATATTAATGAATTCGACTGTACCTATTCTAATTTTACAAGGTCCAATCATTCATACAGGCACAGGGCGGACACGGCCTATAAAAAAGCACGATTTCGAACACAATTTGAATGAAGTGTCAATGTTTGCGTGCGAAGACGTCTGTACACTTGTAAATGTGTGTGTACCAGTACGCGGGCCAACGATCCACTCTCCATCTCCGGATGAAACAAATGTCGGTAAGGGCGAGTTGGGCGCGAGACGCGCGCCGGCTAGATTCAGGCGGGTGATTCAGTGGCCATTCTGTATGTAGTACTATTAAATATTCTGTGATACAGGTTTAGCCGTGGTGGCCTTGTGGTTCGACCTACCGCCTCTCATGCTGAGGGTCGGGGGTTCGATTCCGGCTCGCACCTCTAAGTTTACTTATGTGCGAAATTCAATTTGAATTTACCACTGAGCTTTTCGGTGACAGAAAACATCGTGAGGAAACCTGCACGCACCTGCGAAGTAATTCAAAGATGTGTGTGAAGTCCCCAATCCGCACTGGGCCCGCGTGGGGACTATAGCCCAAACCCTCTCGGGATGAGAGGAGGCCTGTGCCCAGCAGTGGGCCGTAAATAGGCTGTTGTAGTAGTAGTAGATACAGGTGCACTTTTTATAGTCTATGGTAACTGGCATCGTCAATCAATTCGAATTAAGAACTCCCGAGTCACGGTGACTTCTAAAATTCGGTTAGAACGAGACAACATTATCAATTCACCGCTTATAGCTTTATTCCGTTCGATATAGGGCTCGTTTTTGTTTGGTCTCGGTGTACGTGGGTTGGTCGTTCATGGTTTTGTTGATTTTTGAATAGGATTTCGAGAAATGGTTGTGCGTTTGATATTTTAACTAACTAGGTTGAAGTCGGCAGTGTGCACGGCCAAGTCAGTAGAAAAGGGTCACGGTAGTATTTTATTTTACCAAACACACAGTGGTGGCCTAGTGGTTCGACCTACCGCCTCTGATGCAGAGGGTCGGGGATTCGATTCCGGCTCGCACCTCTAAGTTTACTGTGCGAAATTCACTTTGAATTTACTACTGAGCTTTTTGGTGAAGGAAAACATCGCGAGGAAACCTGCACGCATCTGCGAAGTAATTCAAAGATGTGTGTGGAATCCTCAATCTGCACTGGGCCCGCGTGGGGACTATAGCCCAAACCCTCTCGAGATGAGAGGAGGCCTGTGCCCAGCAGTGGGACGCAAATAGGCTGTAGTAGTAGTAGTAGTAACACATTCTAATGCCACGTTGTTACTCAATTAGGTATATGTTAAAATAGAACCGATTTGGATGAAATTTGTCCCTTAAGGGGATGAAAAATAAAAAGAAAGAAAAGAAATCATTTATTCGCGACATCACACACCACACACATAAAAGACAAAAGAAAAAACTTTTACACAGAACAAAAGAAAAAAATGTTGTGGTCTGTCACGAAGTGGACCCAACTCAGCATATGTGGTAACATTAATGAAAATGGGGATACAAGTTGAGCATGAAATTTCGAACAGACAAAGTCGCGGGCAAAAGCTAGTTATAGTATCTCGTAATACTTGTACTTACAGCCTATTAATGTCCCACCACTGGGCTTGGGGTATAGATAGTCCCCACGCGGTACCATTTCATACACATCCTAGAATAAAATACTTCGCAAAAGCGTGCAGGTTTCCTCACGATACAGTCTTTCATCGAAAAGCTCAACAATAAAAATAATCGCAAATAAGTATTACTCAGAGGTGCAAACTGAATTTTAACCCCCGACCCTCTGCATGAGAGGCGGTAGCTCAAACCACTAAACTACCATGGCGCGTCCTTTAATTTATTCCATGGAAAATGTGTGGGTGAGACTATATGTGGGCTTATTAAATTATGGGCGTTTTGGATAAAATAATGTGTATTGGAGGTAAACTGGGCGTTTTGTGAGCATTCTAAACAATATTGTCTCATTTATAATGTCCGAAAGGATTTTAGATACATTATCTTAATATATTTATCTTATTTATTGAATCAATTTAACATTTATGAAGCAGGTACTAGTTGTACCGCTATATCTTAACGCGAGAGAAGAATAAACAAACAAACACTCATACATTTTTTTTCAAATGTATTTATAGAAAATCAATATATTTATTTATATTTATTTGCGGTTGTCTGGAGGAGATCGCTCTTTAGCGATAAGACCGCCCGTTGTCACCCTTCTTCTTTGTTAATTGTATTTACTTGTGTAATTGTTTTTTGGTGTTCAATAAAGTGTATTTGTATTGTATTGTATAGTTTTAGTTCTCCATGTATTTTTATCGTTTAGTGTTTAAGATGCTTTTTATGCTATAAATAATTATTATCTAATAATTATATTAACGACCTGAATAAAATTACTTGTTCAGATTTATAATATCACAGCATGATACAACTTAGAAGGCGCGTGTATTAAGCAATAATAGACTCTGCGTCAACGGCTTAAGTGCTTCTCCGCGCGCCTTCTAAGTTGTGTCGTCCTATACGCAGTAATTTACGCATTAATAATAATATGTTGGGTCATTTCACACAAATTGACCTAGCCCCAAACTAAGCAAAGCTTGTACTATGGGTGCTAGACAACGATATAAATACTTATATAGATAAATACATACACACATAAATACTAAACATCCATGACTCGGGTACAAACATTCGTGCTCATCATACAAAGTTTGCCCCGAGCGGGACTCGAACCCGCGACCGCCGGATCAGTGGGCAGGGTCACTACCAACTGAGCCAAACCTACTACTACTACAGTCTATTTGCGTCCCACTGCTGGGCACAGGCCTCCTCTCACTACGAGAGGGTTTGGGTTATAGTCCCCACGCGGGCCCAGTGCGGATTGGGGACTTCACACACATCTTTGAATTAATTCGCAGATGCGTGCAGGTTTCCTCACGATGTTTTCCTTCACCGAAAAGCTCAGTGGTAAATTCAAACTGAATTTCGCACATAAGTAAACTTAAAGGTGCTAGCCGGAATCGAACCCCCGACCCTCGAGCCAAACCTGTCGTCCGTTAATGCCTACGACAGCAATGCGACGGGCTTATGCAGAGAGAGATGAGTCAATCAAACAATCATTTATTCAGCAAATTGGCCACATAGGGGCACTTTTACACGTCAGAAATGAATTTACCAGCGCTTCCTAGACCCATTGCTTGAGAAGAAGTGAGGGAGATACGTTTACCCCAATGAGATATAGTCCTGTATTTATGTATGTATGTGTATATCGTATTAATGTAAATAATGCATACCTCGAAATAGTGATTTTTGCACTAACACTGGTTAGCAGTAGCACTTCAAGTTAATGAACACAAGAAATATCTGCTTTACCCAAAGGTTTAACTGGTAGAGAATGCCTTATTATGGAATTAAGTTCGCTTTTTGTATTAGTTTTTACTAATCTGCGAAAAAAGTTTTTAATAAATAAATAACAAGGATAAAAACCAACCACGATGCAAAGGTCTAAAAAGTGGTCTTTTTTTCACAGGAACTTGGCCTTTGTTTACAAACACGTTTTTCAGTTTCATGTTACTTGTTAGACTGTACCTTGGTTGATTCAAGTAAAGTTAACAGACTCCTGCTCGTTAAATATGGCTGCCGAGCTGTCATTCCATACATAAACGTCATTTTATCCCTTAATAGGTAAGGGTTCGTTGATTGAAACCGTCCGTTAAAGTTAACGTTACCGTTAAATATTTTACTATGGGATAAAATGACGTTTCCGTATAGAATGACAGCTCGGCGGCCATATTTAACGACCAGGAGTCCGTCAACTAAGCATGAATCAACTCACCCTAAAATATTTAACGTTACCAGACGGTTCGAATCAACTCCCCTGTGACTCCTTTTTAGAACAAAATGTAGACTCGATTGGAAATCCCGTTAAGATCGCTTCACGATTGTGAGCGTATCGAAATCGCATCGCTGATTTCACGATCCATACATAGAACGAGCTAGCAGAGATCTTCGTGTTGGAAAAAGTGCTTTAGCATAGAAGAAGTAAGGTAAACTTAGAATGACATCATCATCATCATCATTTCAGCCGATAGACGTCCACTGCTGGACATAGGCCTCCCCCAAGGCGCGCCACTCAGACCGGTCCTGTGCCACTCGCATCCACCGCGTTCCCGCGACCTTTACAAGGTCGTCACTCCATCTTGTTGGAGAATGACAACCTTCGAACAAATCAGCGTACGCCCGAAATTAGTGTTAAATGCGATAATAGATGTCGCTGCCTAGGTAGCCTGCATATATTATTATTATAATTGTAATGTGTTTAGACAAATCAATGAAACAATAAAAAATAGAACCGACTTCAAACTCCGATAGCCTGTGAAGTTGGTGTCAAGTTCACTATAAGATAGTCATAGCTTTGGGGCGGTTCACTTGACACCGACTTCACAGGCTGTCGGAGTTTGAAGTAGGTTCAATTTTTTGTATTTAAAAATTTTTTTCGGCTATAGTTTCCAAACATGTGTACGATGGGACGTAAGTCTCACTGTAGTCTTTGAAATTGATGCCAAAATCATACACATGCTAACAAATTTCGAGGAGTTCCCTCGTTTTGTCATGGATCCCATCATCAGAACTAAACCAAATTATTAAAAGGGTTCAAGTTGGAGGTACGCCTTTCAATTAAAAAATGAATCATAGAAATCGGTTCATAATTGACGGAGATATGCGTGGTCATAATAATAAAATAAAAATATACGCGTCGAATTGAGAACTTCCTCCTTTTTTTTCGTCGGTTGAATAATACATATATATTTGAACTCCACGAGCAACATCTAGATGGCGCTGTACAGGCGAAGTATGAAAACTTGAAGCGTTTCCGATGTAGGTACACCGTAATGTAAGGAGATTGACTGTCTTATACAACAACATATCATGAAATCTAAGTTAATCCATCCATCTACTTATTAGATATTTGTTTATTCAGAAAAGAACAAGTTAAAATATTAAAAATAAACTACAAATAGCATTTAAATTTACAGAAATAAGAAAAATTAAAGCTAAAAAAATAACCTAAAAACCTAAATTAGGGCCTTTCGGAAGGGTTCCCATAACGCAGGCAGCATTCCCTCGCTGTATGGCAATAGCCAGTCTTTGCGCGAGAAAGCTGCCGGCGCGAGGGTCTCCCGTCGCCTCCCTCAAGCGCTTCCCTAGCTCCCTGTGGAGCCCCAGCGCCCCTTTGCCCCATGACCCCATAGTCTCCACCCCGAAGGCCACAAACTCATAGCTCGAGCCCAGGCAGCTATATTTATTAACCTTCAGGTGCTCTCTATTATTATTATTATTCTCCATCTACTTATTTCGATTAGATATTTTACAAATTCACTCGAAGCTTCACTACACCTATCGCAAAGAATTACTTACTATTATACTTATAATAAGTCTGTATAAGAAATATCGTCTGTAACTTGAAAATTAAAAGAAGAGGTCAAGTTGAGGGGACTATATAAACGAAACTGAACACAAAATGATGATTTTTAGAAAAATGTACTGTATGTATGTATGTATGTTCGGATTTATCTCGGAAACTACTGGACGGATTGCAACCAATTTTGGTATGGGGGTAGTTTATAACACTGGTCAACATATGGGCTACTTTTTATCCCGGAAAAATGCAAAGTTCCTGCGGGGACGCTATTACCGAATTCAGAAGCTATAAATTTACAAGATTGTTATTCCAATAATAATCAATGATCATTATTTCAAATTCACATTTCGATCTTTTATCATCATAACATTTATTTAATCGACTCTTCAAACAAATAAAATAAAATGAAACTTGAAGTGACATATGAGTTATGACAATAAAAAAGCTTAAGTAACTGCGATCGCGAAATCTTAAGTACAGTCAACAAAAAACCTGTCACAAGGATGATAAAAAATAACTCTCATACGGTATTGATCGTTAAAAAAAGACTTTTATCATAATCTGTAATCTACGGTAGCTGGTATCTGCAAATTTTGACAGGTGACGTCATTAAAGTTTTATTAGCTGTCAAATGAGCGCCTGTAATTTTTTTTAATTATGAAATATTTATAGAAGCACCTGTCAATTTTGTGCCACGTTCTTTATTAGGTTCATTCAAGCGGCATCCTTCTAATAAGAGTGTAGTTTAAATAATATACTGATAACAAGTGGTAAAAATATAACAGATTCAACGTTGTATCCATGTAGATTTTTGCGTGTGTATTTTTAAACTGTCAACATTAAGAAACATTATTTATTATGTCATATCAGTAAGTAGTGAATCAATTTGAATTTACCACTGAGCTTTTCGGTGGAGGAAAACATCGTGAGGAAACCTGCACTCATCTGCGAAGTAACCCAATCCGCACTGGGCCCGCGTGGGGACTATAGCCCAACCCTCTCGTGATGAGAGGAGGCCTGTGCCCAGCAGTGGGACGCAAATAGGCTGAAGTACATACAGTGGCGGACTAAGCCTGTCGGGGGCCCGGGGCGGAAAATCGAAATGGGGTCCCCCTCCTTGCCTGTGTAGATGTGTTGATGGTGTATGTTAGGCTCCCGTGCACTGACTACCTAACACATTTAGTTGAAATTTGTTCGCTTACCATCAGGTGGCCTGTGTGGTCGTTTGCATTTATACATCCATACTTAATATTATAAATGCGAAGCGAAAGTAACTTTGACTCTCTGTTGCGTCTTCACGCTTCTAATTTTTATCCCGAAAAACGTATCTAGTTTCTGCGGGAACGCGAGCGCTACAACCGCGCTACAAGTCGTGGACAGAAACTAGTCTATTTTCTCATATTATAAATGCGAAAGTAACTCTGTCTGTTACCTCTTCACACTTCAAAGGCTGGATCGATCTAGATGAAATCCGGTATGGAGATAGTTCTAGTCTCGGGGAATGATCCAGTAACCTTGTCGTTTGAAAGTATGAAGTAGTAAGCGCGAAATCCGGTAGTTCTGATTTTTTGCAGGCTTGTTTATGTTGTTGGTATAATGTATAATCCAAGTTTGTGACCTCGAGCGCTTAACGCAACTTTTTCAAAAATAAAAAACAAGAGCAAATTTCGGCTGCTTTTCATATTTTGGCGAATTTGACCCCAAATTACTAGTTTTTGATACTATCTTCTCAGAACGTTTTTAAAGAAGACTAAATTTGCTATGATAAGAGACTAGAACCGTCTCTGTGTACCTAATATTTTCTGACATAAAGCTTTTCAGAATTCATGATTTTTTAGAACTTTGTAATATTTTAGAAGTCATTCGAACAGCTGTAGCAGGATGTGTTTCCAATTACCTCCGTCGAAGTGTGCTATATAGTGTTGAGCACGAGCGTGTGGGGTCATGAATTGGAGTCACCTGTAGCATTTTTATTTTTATATACTACTAGCTTTTAAAGGCGATTTCGTATGCGCATAATCATCAACATTCAAACTCCCGGTCTCCCGTTCCCGTAGGAATTTTGGACGATCCTTTCTTAATACACCTCTACACCTCTTAAGAAACCTACATGCCAAATTTCAGCTTCCTACAACCAGCAGTTTCAGCTGTGCGTCACACACACCAAAAGAACTTCGGGGTAACCATCGAACTACTACCACGTTTCACCTATAGTTAGCAGACAACGCTCAGCCAAAACTGATGGTCGTAGGAAGCTGAAATTTGGCATGTAGGTTTCTTAGGCGATGCAAAGGCGCACTAAGAGAGGATTTTCTAAAATTCTTACGGGAACGGGAAAAAATGGGAGTTTAAATTTTGATGTTTCTGTGCATACGAAATCGCCTTCAAAAGCTAGTAGGATATAAAAATGCTACAGGTGGCTCCAATTCGTGACTCCACACGAGCAACACTAGCACAATCCGTCGAAGATAATTGGAAAAACATCCCGATAGCGATGTTCGATGACTTCTAAAATATTGCGAAGTTCCGAAAAATTATGAATTCTGAAAAGCTTTATCTCAGAAAATATTGGGTACACAGAGACGGTTCTAGTCTCATATTATACAAAAGCCTTCTAGTCTCATATTATGCAAGTCTTCTTTAAAAACGTTCTGAGAAGTTCGTAGTATCAAAAACTAGTCCTTTAGGGTCAAAATCTGAAAAGCATCAGTTTTTTTTTTTTTTGACAAAGTTGCGTTCGGCACTCGAGGTCACAAACTTGGATGATACATTAGGCCAACATCATAAATAAGCCTGCAAAAAATCAGAACTATCGGATTGGACCCACATGCTGATGTACTGTTACTGGATTAATTTAGGTATTATCATTATATTCCCACGGAGTCCATATTATGCGCTTAACACGGTACCACGAGCGTTGGACTTATTACTAATAGCCTTATATTATGACGATTTGTTTCCGAAAAAATCACGTGCTTGTACCTTAGAATTGGAAATGTTGGGATGTTTTACCAATAACTAAGTATCTATAAAATGGACTGTGGGGGCCCTCACGTCAACTAGGTCGAAACCAGAACATTGGCGTAACAATAGGGTGGCAGAACGGGCAAAATTCCCTAACTCACTACCTGAGCTGATGGGGCCCCGGCCCAAGAGGCCACGAGGAAAGAAAGGAAAGACCAAAAATTTCAGTTGTGCAATTTTGTAAATTAACGGGGCTAAGGCCCTATAGGAACGAAAGATTTGCCTCGGGGCCTCGAGTGCGAGGTGGTACAGTTATGCCGCTGCCTGGTCGAAACTATTTTTTCAAGTTTTTTTTTGCTTTAAGTACTATATTATTTGGTGATTTGGGGGCCCCCTAGGATTGGGGGCCCGGGGCGGACCGCCCCCACCGCCCCCCCCTTAGTCCGCCACTGAGTACATAGTAGTAAGTAGTGAAATGACTTTTTAGCTTAGGAATACCAGCTTCTGCCCGCGACTTTGCCCACGTGGAATTCCATTATCGCGTTCTGTTTTTGGCCTTATCAGGTCATATTTTATAAATATAACATCCAAGAAGTTTTTCCCAACTAACGAATTTAACCTGCGCGATTTTATGACGTCATATCTCTGAAACGCACGAACCGATTTCAATAAAACTCACACCATAAAACAGCAAACTTAATGATAATCATTTTGAATTTTATTTCAAGTGAATCCGTTATGGTGTTCGAAAGTTACCACCTCATTTTCTGAATCGAGTATATTTTACGCGATGCCATTTCAATGTTATTCAATACAAAGTATCGTATAAAAAATAGTAATAAAAATTAATATTTCGCGGTTCGGAGATACGTCGCGATTGAAAGAGATAACACTGCGCCGGCGCAGACTGGTTTATTTATTAACTTATCAAGGTTGCGGGTTCGAATCCCGCCAGGGGCACAATTTGTGTGATGACTGATCGGTAAAATTTGTTTTAAAAATATGTACTTGCTAGTCGTTTGCCCGCGACTTCGTCCCGCGTATTGAAAAGCTGATTTGACCCGTGGAAAACCATATGTTATTCCCAGGGTCTCAAACTATCTCCATACCAAATTTCATCCAAATCGGTCCAGTCCTTTCAACGTGAAAGAAGGACAAACAAACAAACACACTTTCACATTTATAATATTAGTCGCGAACCGAAGCTAGTCCAGCTTCGGTTCGCGACTTCGTCCACGTGAAATTCGGTTAGACAGTTCCCGCGGGAACTATTCGTTTTTCCGGGATAAAAGTAGCCTATATATAGGTAGAAGATCTTCTACTATCTAAAGTCCCGCGCCTTCACATTTCAAAACGCTTCAATTTTTTCATTATTATTTGAAAAGCACCACCAACACTCTCAACGCATAGTTGATGGCTGTCTCAGCACGCACACATGTGTTGAGAGTGTTGGTGGTGCTTTTTAAATACATTGAAGCGTTTTGAAATGTGAAGGCGCGAGAGTTTAGATAGTAGAAGATCTCTAGGTATCTATGTTTACCAATGTTGCAATCTACTCCCATGCCAAATTATGTGGCAATCGCACTGTGTAGTACGTACTCTTAGCTTTCTACTGGTGAAAGAGATTTTAGTCGCGGTATTTTATCGCAAACAGATAGACAGACAGACTGTTTTTTTAACATGTAGTATTTCTCTAATTTCCACTCCCAGTGTGTGAGGGCTTAATGAAAACATACCTACACTGTACATTAGTACGGCCAGTAAAAAAAGGGCGAGACAGAGGTAGGCTTCAATGATAGCGGTACCGTCAGCAAGGACATTTGGAGTAAGTATATTGACACTTTTTATTGAACCAAACTTATCATGTTTTTTTTAGCCGACTTCTAAATCTGCATTTTTTGTAACAATTTTGAAAGTATGCTGGTATGTTTGATATTATGTTGGAAGGGGTATTTTTTTGTAGTTTTATTTTTTGTAAATAAGTATTATGTTTATTGTTACTTAGCAAATATTTATTCATTTAAGTCATTCTTTGTTATTTTCTGTTTTATTTGCCAGCGTAGTCTCTTAGTCAATTATGTATATATGTAATATTTGTTATTTAGACAATATTGAATGAAACCGACGAAAAATAGTTTATCCTGTTTTGTATTGTATTGCAAATGCATCAAATGAAATATAAATCGATATATTGAGACACAGGGGGGCACCCCTATGTGGCTAATTTGCTGAATAAATGATTGAATTTGAATTGGAACACAAAAACGTTAAAATTATTTCTTGGTGACGAGTTTTTTTTTTAACCAAAATATAATCATGTCTGTAACAAATTTGCCTCATACGGGTCACTAGCCCAAGAACAAAACAACCAAACAGAGCAAAATGTTTTTTTACAAAATTGCAATTACAATTTCACAAAAGACAATTGTTGTATCTTAGACTTTAAACGCGCTAATCTTGTAAATTTCTTAATTTATTTATCCAAGGGATCTCAGAAACTGCTCTAACGATTTGGAAGAAATTTGGATTTTGCGGGGTAATGTTGCGGGGGCGAAAAATCGATCTAGCTAGGTCTTATATCTGAGGAGACTCGGTTTTAGTTCTTTTCACCCGAGAAAAACTCGGTCACCCAGGTCCTATAGAACCTTAATTAAATAATTGAGTCGTTTCTGCTGTCGCTACTTGCCGGAGGAATTTTCGGAATACCGGCCTGCGATGGTATCGGGGTTCGGTCCCGGCCCTATCGGCCGCGGCCTGTTGGACGCGTCTCATGCCAAGTATCACTATAATTAGTACAAATTGGTCAAACGACTTTTGAAACTTACAGCTAAATGCGCGTCTGGTAAGCTACCAAACAAGATCTTTAAAAAAATCACAGATTTCAGATATAAATCTACATTTTTTTTTAGATTTTAGGCTCAAATGGTAGCGGACTAAATTGTCCAGAGGAAATTTCTCAAATTTTCGATATCATTCTTCGTTTCCAAAATATCGAGCGCCAAAATAAAAAGAATCGAATAAAATGTAAGGAGTTTGGCAGTCTTATATAATTACATTGTCTCTGAATGTATGTATGTTTATTTCTTTGGCACGCCCTGTAGCCTAAACAACTTGATTGATTTTAGCTTGCGAGGTTTTGTTAGATGCACCTCGATTGTGAGAGTGGCACTGGGTATATCAAAACCTTGTTAGAACGATGTTTTCTATCACCGAAAAGCTCAGTTGGAAAACACGTGGTAAAACCAAATTGAATTTCACACAAAAGTAAACTCAGAGGTGCGAGCTGGATTCGAACCCCCGACCCTCTGCATGAGAGGCGGTAACAAACTACGCTGCCACATCCACCAAAAACCCAAATTCGAAATTCTAACATTGTCATTCTCGAACGTTGGCATTTTTTAATTTTTAAACACGGCTTTACTCTGAAACCAGCCAGCGTTTAAAATAGAACGGCGTATTTCAAAATTCGAATACCGCGGGCCCGTGCAAAAACCACCGTCGGCCTAATGACGGTGGAATCCTCTTTGTGTAAAGGCTACGTATTTATTCTGCGAATCGAACACTTAGATGTTTCTTGGTTTTTGAACGGACTTTTATTTTTTAATTGCCGAACGCTTCAGGGTTCAGTTTTAGTTTTTTTTTTGGTTAATTGTTATGAAATGCGGCTTGATGTAACTTATGTTTTGAAATATGAGTCTGTTTAATAAGGATATATGACTACTTAGATGCTTTGTAAGATGGTTGGATTTATGTGCGTGTTTTAGCCGACATCCAAAAAAGGATGTAAGTAGGTATGTCAATTATGGACGAAACATGGTGATTCTTTCTTTCGAAAGTCTGCTGTTTGTCCCTCTCTGATAGAGAAATCAAGTACTATCTTATTTAAAAAAATGCAACCGCCTCTGGCTATTAAATTTATCAAAATCAACGCTAAAATTCGTTTTTTTTTTCAGTAATTTAGCGGTAAAATACTCTTTTCTTGCATAACTACATATTTTCATTATAATCTGTTCAGTAGTTACGTAAAAGCGTGACTGTTTTATAACATTAGTACGGATATAATTAAGTAATTATATATTTATTTAGGTGTTTAAACTAAACTTCATTTACAAAAGAAGAACGCATGGCGGATTTAGCATTCTCTGCCAAAACTACCAATCAATCATAGATGTAAAATATTAAACAGAAAAATGTTAATTATATAGTACTGAACCCGTACATAGAAAGTGACATCGGTACTTGACGGCAAATATTCGAAATTCGCAAGACGGCGCTGAGACAATCCTGTCGCGCGTGTTAAACACGGTCAAATTGTATCGTGCCGTCTCGTTCTTACATTGTTTATCCTGCACACTTCTGCCACAGAATATTTAATAGTACTCATACAGAAGGGCCACGGAATCACCCGCCTGAATCTAGTCGGCGCGCAACTCGCCCTTGCCGTCATTTGTTTGAGAGTGGATCATTGGCCCGCGTAGTGGTACACACACATTTACAAGTGTACAGACGTCCTCGCACGCAAACATTGACACTTCATTCGAATTGTGTTCGAAATCGTGCTTTTATAGGCCGTGTCCGCCGTGTGCTTCTGCTATCCTGGTAGGTGATTGATATGTAAAGGGAGCGCATATAGATTGATCAGTATGGCAATAGTACATTACTACAGAGGCCGGGAAGGAGGACGTTGCAGGCCGAGTATTATATCTTTTTTAGGGTTCCGAATTCCACTAGGAACCCTTATAGTTTCGCCATGTCCGTCCGTCTGTCCGCACTATTGCTCGGAGATGCTTAGTTCTAGAAAGCTGTAATTTGGCATGAATATACATATTAGTTACGGTGACAAAGTGGTACAATAAAATTTTGAAATATATTTTTTTATAGGGTACCTCCCCTACTGGTAAAGCGGGGATGTAATTTTTTTTTCTTGCGTACCCCATGTTGTGGCATATCGTTGAATAGGTCTTGAAAAAATATTGTGGGTTTGTTAAAACCATTTTTCGATTAAGTGATGCGTTTGTCAAATATTAAGCTTTAAACTGCTATTTTTTGTTAGAGTCACGTGTCCCCCCCCCCCTGCCAGCTAAATGGTGGTATTTGGATGGCTGAAAAAAATCACGGTTGTGGCGTATATAACGTAGTTGAAAGGAAAACTATCACAGCTAAGTAGGCTGTACAAATTTACGAGTCATTAGTCGACTTATGAAATGATTAAAAAACCAATGATTTTTCTCGAGCGGCAGAGGCGTCGGGCGGGCACGTCATACCACAGGCTAGCTAGATGCTAATAAGTCTTAGAAAGGTACTGTGGGCATCGTCAACTTCGGAACCCTATAATTTGCGCGTGGCCCGACACGCACTTGGCCGGTTTTTTACATAATTAAAACTGCGATACCTAGGTAGCAAATATGGTTCATGTTTTTTTAATAGCTGTTTTGGCAGAATGTCATAGCGAACCATAGAGTAAATATTGCTTGTAGCTTTCTTTTAATGGCGGTATGCCAAGATGCTGTGTCACATATACTTATATCAAATGGAAATAACAAAAAAGTGAGTTCCCGGCTTTGGCCTGCAACGTTTGTATGAAATTTCATTATAGACCAATTGGCTATGTTGATTTTGCGTTATGACGATTGAAATAAAGGTGTTTCCTTGATCCAAGTATGCAGCACTACTTCTTGAAAAAAAGTGTTGACACTATTGACATTATTGATTTTTTCAAGAAGTAGTGCTGCATACTTGGACCAAGGAAACACCTTTATTTCAATCGTCATAACACAAAATCAATTTCTTTTTTTTACGCGAAATCTACGGCACGGAAAATTCTGAGATTTTTTTCTCTTGATACGGAAGGTTATTCCTATCCATAAAAAAATAATCGAGCACATTGACATTTTTCACCCATAGCCAATTGTCTAGCCGCGCCTGAAACGTGATACTTCCCAGGCTAATAAGAAAAACATAATATCAATATTTCACTGCATGTTTGAGAAAAGTCTGAAACTGTAAGACAAAAGAATCTGTTCTTAGGAACCATTATGTCATCAATTTTAGTGACAAAAAAAACTGCATTCGTAGATTTTTAAAAATGGCCAAGTGGTAGTTGGGCTTGCTTATATGAAGCGAAAATATTCCTAAATTATCCCATATCTCAAAAACTACGTGACCGATTTGGTTTAAACTAATATTTGTTTGATTTTTTTGTTGAATTCTAGATTATCATTTTTTTTGTCACTCCATGGTCCAAAAGTTAGAGGGAAGGGGGGGGGGGGGCATGTTTAACCAATTTAAAAGCGAATATCTAAAAAAATATTAGCATAAGTTTAGTAAAAAAACTCGTTATTGATTATTATTAATAATAATAATAATAATGACGTTTATTCCAGAAAACTTAGTTCCATATTTGTAAAATTAAAATTAAAATTAGACAAAAAATTTAATATCTATGTTAGAACGACTTATAACTATATTAGTAATTTACATTATTTTACAAAAACATTATGTATCTAGCAGCATATGGAGCGAGTTCCAATGATTAGCAAAGGGGCAGTCCAGTCTCTCCCCTATAACCTTTAGTACCCTTTATTAAGAAGTATAACCTTTATTAAGAACTATCTAGTGAAACCCCCCTCCACACTATGTTTTCTTGATTTTTTTTTCCCAAATTTCAATCATACAGTAACTTACTCATAGTATCCGAGAAAAATGGCTGTGACATACGGTCGGACAGACGGATGGACATGAGCACTGAGTTAAAAAAATCAAGGGTTCCGTTTCTTAATATTTGGCTACGGAACCCAAAAAATGGCAATAGTACTCAGCTCTCGAATCGAACCCTACGTTTGTATGAAAAATGTTCATTTTGAAAAAAGGCCTTCTGCTCGAGTTTGTTGCGGCGCTTCTTCTCAAGCAATGGGTCTAGGAAGGCTACTTATTTATACCGGAAAAATGCGTGGTTCCCGCGGGAATGCTATCGACGAATTCCACGCGGACGAAGTCGCGGGCAGAAGCTAGTGTAAGTATAAACTCACTAGCTTCTGCCCGCGACTTCGCCCGCGTGGAATTCAGTTATCGCGTTCCCGCGGGAACTATTCGTTTTTCCGGGATAAAAAGTAGCCTATGTCCTTTCCCGAAACCCCAACTATCTCCATGCCAAATTTCAACTCAATCGGTCCAGCGGTTGAAGCGTGAAGAGGTAACAGACAGACAGACAGACAGAGTTACTTTCGCATTTATAATATTACTAGCTTCTGCCCGCGACTTCGCCCGCGTGGAATTCGGTTATCGCGCTCCCGCGGGAACTATGCGTTTTTCCGGGATGAAAAGTAGCCTATGTCCTTTCCCGGGACCCCAACTATCTCCATGTCAAATTTCAACTCAATCGGTCCAGCGGTTGAAGCGTGAAGAGGTAACAGACAGACAGACAGACAGAGTTACTTTCGCATTTATAATATTAATATGGATTAACAAACCGCAAACAAGCGTATTAAATGTATAACGCGTTAAAACCCCGATTTGCTTCAATAATAACCATAAAAATGCAATAAAAGCGATACGCTGTAATTTTATCTTACAATTAAACATAACGATTTAATTCGAAGTCGTTTGTAACTTGTATGAGAAATGATTTTAATTTATTTTGTTTCTGTGTGTTTATCGGACATTTACTGCAACCTACTACAGTCTTTGCGTCCCACTGCTGGGCACAGGCCTCCCCTCATCATGAGAGGGTTTGGGCTATAGTCCTCACGCGGGCCCAGTGCGGAATCTTTGAATTACTTCGCAGATGCGTGCAGGTTTCCTCACGATGTTTTCCTTCACCGAAAAGCTCAGTGGTAAATTCAAATTGAATTTCGCACATAAGTAAACTTAGAGGTGCGAGCCGGAATCGAATCCTACCACTAGGCCACTACGGCTTTTTTTTGTCGGACATTTGAATCATGATATTTATCATCATCATCATCATCATCATCGTCCATACTAATATTGTAAATGCGAAAGCAAGTCCGTCCGTCTGTTTTGTTACCTCTTGACGCTTAAACCGCTAGACCAATTAAGATGACATTTGTGGAACTCTACAACAGTTCCACGCAGACAATGTCGCGTGTTGAAGCGGGCTGGGTAGTCCATATTTAAATCCATAAAACATCAGATTTCTATATAAACTAAAATCCATCGAGCCGAAAAAACAAATGTACATACATACATTCGTAACTATGTGGAAATTTTGAAAAAAGGCCCTCTGCTTGAGTTTTTTGCGGCGCTTCTTCTCAAGCAATGGGTCTAGGAAGCGCTGGTAAATTCTTTTTCTTACGTGTAAAAGTGCCCCTACTATGTGGCCAATTTGCTGAATAAATGATTTAATTTGAATTCGAAAAACATAAACCTTCCGGCACAGTCAAGTAAATAGTACATTACAGACCTAGGGTGGTGAATTCGTAACTGTCCCAGATCGCAGGTTTCTGTGGCCCGAACCGAAGGTGAGGGCCATAAATATGCGATCTGGGGCTTTACGAATTACCGCCCGTGGTTTGTCAAAAGTTTTACATCTTGCCTTAGCCAAGAAGTGAGATTTTCTCTCCGCGTAGCGGGTAGAAAATCCCACTTTATGGCCAAGGGTGATGTAAAATATGTGATGTGATTGTAACATGCTGCCAAAAATATTTATGACATTTTTTACGGGCGGCTGTACAAACAGGTTGTCATCCAATATCTCTACTTAAATAATAATATTATGTACGTTTGGCCTATCTGTCTGATTTATCCATGCTATTTTCTTCCATGTTGGTAAGAGTCCTTTTGCATAAAAAATTTTAAATAAAAAAATAAAAACCGCCTTCAAACTCCGACAGACTGCGATGTCAATGTCAAGTTCACTATATGATTATCATTTCTTTGGGTCGGTTCACTTGACACCGACTTCGCAGTCTGTCGGAGTTTGAAGGCGGTTTTTATTTTTTATTTAAAAAATTTTTTTCGGCTACAGTTTCCAAACAGTACATAAGTAACTCTGAAGTCCTCGAAATTGACACCAAAATCATCTACGTGCTAGCAAATTTGGAGGAGTTCCCTCATTTTCTCATGGATCCCATCATCAAAACTGAACCAAATTAATATGGGACCAACTTGGAAGTACCACCTTTCGAACAAAAAAATAATCATCTCTCCTCCTTTTTTTGAAGTCGGTTAAAAATAATAGAAAAAGCCGTTTCAATCGACTTCAAATATTTATTTTTTCATCTACAGTTTCCAAACATTAGCAATACCATGAGTTTACAGTGACCGTACTCGTTAGCGACTACGTAAACGATTTGTATGAAGAATAGTACAGCGCCCCTGGCGGTCTCTCGTTGAACTAAAATTCTTCATACAAATCGTTTGCTTTATATTTTGGAAAGTTGTATTTTTGTAAAGAGACACATGTATTTATTTAAGACGCGGCGCAAATGTCTACCAGAGATCAACGGAATCCGGGTCGTTTGGTTCATTATTGCATTCCCAAAACAGCCTTAAATATATAAATCATTGCTTTGCTATGTGCATGAAACTATTTAACAGACTGCCGAAATGTATACAGGAACTGCCTTTCAACCAATTTAAAAATAAGTTAACAAGTATATTGCTTGAAAAAAGTTATTATAATTTAAAGGATTTCTTCATCAAAGACTCTTTATATTAATTTTATTATTCTTAAAACATTTGCATGCCATTTAATATATAGCTACTTATTGTCTCCATGGCACCTAATGACATATTATGTAATAACTTATTCTTTGCAAATAAAAATCTTCTTCTTCTTCTTCTACGTAGTCACTAGCGAGGAATTGTTCCCAGTTCTACAGATTTCTTTTACAGAATACCATGTCTACAGATTTCTATTTCTACACATTCCCAAGTGTACAGATTCCCAATTCTACATAATTTAAATTTTACAGAATATTGATTCTGCATATTCACAATTCCACAGATTCCCAATTCTACATAATTGGTATTCTACAAAATAATACAAGGAATGTAACTGGGTCGACGGGTCCCCGCTACGCGGGGCCCCTATTTCTAGGTAGTTTGCCCTTCGGGCGTATATAGATAACTAACGAACCTAACCTACATTCACACCTAACGGACTGAGTGGACCCTTACCGGTAAAATAGTAGTCAGATAAGAAACTGTGGAATAAAGAATATGTAGAATTGGGAACCTGTGTAATTGGTTATCTGTTAAATTGGGAACCTGTGTAATTGGTTATCTGTTAAATTGGGAATCCGTAGATTAGAGAATCTGTAGGATGGGGAATCTGTAGTCATGAGCCCCAGTCCTAGCGAGTACAGTCACTGTAAACTCATGGTAGTGCTACATTACTATAGAAATACATAAGTAACTCTGAAGTTTTCGAAATTAACAGTTGACACCAAAGTCATCTACGTGCTAGCAAATTTCGAGGAGTTCCCTCATTTTCTCATGGATCCCATCATCAGAACTGAACCAAATTAAAATGAGACCAACTTGGAAGTACCACATTTCGAACACAAAAGAATGATCGAAATCGGTTCACGCTTGCTATTTATTCTTGATTCTTGGTGAACATACATTAAAAAAAAAGATTCAGATGAATTGAGAACCTCCTTCTTTTGTTTAAAAAGATGTCTCGTGCGTTCTACTGACTCATACAAGAAATTTTCATGCTTGGATTACACCTAGAAATCGTAAAGTTCAAGCACATTTTCAGGAGCTGAAAAAAAAATCAACGGGTCACGTCATTCCCAATAGGGATGACGACAGGGTGAAGAAATCGAAATTCTAATTAGTCCGTCAGTCAGGTAATTAAAAAATATTAGACAGGTATTTTTTGTTTCATCGAATTAACAAAGAATGACTAAGTTAAAACGCATTAAAGATGGAGAGCGGGGGCTAACTACGTCACCGTTAAATCGTACCTAACCGTGACGTCACGTGACATTTCAACTCAATATATCTCCGTATAAGTTTGATAACGTGAAAAAAAAAATACGTGTCCAATACTTTTCAATAATCTTCGTGATAGACTTAGGAAAAAAAGTTGTCGTCATCCCTATTGGACCCAAAACTCAAAGGTAAGTCGTGTCTAAGTTTTTATGTCAAAAAGCCTATTGTGTCACAAATTTAGTCGTGACCCTATGACACGACGGGCCACGAGGTTTCGCTCGAACTATTTTGAATAGGCGATTTAAAACGTAAAAAACTTATTTATGATTCATAGAATTGGGACATAGAGAATCACCACCTTTAAAGGAGCTTGAAAATTCCCAAGTTACACGGTAAGCATTATAACAAATCAATAGTAAACTCATGTAGAACTAGGGCTGGCGCTTACCTCTCGCAAAGGATTTCTTTAACAATCCAGAGAGGTAACGCCGCCAGCGTTATGGGTACCATGCCGCAAAAAGAAATTTTGGAAGGGGTGCTTTTCTATAGTTATTTTTAGTCCTAGATTTAAATTTTATTTTTAATTCATTTATTTTATTTTTAAGTTGCCGAATTCGTATGTTAGTAAACTTTAATTGTGCCAATAAAATTGAATGACTTCGTGCGAAAGATAGATAGTTTATATAATAATGATAATAAACTGTATCCTAGGTCCGTATTAAATCTTATATAAGTTCACCGAGCATCTTCACGCTTTATATTGGCATCTCAATACCACTACGATGCTTTACACTGTATAACGGCCGTTATACAGCTTTGAAGTGTTACTTGGGTTCTCAATAAGTACAAACATAGTTACGATTTTAAATAAATACATTTTCCTTTTCTTATCATAGGTAAGTATGGAGAAATACACTAACTTACATCCATAATCACTACATAGTATAAAACAAAGTCGCTTTCTCTGTTCCTGTATCACTATGTATGCTTAAATCTTTAAAACTACGCAACGGATTTTGATGCGGTTTTTATTAATAGATAGAGTGATTCAAGAGGACGGTTTTCGTATATAATTTATTATAGTTTAACGCTCAATTCCCGCGGGAACGCTATAACCGAATTCCACGCGGACGAAGTCGCGGGCAGAAGCTAGTAACATTATAAATGCGAAAGTAAATCCGTCTGTCTGTCTGTTTGTTATCGCATCACGCTTAAACCGCTAGACTAGACTGATTTAGAGGAATAACAATTGGAAAGTAACTCCGTCTGTCTGTCTGTTTGTTAAATTTTCGCGCTTAACGCATTCACTGCCACCGACGCATATGTGCGTTTTGCTGACTTTCCCGCAGTGCCTTGAACGCACATGTAATTGCACACATTGCAATGTTCCCTTAATGACAGCTGTGGCACCTGACGAAAGTTCGTAAAACAAAAGTGGCAGTGAATGCCTTAAATCGCTGGACCGTTTTAGGTGAAATTTGGAATGGACGTAGTTCACGTTTCGGGGAAGGACGGAGGCTACTTCTTATCTCAGATATTTAGGTATGCATTGTTCCCGCGGGAACGCGATTACCGAATTCCACGCGGACATTCAACAGTCTCGGGCAGAAGCCAGTTTATGATAAAATTGTAAAGTACATCTTAGATTAGTTAATATATTTTGTATTTCATATAAAAAATACGGGAACAAAACAAGACGTTTTTTCTGCGCTTTTCTATTTAAAGACATTGCTTATTCATAAACTAGTTTTTTGTCAAGTTGGGCTTTGAATGTTGATTTCTATTCTATTTAGGTATGAAATTAATGTACTCAATTATAATATTTTGTGGCGTTATTTTACATACCTATTTTTTTTCTTTAGATATGCTAATAATAAGTCTGTAGAAGAAGTCGCGTCTGAAACTTGAAACTGGGACTATATAAACGATACTAAACACAAAATAACGATGTTTAAAAAAAAAATTGTGTACTGTGTATGTATGTCCGGATTTAACTCGTAAACTACTGGACGGATTGCAACAAAATTTGGAATGGTGGTAGTTTATATCACTGATCAACATAGGTATAGGCTACTTTCTATCCCGGAAAAATGCAGTTCCCGTGGGAATGCTATTAACGAATTCCACGCGGACGAAGTCGCGGGCAGAAGCCGCAGAAGCCATGCAGTCATCAATAATGCTGTGTATTTATAATTTAAGGTATTTTTCTTTAATATTTCTTGACTAAATTGTCACATTTTGCATTATACGAGTACTTACGTATCGATATTAGATAGGTAGGTAGATCAAAATATATTTTGAATTTTAGAAACTTTTATAAACCAGAAAACTAAGAATTACTATTAGCTAATACGCTAAAGTTTCCTTTAAAGAATCATTTTTACAAGAACAAGATATGTTTTGACAGCAAAACATTCCCAAATAAAACCTAAAAATAATCGGAAATCTATAAAGAAATTCCGTTCGAAGCTTTGACACTTGAAATAGTAGATTGTATGACTAGGGAGCAAAATGGTATATTTTACCGCGGGTGACGGATTGAATCCAGAGCGACGCGAAAGATTCCAGAATAGAATCCCGAGCGTAAGCGAGGGATTCTAGCGTGGAATCTTGAGCTAGCGAAGGATTCAAGCTTTGTCACCCAAGGCATAAATAAGTTTGCTACCGTGTTGTACACTCTGCTTTTCACCCCTCCTATGAGAAAATCATAAGATCATTCGTTCATCATTGTCATTAAATGAAGTAAAACAAAAAAATAATACATTTAGAGACAAACAAGGTTAAAAAGAACATATGTTTCGCGCGCCTATCATAAATTCATAGGCAGAAGGCGAAAATGGCTTCCATATTGAAGAATCTCTAACGACTTCATTGTATTTATATTCTGTCACGCTCGCATGCGTTGCGTTCATAATATAGGTAAATTTTAACAAATGTGAAAAATATACATTTTATTACAATTTCGCTCATGTATCGAACAAAGTTTTTTAATACATTTGCGATAAAATGAAAAAAGGGCAGTGCAATTCATATTACGTACTTACATAATATTCCTTTGGAATTCTCAGAGGTGTTGATCCCAATACATTGCATCACCTAAATCACTTTTTGATTTCATTCATTCTCTACGAAATAATTCATAACACTACATAAAGTACGTTTTATTTTGGAAATTAAGTGTAAAATAATACGGCAAGGAAATGAGCGCTCACGAAATTCGCGGGTTCGAGTTTTTTTTTTATTTGATCACACGACGAGTTTGCGAGGAATGCTACGGCATTGGCCTGCACCATTCAGCCAAATTGAAAATAAAAGATAATAGAAAATAATTTATCAAAAGTAAGTATATATTTATGAATTTATGGATTTATAGTATGTGCATTAAAGTATTTATGTAAAACGCCGATATATAAAATTCTAAATACGAAAAAGATACGACTTTTGAATACAACTTTTTACAGTCTCCGAAGCTCCGTGAACGCACTGCTAAGACGTATTTTGCTCCCTGTTAGCGGGGCAGAAATGAAAAAAATTAAAAAAAAAGCGAAGAGGGAGCAAAATCGCATTTTGCTCCCTCTAAACGGGCAACAAAACACTTCTTTTCGAATAGGAGGGGTGAAAAAGATGTTATCATCACTTATATACTATTAGATATTCAAAAAATAACCAACCTTATCAAATTCCAATGTTATACACACTTCACAGTCACACACAAAATCACTTAAAATCAATATAATACTATAAAAACTTTCGAAATTTGCTCATACGTCTGACCCGCACAGCACTCTGTGAGACACTGGCCGTTCCGAGAAATGTCTACTTCAATATGAGATATATCTTTCTCTCTCACTCGTAGGGAGATCGCGTAGTTAGAAAGAGACAGGTATAATGGCATGCATTGTACGTCGTCTCGGTTTTTTTTCCCGATGATTTCTTTGAAAGATCGAGGATCTATATGATGTATAGATCTTTATGGATCGTGAATTATGGGTGCGCGGGCCCATTGATATGAACCATGATTTGATGGTGTTTACCTATGAACGGTTTGTTTTAATGTTAATTGTGTGTCTTGTTAAGTTTTAAAAGAGATATCGTTTTCAATTTGCTAGAAAAAAAAATACAGCCGAATCTTTGAAATTAGTAGGCATTGTACTAGATTTTGCCCTCGACTCCGTCTGCGTTGGATTCGGTTATAGCGTTCCCGCGGGAACTAATGAGTGTTTCCTTGATAAAAAGCTGCCTATCTCCTTCCCCGGACCTCCAACTTTTCATCTAAATCGGTCCAGCGGTAAACCGTGAAGAGATAGCAGACAGACAGACAGATAGAGTTACTATCTCATCGATATGACTGACTGACATAGTGATCTATCAACGCACAGCCCAAACCATTGGACGGATCGGGCTGAAATTTGGCATGCAGGTAGATGTTATGACGTAGGCATCCGCTAAGAAAGGATTTCCCGAAATTCCCACGGGAACGGGAAAAAACGGGATTTTTCATTTTAATATTTCTGAGCATACGAAGTTGCGGGGAAAATCTAGTATAATATAAGTTACCTATGGAATAAAAGAGCGTATGTATTACTTTCTTAAATGTAATATTTAATAAAATAATGTAATATTTAATAAAAATAAAATGCCTTCTGCTGAGTTTGTTGCGGCTAGGGTTGCCATCTGTTTGTATTTATAGCAGGACATGTTTGGCTTTTTCGAGTTTTGTCCGACCAAATATTTATATGTCCGGCCTGTCATCATCATCATCACCACTGTCAGTCATGTCAGTACTGATCGAAGGAAGCTGAAATTTGGCTTTATGAGAGGGAACTCTATGAGAGGATTTCCCGAAATTCCCACGGGAACGGGAAAAAATGGGGTTTAACATATCCGGCTTTATAAAGTTGTGTTTGGCTTGTAGTTGTGGACGTTGTGGTGATGTCAGGCTTTTAGAGTAAAATGTCCGGCTTTTTTCGGGGCAGAGTCCGACTCTTTCATTTTAGGCGATGGCAACACTAGTTGCGGCGCTTCTTCTCAAGCAATGGGTCTTGGAAGCGCTGGTAAATTAACTTCTGTTAAATTCATTTAAAAGTGACGTGTAAAAGTGCCCAGATGTGGCCCATTTGCTGAATAAATATTTTGATTTAGAATTTTGATTTTCGGTTAAAATACCTTAGGAGAATACTACGCAGTTCTTAGTATTTCTAAGAAAAATTACTTGCAGGTTTGATCGTGTATGATGATATGAGTCATCATCCGGTATTTTTGTATATTCGCAAACAAGTTCATTTCAAAGTCAAAGCAAACTTCAAAAACTAAGCCATTAGTAATGCAAGGATGTTCTACTACTACTACAGCCATTATTAGTAAGAATTCACAATCAGCCGGAGAAAAATGGCCCCGTCAAAATTTTCAAGGCCCGTTTGGCCTTCGTTATTAGGAGGCGTTATTAGCATATTGGAACGTATTTTGTAATGTCAGTTTGCTCCATATATTTTGAAATATTCTGTTAGGCACTGTTCTTCCATATGTTATTACTTATTATAGGTCAATGACTACAGCCTATTTGCGTCCCACTGCTGGGCACAGGCCTCCTCTTACCGCGAGAGGGTTTGGGCTATGGTCCCCACGCGGGCCCAGCGCGGATTAGGGACTTCACACACATCTTGTTCTTTTTACTTTGAATTTACTAGCTTCTGCCCGCGACTTCGCCCGCGTGGAATTCGGTTATTGCGCTCCCGCAGGAACTATGCGTTTTTTCGAGATAAAAAGTAGCCTATGTCCTTTCCCGGGACCCCAACTATCTCCATGCCAAATTTCATCTCAATCGGTCCAGCGGTTGATGCGTGAAGAGGTAACAGACAGACAGACAGACAGAGTTACTTTCGCATGTATAATATTAACTAGCTGATCCAGCGGACTTCGTACCGCCTTAGTTTTTTTTTTTGGGTGGGTATGAAAAATAGCTTGCGTCCTGTTCTCAGACCTGAACATACACACCAAAATTCGAGTTATTTTAATAATAATAAAATCATTTATTTCACCCAACTAGAGGCATACTTTGTTAGTAAACATTACAGTTCTAGACTATCCTAGTGTTAGTGGCTAATACTACGAGAACATAAAAGAAAAACAAAAACTACATTTATCTGCTTCGACTTGTCAGTAAATGAATCATCGAGCAGTGATTCATATAGTGACAGTCAAAGCGCATCGCGAATGCCCTCAGGATGCTGTTGGAGCTGGCGCGCACCCGGCGCTCCAGGGATGTGCACCTTTTACGCATGGTGGCGTAAAAGCAGTCCACTCTCGCATCGGCGAACATACCTGAAGCACTACAGTATCGCGGCAGACCCAACAACACCCTGAACGCATTATTATATTGAACCCTCAGGGCGCTGTACTGTCGTTGAGTATAGCTGATCCACAGGCTGCTCGTATAAAAGTTCGTACAGTTGGCTCTAAAAAGACTTAGCTTAACTTCTGTAGAGCATCGAGCAAACCTGCGGGCCACCATGTTCGCTCTGACACACAGCGCCCTGCGTTCCCGTTCGATATCTGCATCGTCTTTTAGGTCAGAGGAAAGTATATGACCCAGGTATTTAAATTGTTCCACTCTATTCAAGGGTGATTCATTGTCCTAAGAAATTTGTATTAAAATTTTTCTCCCATAATACGATGACCACTTCCCATAAGTCATCAATCAGTCTTTCATGAATTTCGAATCAGAATCACTGGGCGCCCGTAATTGCAAAAATGGACCAAAAAACCTCCGATGGAAACGTCAAATCATTAATTATGAATTAACAAAAGATTTTAGCACAAAGGGGGTTAATTTGAAATTACCTTCGCGTCGAAATACATATAAAAATTGCGTGTTAAGCCCGTTCCCTGACCCAGCATCGTCAAATTGCTCATGTACCTAAGATCATACATTTCAGAGAAATGTTTAAAGTTAAAAATATGAGAAAAGAACACAACTTAACATAACAGAGTGCTTCAGCACAGAATATGGATGACGACAGGGCGAAGAAATCGAAATTCTAATTAGTCCGTCAGTCAGGTAATAAAAAAATATTAGACACGTATTTTTTGTTTTATCAAATTAACAAAGAATGACCAAGTTAAAACGCATTAAAGTTGGAGAGTGGGGGCTAACTACGTCACCGTAAGGTATAAATCGTACCTAACCGTGACGTCACGCGACATTTCAACTCAATATATCTCCGTATAAGTTTGATTACGTGAAAAAAGAAAAAATACGTGTCCAATACTTTTCAATAATCTTCCTGATAGACTAAGGAAAAAAAGTTGTCGTCATCCCTATTGTATTTACTTTGAATTTACTAGCTTTTGCCCGCGGGATTCCGTCCAGTAGTTTTCGAGTTAAATCCATATTGCATACATTTTTGTAATCCGTTCATTAAACCCTTTATTTTGATCCCGATTTTCGACAAAAAAAAACATTTTTGGAAACGTTTAAAATGCCCCCAAAAGTCAGTCATTGTGTTTTTTCCAATTTTGATATACCCAGTGTCACTGTCACGATTAAGACGAATCTACCGACACCTCGCATGCTAAAATCCATCAACTTAGATTAAGTATCTCCTAGATGCGCTATATAGCGTACCCCGGTAAGGGATAGGCATATAAAATGTATATGTGTGCGTCAAGTACATGGGGTGGCAAGGTGGGTAAAAAATTACCCCACTCCAATAACTAGCTATCACACGCGACTTTGACTGACGGCTAAGATTTAGAGAAACAATAGTGGTAAATGTAGGTTACTTACCAAATTTCAGCTATCTACATAACTTTTATATATTCAGAAGATATTTCCTAGGGTGGCTCCTAACACGGAAAGACCTGTTATAAAGACATGTAATTTTTATTACAGGTTTTTCCATGTTTTGAGAGATTCCCAGATTGGTCCACCAAAATGGACTCCCTGTATTTCTAGCTAGGTAGATACCAGGTACCTACTACAGAAGAAATGAAAATGCAAGTATATGTTTACTCATTTATTTTCGGTGTACATAAATCCAAAAAAGATCCCGTCGAATGTTGAAGTTTCTCCATAGTGAAGTCGGTAAAAAATGTCTCAGGTGATCATCATTATTTGAATTATTTCTCATTACTAGTTAGTACTTCGTGTGAAAGCGTTACTAACAAAGTGACTTACACATTCATATTATTATCCTGAGTTTATTTATTTTATTTTTGCAGCATAGCTTTTCCCCAGATATTGGGTATCTGGTGGGCACTCTTATATTTCATAGCTGGTATCCCGAACCGTGGCTAAATTAAAAATACAGCTTGACTCATGGTGGCATACATAGTAAGCAACATCGTAATTTGGGCGGATAATATTAAAAACATCGGTATTTTGAAAATGATTCATTTATGTTATTATTCAAAGATAGTTGGTCAATTTAATAGAACATGAGCTAAATATAACTTACGTAACGCTATCATACCGAACAAGATGAGTTTAAGTGACCAAAATGAAATACTTACGCACGAAAGGTTATGTTTTCATAATTTTGCTGGGTACGTCTTTTATACCTGATGGTCGAGCGAATTATAATCGCTATCTTATAGGGGCAAACGTATATTAGTAAGAACAGTGCACTATCATAAAATATCTGTAATATTTCTCTTATATCAAATAATTTTGTTGTTTACACGAAGTCACACTGACACAATGACTACTCTTTTGTTTGCCACAGCTGAGCTGTGGCAAACACAAAAAAGCTGGTACGCCGATAAGGACAAAAAATCTATTACTTCTCTCATCTTTCACATTAAGAAATGTATAAATGCATCCCGCTCGCACGCTGTCAGATTCGACATGCCATCCCCTTGTCCATCAAGCATAGACGTAAATAATATAGACCCGGTCTAACGTACACGTAATATGTCCCCACTTCCACGGTGTCCAATCCAAAGTTCTGTCACCGAGCGTGCGAGACAATAAGCGTTTTTAAAAAAACTTTTTTCGGAACTGTTTCTCAGTTCCTAAAAACTCGTCTCGTTGTTGAAAAAATGTGACCTAGCTTTAGTGTCACGATATAAGTTTAACTTTGTATTGGACACCAATAAAGTGGGGAAACATGACATGTATCTACGTTAGGCCGGGTCCATACGAAGTATTATTTATGTCTATGCCATCAAGCCATTTAGGCTACAGAGCGTGCCAAAGAAATATACATACACTAGCTACTGCCCGCGAATTCACCCGCGTGCAATTCGGCTATCGCGTTCCCGCGGGAACTATGCGTTTTACTGGCATAAAAAGTAGCCTATGTCCTTTCCCGGGCGGGACCCCAACTACATACCTATATCCATGCCAAATTTCATCTCAATCGGTCCAGCGGTTGAAGCGTGAAGAGGTAACAGACAGACAGACAGAGCTACTTTCGCATTTATAGTATTAGTATGGATACATACACTCGAAAAACATAACCCTCATTCAAGCGCAGTCGGGTAATAAGAGTCAAATCCGAAGTTACCTACCGTCAAAAGTCCCACTGCAACTCGAGCGGGTAAGCGCTGGAGCGTTTTTTCGTCGTTCCTTAAGTATGTAGTCATAGACTGACATCTTTTTTGGCTCCCGGGGTGGCGGGCGATAAATCAAGTGATACCGCCCCGACGGAGGTGGGTTAAGGGGAAGACGAGTGGGTTGCCGGCACGAGCGATTGTCGGAGATCCTGAACTTGAGAAATTAAGAGCTGGCGATTACCTCTCGCAAAGGATTGCCCTAATAATCGAGATGGCACGATGCCGCTGATTGGTCTGTTGGAAGGAGTCTTTTTTATAGTTTCATTTCTTTTTACTCTTATAAATTTATTTCTTAGGAATGCGTATGTTTTACAGACCGTCTTATTGTTCACTAGCCTGTAGACTTCGCCCGCGTGGATTTCGGTTATCGCGTTCCCGCGGGAATTATGAGTTTTTCCGGGATAAAAGTAGCCTATGTCCTTTCCCGAGACCCCAACTATCTCCATGCCAAATTTCAGTTAAATCCGTCTAGTCGTTTTGACGTGAAGGAAGGACAAACAAACAAACAAAAAGTCAAACACTTTCACATTTATAATATTAGTATGGATTGTTTTTTTTAACCACACAGCATAAATAAATCATACCTATACCTATTACCTATTTATTATGTATTATTTCAGTGTTTTCTTTGTTTTGTTTATAAATCACTACATAGTATAAAACAAACTCGCTTTCTCTGTCCCTATATCCCTATGTATGCTTAAATCTTTAAAACTACGCAACGGATTTTGATGCGGTATTTTTTAATAGATAGAGTGTTTCAAGAGGAAGGTATTCGTATATAATTTGTTATAGTTTAACGCTCAATTCCCGCGGGAACGCTATAACCGAATTCCACGCGGACGAAGTCGCGGGCAGAAGCTAGTGTTATTATAAAGAGAATAGGGATGACGACAGCTTTTTTTTCCTATCAGGAAGATTAATGAAAAGTATTGGACACGTATTTTTTCTTTTTTCACGTAATCAAACTTATACGGAGATACTCGTATATTGGGTTGAAATGTCGCGTGACGTCACGGTTAGGTACGATTTATACCTAACGGTGACGTAGTTAGCCCCCACTCTCCAACTTTAATGCGTTTTAACTTAGTCATTCTTTGTTAATTTGATAAAACAAAAAATACGTGTCTAATATTTTTTTATTACCTGACTGAAGGACTAATTAGAATTTCGATTTCTTCTCCCTGTCGTCATCCCTATTGTTGCTATTGTTATAAATGAATCATCGACACGACTGCCCCTTAACACTTCGATGCATACATTCCTCACTTGGAATGCCGCATGCGCAGCGGCGACATACGTTACCCGTTGCCATGGGAACCGTGACAACCCTAGCTTAGGGGCAAACAACAACAAATAAATTGATGCCTTTGTGACAACCCTAGTACTACTACGAGTTAACAGTACTGTCACAAAGCAACTTGACGTATGTGAAAGCACTAATGTTTGTATGTGCATTTTATGTCATTTGGTGTAGGCAAACGAGCACACAGCCCACCTGTTGATAAGTGGTCACTGCGGCCCATGGATACCGAAATCCTATGCTCCCATTAAGAAACCAGATCTCGAATGCGTTGCCCACCCTGAGGCCTAAGATGAAAGCCTCTGTGCCAGAAATTTCACCGGCTGCCTTAACCCCCTACCGGAACACAACAGTGCGAGCACTGCTATTTGGCGGCAGGTTAGCGGGGAAAACAACTATGGAGCAATACTCCAGAGTTGAAACATACTAAAGCCCTCATAAAAGCCTTTTAACAAAGGCTACTATGGAGGCTCTAGCCTTAAGCAAAACAAATCTCCGCACATTGGTGAGGACTGGCCACTGTGGACTAAATAGACCCATGAACAACATCGGGGTCATCATTTCAGCTGAAAGACATCCACTGCTGGACATAGGCCTCCCCCAAGGCTCGCCACTCAGACCAGTCATGTGCTACTTGCTTCCACCGGTTTCCCGCGACTTTCACGAGGTCGTCGCTCCATCGATATCAGGGTCAGCAACTCTAGAATGTGGAGACTGTGTAACGAGAACGCCCCTACACATTCTGACCGAATGCCCTCCGCTGATGCGACGCCGTGACCTCATACTGGGGAAGCATCAAATGCACCGAGAGGAGGTTCAAGCCCTCACGACCAAGAAAATCCTGCAATTCCTCGCAGATGCTAATCTTGACTGTACTGTGAACTGCAGTCTGTGGCGATCACAATAGATCAGAAATGGTCGCAGTGATACTGGGTTCTGCAGCCCTGCAAAGCCGCAACTCGGAACTATAACTGGCATCAGTACCAGAGTGTGGTATATTTGCATGGAGATGGACAGATGTGTATTGTGAATGTTTAAAGTTTTGTGAGGTGATGGATGGATGCTAGGCAGCCAAGTGTTCCAATCTGAAAGTTTCATTGGTACCTATATAATTATAACAGTTATTGTACAATATTTAAATTCTAAGTTAGTTTTGTTCATAGACGTAAATAATATAGACCCGGTCTAACGTACACGTAATATGTCCCCACTTCCTCGGTGTCCAATCCAAAGTTCTGTCACCGAGCGTGCGTTACAAAAAGCGTTTTTAAAAAACTTTTTTTCGAAACTGTTTCTCAGTATCTAAAAACTCGCCTCGTTGTTGTTGGAAAAATGTGACCCAGCTTTAGTGTCACGATACAAGTTTAATTTTGCATTGGACACCAAGGAAGTGGGGACACATGACATGTATCTACGTTAGGCCAGGTCCATACGAAGTATTATTTATGTCTATGGTTTTGTTACTTCTTTTCATGGCGCTTTGGTCTGTACTGTAATGCCGTGTAAATGTATTGAATAAATAAATAAATAACTATAACTAGCGGGGAAAGGCGGTGGTACCAGCCCGGACGGACCTAGCACCAGGCCCTACTACTAACGATAAACAATACAAATACTATATGAAATTACGCACTTAGATCCTAACTATATTGCGCTACGTTATCCGATGTCCCATAAAAATGACACTACTGTCACTTCCGACCCATTTTCTCGGATTCTTATCGGAAAGTGCATAAAAGCTTTAAAAGAAATTAAAAAAAACAACTTACTGCTTACTAAACAACAAAAACTTCACACAAACTAATTCTAAAGACCAAAAAAAGTCCTTTTCTGACTCACGCTTCCCTTCCTTGAAACATAGACAATGGTTTTTTTTCCAAACACCGTTTAGTTTTATTGGCGGGAAAAAACGCGTTTGCATCTCAAAATGGCGGTCACAAAAGACGTTAGCTGTACGTTTTGTTATGGGAAATAGAGTTTTAATGTTTATTTGAAACTGTTATTATACTGTTGGTTGAAAACAAACAAATATTACGGTTTCTAAGGGAGTGAAACGTTATTTCTGAGATTTGGTGATACCGTTGTCTTGAGCCTTTACAGTTACTTAGTTATTTTGAACTGTATTGTTGTTTTTCGAAGTTAATTAAGTAAACTTTTGTTAATGTACATTTTAGGATGTATGCATGTATGTATTGTACAACAATAAAACATAACACGACAGAGTTAGGAAAATAGGTACTTACAAAGGCGATCTTATCCCTTTGAGGGATTTCTTTCTTATTTTACTCTGAGAAGCACTGTTTTTTTATAAGTCGCTAGGAAGGTCCTTGCAGCTAATTCGTCACTACCAACCAACTGAGCCATTCATTTGTCAGTCCATACATCCATATTAATAGGTATGACGACAGGGTGAAGAAATTTTATCAAATTAACAAAGAATGACTAAGTTAAAACGCATTGAAGTTGGAGAGTGGGGGCTAACTACGTCACCGTAAGGTATAAATCGTACCTAACCGTGACGTCACGCGACATTTCAACTCAATATATCTCCGTATAAGTTTGATTACGTGAAAAAAGAAAAAATACGTGTCCAATACTTTTCAATAATCTTCCTGATAGACTAAGGAAAAAAGTTGTCGTCATCCCCTATTATAAGCGAAAGTAACTCTGTCTGTCTGCTACCTCTTTATGCTTAAACACCGCTGGACCAATTTACTTGGTCTGGCTGGAGATAGTGTGATTCCCCGGGAAGGACATGCATAGTTCCCGCGGGAACGCTAATACCGAATTCCACGCGGACGAAGTCACGGGCAGAAGCTAGTACGAAATAAAGTAACAGCTTCTGTTACGTCAGTTGCGCACTTGACCGCTGTAAAATGAAATCCATATTAATATTATAAATGCGAAAGTAACTCTGTCTGTCTGTTAACTCTTCACGCTTCAACCGCTGGGCCGATTGAGATGAAATTAAGCCCATGCCAAATAGAGAGAGATAGTTGGAGTCCCGGGAAAGGACAGAGGCTACTTTTTATCCCGGAAAAACGCATAGTTCCCGCGGGAACTCGATAACCGAATTCCACGCGGGCGGAGTCGCGGGCAAAAGCTAGTGTGCCATAAATTTTATTATTATAATGCGGGTACAGTAATAAATCAACAATATATGGGCGCCGCTGCGGTCACAACATTATTATTATTGAAGGCGCCAGTATGTCTTTATTGCTTAAGAGACGGCCCACCTGACGGGAAGCGGTCACCGCCACCTATAGACATTCGCAGCAGGATAGGCCTCAATACGTTGCCGGTATCGGAAATGTCAGAACACGGATTGTTCAAAGGTTGACTGGAAGAAATTCATTAGAGGGATTAATTCGCCTTTGTACATTATTTATTACTGTTTGTGATTTTGGTGTCTGAACCTACTACTGCAGCCTATTTGCGTCCCACTGCTGGGCACAGGCCTTCTCTCACCAGAGGGTTTGGGCTATGTCCCCACGCGAGCCCAGTGCGGATTGGGGACTGCACACACATCTTTGAATTACTTCGCAGATGGGTGCAGGTTTCCTCACGATGTTTTCCTTCACCGAAAAGCTCATTGGAAAAGTCAAATTGAATTTCGCACATATGTAAACTGAATTATCTGAATCTATTTTCTTTAAATAAAGTGTTATTGACTTGTACAGTCAGCAGCAGAAGTAGATAAGCTGTCCAGGTGTTCAAAATGACCTACACACGCCCTTAACGTCTTAAGAATAAGGTCGTGTGTAGATCATTTTGAACACCTGGACAGCTTATCTACTTCTGCTGCTGACTGTACTCGCTTACTAGATTTATTATTTCGCGTCATTTCATTCCCCTAGCTCCCCTCCCGCGACTTTATCTCCGATTTTATACTGAACTGCCACTTCGGTGAAGGAAAGCATTGTGAAGAAACCTGCACACTTCAGTGAAGCACTTCATGGATGTATAAGATGTCCCCAAGCCGCCCGGGGTCGGCGTGGGGACCATAGCCCACGTGACGAAAGGCTTTTCACCAGCAGTGGGACCTGGGACGTAATAGGCGGGTAAATGACCTTTTGTACCTGTTTATAAAACCACGAAGAAACTAAACCATTGGCATTACCCATTGATCTATTATAAGTAAGGATTCACAGTCAGCCGAAGAAAAACGGCCCGTCAACACGGGTGCCCGAAAAAATTTGACACTTAAGTCTTATAGTGTTAGGTTTAAGAAGAAGAAGAAGAAGAAACATTTATTCGGTACAAAACACACGACATAACATAAATAACAATAAAATCGAAGAAAACAATAACATTTGCGTGTGATTTGTCACGAAATGGTCCTAGCTCAGCATGTGCTGGCATTGAGGCCAGCGCTGGTCTTCCGCTAGGACCATTTGGTGAGATCACGGAAAACCACACACACAATAGAAAAATATACATATAATGAATTTAACATATTAACATTTGTATTTATTTAAAAATTTTTTTTTAAGAGATATTTGTTTATTCAGAAAAGAACTTGTTAAAATATTAAAAATAAACTACAAATAGCATTTAAATTTACAGAAATAAGAAAAATTAAAGCTAAAAAAATAACCTAAAAACCTAAATTAGGGCCTTTCGGAAGGGTTCCCATCACGCAGGCAGCATTCCCTCGCTGTATGGCAATAGCCAGTCTTTGCGCGAGAAAGCTGCCGGCGCGAGGGTCTCCCGTTGCCTCTCTCAAACGCTTCCCTAGCTCCCTGTGGAGCCCCAGCGCCCCTTTGCCCCATTTATTTAATTGGATATGAAATAAACACAATAAAGTAAAAAACTGAACGTAGCTAAAACCAAAATAAAAAAATAAAATACTTGGCAACACCGTGGCAAACAAACTGTCAAAAATGACAGAGCTGCGAGTACCGCGACATAACTTATAGTCTGTGCGCGACCCGGCTTTTAGCATACTACTTTACTTTTGTATAAAATATTTATCCTGACACATTATTATAAAGAGGCGTTATGAGCATATTGGAACGTATTTTCTAATGTCAGTTTGCTCCATATATTTTGACATATTCTGTTAGGCACTGTTCGTCCATATGTTATTATAGGTCATTGGCATTACCGCATTATATTAAAATAAAAGCGATAAACATTGATATATAATTGAAATCTGTTTCCATAGAAACATAAATAATGTTGTATTGCGCACGCGGCGAACATGGGTGCGACTTTTTACATGTCAGTAAAGCCTGACCAGTAATTATTTGGCTTACATAATTAATTTTTGACGGCCGGATTGGTCCAGTTGGTAGTGACCCTGCCTTCTGATCCGATGGTCGCGGGTTCGAGTCCCGCTCGGGGCAAACTTTGTGTGATGAACACGAATGTTTGTACTCGAGTCATGGATGTTTAGTATTTATATATGTATGTATTTCTCTATATAAGTATTTATATCGTTGTCTAGCACCCATAGTAAAAGCTTTGCTTAGTTTGGGGCTAGGTCAATATGTGCGAAATGTCCCAAGATATTTATTATTTATTTATTTATTCATAATTAGCCCGGCTTGCAGTGAAATGGAATATACCTACATTTGAATTTGAATTTACCACTGAGCTTTTGGATGAAGGAAAACATCGTGAAGAAACCTGCACCCATCTGCGAATTAATTCAAAGATGTGTGTGAAGTCCCCAATCCGTACTGGGCCCGCGTGGGTACTACTCCCCAAACCCTCTCGTGATGAGAGGAGGCCTGTGCCCAGCAGTGGGACGCAAATAGGCTGTAGTAGTAGTAGTTATTTTTAACAACTCGCACCCGGATCCCTTGACACGACATTTAGCATTTTTGTTGACATTGAAATTTGGTGTTGCCATATAATAAAACGCAGAACAGCGCCCTTATTGACAAGTCAGTTGAAT
This sequence comes from Aethes cnicana, assembly GCA_963971205.1. Lineage (NCBI taxonomy): Eukaryota > Metazoa > Arthropoda > Insecta > Lepidoptera > Tortricidae > Aethes > Aethes cnicana. The sequence goes on along the minus strand of OZ020301.1, from coordinate 834,150 downwards.
TACTGGTCGGGCTTTACAAGAGCAGTATAAAATTGTGTACCTACCTCATTGATCTATTACAAGTAAGGATTCACAATCAGCCGGAGAACAATGGCCCCGTCAAAACGGGTGCCCGAACAGCTCGGGCACCCGTTTGGCCTTCGTTATAAAGAGGCGTTATTAGCATTTTGCTCCATATATTTTGACATATTCTGTTAGGCACTGTTCGTCCATATGTTTATTATTTATTTAAACTTTATTGCACATACAAAATGTATACAATTGGCGGACTTAATGCCTATGTTATTACTTACTAGCTTCTGCCCGCGACTTCGCCCGCGTGGTTATCGCGTTCCCGCGGGAACTATGCGTTTTCCGGGATAAAAAGTAGCCTATGTCCTTTCCCGGGACCCCAACTATCTCCATGCCAAATTTCATCTCAATCGCTCCAGCGGTTGGTCGAAATTCTCTCCATGCTTATGTGAACGGGGGTGCAGAATGCAAATTTATCAATTATTTGTATGTATGTTTATTTGTAAATTTTCGGAGACTGACCCCGTTCCTTTGGTTTATTTGATTAAATGATTAAAGAATAATTTAGTTTTATTATTCTTGGAGGGCAGCGGGGGCCGGAGTTTTATAAAAAACTAGCTTTTCCCCGCAACTTCGTATGCGCAGAAATATTAAAATGTAAAATCCCGTTTTTTCCCCGTTTCCGTGGGAGTTTCGCAAAATCCTTTCTTAGCGTATGCCTGCGTCATAACATCTACCTGCATGCCAAATTTCAGCCCGATCCGTCCAGTGGTTTGGGCTGTGCGTTGATAGATCACTATGTCATATGTATTTAGATAGCTAGCTTTTCCCCGCAACTTCGTATGCACAGAAATATTAAAATGAGAAATCCCGTTTTTTTTCGTTCCCGTGGGAATTTCGGGAAATCCTCTCTTAGTGCATCCCTACGTTCCCTAAGGAACCTGCATGCCAAATATCAGCTCTCTACGGCCAGTGGTTTCGGCTCTGCGTTGATCGATCAGTAGGCAGTCAGTCAGTCAGTAGGTTTCTTGTTTTATATATATACTAGCTTCTGCCCGCGACTTCGCCCGCGTGGAATTCGGTTATCGCGCTCCCGCGGGAACTATGCGTTTTTCCGGGATAAAAAGTTGCCTATGTCCTTTCCCGGGACCCCAACTATCTGCATGCCAAATTTCATCTCAATCGGTCAAGCCGTTTTAGCGTGAAGAGGTAACAGACAGAAAGACAGACAGAGTTACTTTCGCATTTATAATATTAGAAGAAGAAGAAGAAAAACATTTATTCGACACATAAATTCGACACAACAACAAATACAATCAGAAAAGATAAAAATAGGTACGGTCACTACGGTCATACAATTGTGACGAATTGTGCCAAAAAGGATCCCACTCACCATAATGCAGCGGTGAACCGCGGCGCTGGTTTTCAGTGGGACTTCCGAACATTCAAACGCCTGCAGAAATTGGAATAGCAAACATTATAATACACGTATTGCTACTACTGCTTTTGCATAACTTATCGTTGTATCCCGGCTTTCATCCCGTTGGTTAGAAATCCGGGATAAAAACTATCCTATGTCCTTCCGCGGGCCTCTAACTATATCTATACAGACAGACAGACAGACAGACAGACTGAGTTACTTTCGCATTTATAATATTATATGGATAAAAGATAGATATTTTTTTTTATTAGTTTAATAGTCTTCCTGTTACGCTGTTTTTTTCGGAGACAATAAATTACGTGATATTTGCCGAGACCCCCTCTCCCCGCATCAGATTTGATGAGATTAATTTGCTAGCAGCACGTATGTAGATGATTTTGGTGTCAATTTCGAAGACTACAGACACAGAGTTACAATACAATACAATACAATATACAATATACTTTATTGAACACCACATAATCAAGGACCAGTACAGACATAATGTAATTACACAAAAGGTATGGCATAGAGCAGACGGTCTTATCGCTTAATAGCGATCTCTACCAGACAACCTTTGCATAGTGGAGGTGAAGAAAAACAAACTAGGTTGGTAGGCGGTGCTCGTACTAAGATGTGCAGAAGAAACAAACACAAAATGTAATGAACATACTTAAATACTTTTATATATAAACATACATAAACTTACATATAAATAGATAACAGCCAAATAAATTAAAATATGTAATCCATTATCCAAGAAAAGAAAAGCAGTACATATTCAGACAAGTGACAAATAATGCTCCTTAACCTTGTTCTTTAACACTGAAAGAGATTTAGCTAGTGTACTTATGTCCTTCTTTCTATAGTAATTTTAGGATACTAGCGGAAAAACAAAATTAAATAAAAAAAAAAAACCGCCTTTAAACTCCGCTACGTATAAAATTATAAAATGAGCAAGTAAAACATAACACGCGAAAGTTAAATCCCAAAAACATAATTCATCCTTTTTTGTTCAACATAATGGTCAAAAAAGTGTTGGTCCTTCAATAAGAAATATCAATAAATGCTTGCGCATGACATTGCAACACTGAAAGTCTTAAATCTCAGTGAAAATCATTTCAAAATTTGCCTTGAGCTTTAGGAAATAAGGTAGGTTTCGGAAATATAGAAATGTGCGATATGTTTTTATTTGTTTTTTTTTATGGCTTCATACATCACGCGAGCTGTCACATTTATACTTTTTAACTAAACTCTGGACTTACTGGAGTATGCATACATTATAACAAAATAAGCTTATTAAAAACCATACTAATAATTATCAACGCTAACTCTATCTAGGTACCTTTTCACGCTTTACATCAATTTCTAAACCGATTTCGATGATATTTAGTCTGGAGAGTTTCGAAAGGGGTTGACTAAAGACGAGTTATAGAACAAACCCATAGGTACTTACTCGTAATCCATACTAATCCATATTATTAATATTATAATAGCGAAAGTAACTCTGTCTGTCTGTCTGTCTGTCTGTCTGTTACCTCTTCACGCTGCAACCGCTGGACCGATTGAGATGAAATTTGGCATGGAGATAGTTGGGGTCCCGGGAAAGGACATAGGCTACTTTTTATCCCGGAAAAACGCATGGTTCCCGCGGGAACGCGATAACCGAATTCCACGCGGGCGAAGTCGCGGGCAGAAGCTAGTATATTATTATAAATGTGAAAGTGTGTTTGTTTGTTTGTTTAGTGTCTTTCCTTCACGTCGCAACGAGTGGACCGATTTGGATGAAATTTGATGTGGAGATAGTGTGAGACCCGGGCAATAATATAGGATACTTTTTATCCCGATATTTCCACGGGAACGGGCCGATTTGGATTAAATTTTAGTATGGAGATAGTTCGAGTCCCGGAAAAGGACATTATTACTTTTTATTAAAAAAACGCATAGTTCCCGCGGGAACGCTATGTTTAACTTCCAGAAACTAGCTTTTATAATTCTTTTTGTCGGTCTGTTTTCTTGTAGAGATATCTCGAGAACTACGGAACATATTTGCATGCCGTTTTCGCAGGTGGAATATTTTTAATTAAAAGGTTTATTTAATTTAATTTTAATAAATATTTGTAACTCTTATGGAAATAAAGAATTTGTATTTTGTAATTAAAATCGGAGGTTAATAAAAACATATATATTTGTTCTATACGGACGAAGTCGCAGGGCAGAGCTAGTGAGTAGCAAGTAAATAATAAATTAATTCACTAACAAAATAAACCGTGAGACGTATTTCCGAATGTAAAACAAAACCATAACTTAATTCAATTTTGTTGGACGCGCGCCTCGAAATACCCCTAAAGGATTTCAAATTTCGAACATCTAAATACATGCACAAAACGAATGGTTCACATTTGTCTCTCTGCGTGCGACGCTTTATTTAAAAAAAGAACATTTTGAGTTCAAAATAAAAAACGCGCCTTGTTTCTTGGCTCCGATGAAACGATCGCTCTCCGTCCTTGTCTTTGAGACTAGTTTAGAACGAGACGGACGTGTCGATTTCTTTTTTTCTTCCCTGCCAGTTATGAGCCGTCTTTGCGACCGATCATAAAGAATTTAAAAATGATATTACGGACTTTTTGGATGTTTACTTTGATGCCTTGTCCTTTTTTTAAGGTTTAAGACATTTCTTTGGCATCCGGGTGTCCTTTCAGATAAGAATCTATTTTAATGAAAAAGTTTGTTAGATACTATCTGATATGTTTAAGATGAAGTATGGCCGGAGATGCCTTTTATTGGTGGTTACATTTGTTCTCGTGTGACAGTTAGGACTTACTCGTATTTATTTATCGTGTGAAGGGTTGTCTGTTTGTATGTAACCTTAAAAAGTTAACTAACCTGCCGCCAAACAGCAATGCTCGCACTGTTGTGTTCCGGCAAGGGGTCCATCTACTCCTTAGCGATGGTATTGGTAACATATTCTTATGATTCGCTACGTCCATGGGCCGAGTGGCCAACTTACCATCAGGTGTCCTGTGCGTATGTTTGCCAACCGACGCGTCCCACTGTTGGGCAGATAGCCCACGTGTTGGTGATTAGTACTCTGGGGCTTTAGTCGAAACGAGTAATTCCTTACTGCTAGTTACTTCTACTTCCTATATTGTTCTTCGTATTATAGCTGTTCGTAGGAATGTATAGGAACGTCCACATCTCTAAATAGAGAACCTACATTTTCTGCCTCATATAAATAAAAAAGGAAATTATATGTAACTAGCTTTTCCCCGCAACTTCGTATGCGCAGAAATATTAAATGTAAAATCCCGTTTTTTTCCGTTCCCGTGGGAATTTCGCAAAATCCTTTCTTAGCGTATGCCTACGTCATAACATCTACCTGCATGCCAAATTTTAGCCCGATCCGTCCAGTGGTTTGGGCTGTGCGTTGATAGATCACTATATCAGTCAGTCAGTCAGTCACCTTTGAGTTTTATATATTTAGATAGATGAACTGACAATTTCCTAACATTGCGGCACACATCTGCGTTTTGTTAGTGGTGGTGCTGGGTCCGTCCGGGGTGGTACCACCGTCTTTCCCTGCTAACCTGCCGCCGAATAGCAGTGATTGCACTGTTGTGTTCCGGTAGGGGGTTAAGGCAGCCGGTGAAATTTCTGGCACAGAGGCATTCCATCTTAGGCCTCAGGGTAGGCAACGCATTCGAGATCTTATGGTTTCTTAATGGGGGATCATATGATTTCGGTGTCCATGGGCCGCAGTGACCACTTACCATCAGGCGGGCTGTGCGCTCGTTTGCCTATACAATTGGTATATTGAAGAAAACCAAGGATTAGTGTGAAGCCCCCAATCCGCACGGACCACTATATATACCCAATATAGTCTATATATACCCAAACTAGGCTCTTTTGGTGCGCTGGTGAAAGGAAAGTAGAGATCTTCTACTATCTAAAGTCCCGCGCCTTAACATTTCAAAACGCTACAATGTATTTAAAAAGCACCACCAACACTCTCAACACACGTGTGCGTGCTGAGACAGCCATCAACTATGCGTTGAGAGTGTATGGTGGTGCTTTTTCAATAATAATAAAAAAAATTAAGCGTTTTGAAATGTGAAGGCGCGGGACTTTAGATCACTCTAGTACCTGTAGTACTTCATAGTAGTTTGAAAAAAAATCTATCCAGTAGTATTGATTGATAATGTTAGTATGAATGGGTGTCCTAAAGTGATAAAAGTATATGGTAAACAAAATAAATCGCAATTAAATCTAAATATATAAAAGAAGAAACTGACTGACTCACTGATTGACTGACTGACTGACTGACATATCAACGCAGAGCCGAAACTACTGGTCGTAGAGAGCTGAAATTGGGCATGCAGGTTCCTTGGGGAGCGTAGGGGAGCACTAAGAAAGGATTTTCCGAAATTCCACAGGAACGGGAAAAAAAGGGATTTTTTACATTTTAATGTTTAGGCGCGTACGAAGTCGCGGGAAAAAGCTAGTTAGAGATAAGAGAAATCGGTTTTGAAGTTCGTTTCTTTTTACCCGACTGCGCTAGAAGGAGGGTTATGTTTTTCGAGTGTATGTATTTATGCATATTTCTTTGGCACGGCATATAGCCTAAATGGTTTGATGGATTTTAGCTTGCGAGGTGTCGTTAGATTCGTCTGGCCCGGTTCCTATATCCACGAAACGCCTCGTTTTGCCTACGGACGGTTGATTTTTGACATTTGTTCCATAGAGAATCTGTCAAATTTTAACCGTCCGTCCGTAGGCAAAACGAGGCGTTACGTGGATATAGGAACCGGGCGATCGTGAGAGTGACACTGGGTATATCAAAATTGCTGACTTCTGGAGGGATTTTTTAAACATTTCCAGAAATATTTATTTGTCATAGCCTATATCGAGTGGGGTATCAAAATGAAGGGCTGAATGAATGGATCACAAATATATATACATATATATAATATAAGTATGTGAAATCTACAGTTTGTTTGCAGTCGGGTTTTATATTTTTGCAAAAATCGAGTTATTTTTCATATATCGTACTCTCATTTGTACGTAAATGGGTCAATCAACTATTTCTTGTTGTTATTCTGTCCCGTTGTCCAGGGGACAAAATGAGAGGGGTTTCTTAGAAAACCTGTTACAATATAGAATTCTAAGACGCTTAGAAAGTGCTTCATTAGGGCAAGGATTGAAAATGGCAAAGAAACCCCACATTTAGTGTATTTAAACCCACGGAATAGCAGTTTTAAAAAGTTGTCCAGGGTACAGTAACCATGGCAACTATGGACATAAAAAAGTTGATTCACCCAAATATCGTAGTACAATACAATAAAATACAATACAATATACTTTATTGAACACCACACATAACAATCAAGGGACAGACATAATATAATTACACAAAAGGTATGGCATACAGCAGGCGGACTTATCGCTTAATAGCGATCTCTACCAGACAACCCTTGGGTAGTGGAGATGAAGAAAAACAAACTAGGTTGGTAGGCGGTGCTCAAAAATGAGAATTTTGTTGTTTTTGTTGTAGGTACAAAGCTATCATTAATTTGCGAAGGAAAACGCAAAACTAAGTTTCTTCGGAGAAAGGCGCGCTTATTTTTTTAATTTATATTTTACTAGCTTCTGCCCGCGACTTCGCCCGCGTGGAATTCGGTTATCGCGCTCCCGCGGGAACTATGCGTTTTCCGGGATAAAAAGTAGCCTATGTCCTAACTCGGGACCTCAACTATCTCCATGCCAAATTTCATCTCAATCGGTCCAGCGGTTGAAGCGTGAAGAGGTAACAGTCAAATAGAGTTACTTTCACATTTATAATATTAACTAGCTTCTGCCCGCGAATTCGCACGCGTGGAATTCGGTTATCGCGTTCCCACGGGAACTATGCGCTTTTCCGGGTTAAAAAGTAGCCTATATCCTTTCCCGGGACTCCAACTATCTCCATTCCAAATTTTATCCAAATCCGTCCAGCGGTTGAAGCGTGAAGAGGTAACAGACAGACAGACAGACAGAGTTACTTTCGCATTTATAATATTAATATGGATTTACATATGCTTGTATGAGGCCCCGAAGCTATAACAGCATAGCGCTCACAATGATACGTACTTACATAATCATTTCATTGCAATGTGTAACGTTGAATCGGAAAAAAATACAGGGAGAAATGTACCTTACCGTTACTAAAGACTGACTCTACATAGAGTAGATAGAATTGATATGGCACTACCAGAGAGAAGGTAATCTAAATATATAAAAGTCAAAGCTGACTGACTGACTGACTGACATAGTGATCTATCAACGCACAGCCCAAACCACTGGACGGATCGGGCTGAAATTTGGCATGCAGGTAGATGTTATGACGTAGGCATCCGCTAAGAAAGGATTTCCCGAAATTCCCACCGGAAAAACGGGATTTTTCATTTTAATATTTCTGCGCATACGAAGTTGCGGGGAAAAGCTAGTTATAATTATAGACTGACATTATTGCGACGTACATCGGGAAAGCTCTCTGTATCCATATCCATACTAATATTATAAATGCGAAAGTAACTCTGTCTGTCTGTCTGTCTGTCTGTCTGTCTGTCTGTTACCTCTTCACGCTAAAACGGCTTGGCCGATTGACTTGAATTTTGGTATAGATATAGTTAGAGGCCCGAGGAAGGACATAATATAGTTTTTATCCTGGATTTCTACCCTTAACGGGATGAAATCCGGGATACCACGATAAGTTATGCACTTAAGCAGTAGTAGCAATTACGTGTATTATAATGTTTGCTATTCCAATTTCTGCAGGCGTTTGAATGTTCGGAAGAAATCCATATTATCCATATTAATATTATAAATGGAGTCCTGGGAAAGGACATAGGGTACTTTTTATCCCGGAAAAGCGCATAATTCCCGCGGGAGCGCGATAACCGAATTCCACGCGGGCGAAGTCGCGGGCAGAAGCTAGTTAATATTATAAATGCGAAAGTAACTCTGTCTATCTGTCTGTTACCTCTTCACGCTTCAACCGACCGATTTGGATAAAATTTGGCATGGAGATAGTTGGGGTCCCGGGAATGGACATAGGCTACTTTTTATCCCGGAAAACGCATAGTTCCCGCGGGAACGCGATAACCATGCGGGCGAAGTCGCGGGCAGAGGCTAGTAAGTAATAACATAGGCATTAAGTCCGCCAATTGTATACATTTTGTATGTGCAATAAAGTTTAAATAAATAATAAACATATGGACGAACAGTGCCTAACAGAATATGTCAAAATATATGGAGCAATATGCTAATAGCGCCTCTTTATAACGAAGGCCAAACGGGTGCCCGAGCTGTTCGGGCACCCGTTTTGACGGGGCCATTGTTCTCCGGCTGATTGTGACGTTCATCCCAGAAAAGCGCATAGTTCCCGCGGGAGCGCGGTAACCGAATTCCACGCGAACTAGTAAATAATAATAGTAAGATTATATCTTGGAACATAATAATAGATGTCGCTGTCTAGGTAGCCTGCATACAAATTTGAACTCCATGAGCAACATCTAGATGGCGTTGTACAGGCGAAGGAAGTATAAGAATTTGAAGCTATACCGATGTACGCCGTAATGTAAGGAGATTGACAGTCTTATACAATTACATTGTCTCTGGAAATACATAGATAAATTTAAAAATACTAAACATCCCGTCTCAAGTACAAACATTTGTGCTCATCACACAAAGTTTGCCCCGAGCGGGATTCGAACCCGCGACCGTCGTAACAGTGCAGGGTGACATCAACTACCTATCTCAGTACCAAATTTCATCTAAATCGGCCGACGTAAAGCGTGAAAAGGTAACACATAGACAGGGCTATGCATTATATATGAATTAGGTACTAGCTTCTACCCGCGACTTCGTCTGCGTGGAATATAAAATTGCCAATAACTTTTCTTTCCGACATCCGATTTTAATCAAACATAGCTTATATGATGCTCCAAATGATGCTCTATATACCCTTGAGATTGCGGAGATTAACTCTAACAAACGGACAGACAGAAAAGATTTCTAAAAATCGCTGCAACTAGCATACATCCTTAGACCCCCTGTTCCCTTTTTTTGAACTTTTCTTTATATGTACAGACACGATGGGTTCTGCTCTTTTATTATAGTAATAGATAGAAGAAGATAGATAGATAGAAGAAGATAGATGGATATCAAATTTCATTTAAGAGTCCCCAGTACGCACGGCGTTTCTCAACTTTTCATACAAACGTATTTTCGCTTTTATTTCCAAATTACTAAACACTCGAAACTTGGTACACATAATAAAATCATTATTGTGAGTGTCTGAAATTAGTAAATGTCGTGGTAAAATAAAACACAATTAAATTACAGTCAAAAAACTAAATTTTGAAGTTAGTATGGAGGACACTAAAATGGTCCTAGTTTCTTTGTTATTCAATTTATTACAATCAAAGTGTATTTTGGACACTAACATCTCTACTCCACTATTACTTGTAAAATTTGGTGCCAATCTGATAAGCAGTTTGCGAATTAAAATGTCACTACGTTTGTATGGAGAAAGGAGCGTACTGGGGTACTTAAGTTTCGTACATCTTAGCAACGAAATATCTGCAGCATACTGAAGAAACAGACTGACCGAAGGTTTGCCCCAAAAAAACCCAGAATACCCACTACTCGGGCAAAGTTGCGCGGGAGCATTCCACTTTGCTGTTTCGGCCAATCTTATTACGTTGAAATGTGTTTGCTTTTAAAGTTACTCACTGCAAAAATAAATGGTACAGCAACAATGATATTACCAACTGCGGATTCCATCGCGAACTCTTCAGTCAGATTAAATTTTACTTTATACAGTTGAAATAATGTTCGGTGGTTTTGGAACCAGTTGGAACGTTACGTTTGTTTCTGTAATACAATTTGGGACCACGCCTCCTTTTTTTGGCGCCACTGGCGCAACGTTGGGAGGGGTTTTTACCGTCACCTCCTCAATAATTGCTTGAAAATTACTTGTAAGTTCGTATTTTGAAGCGGTACTTAACGTTTTTTACGATAATTGAGATAAATAGCTTTTTTCGGGAAATGCTCCCGATTTAAATTGCTTGTTTCTGAAATTTTCGTATACAAATGTAGTTACGTTACTTACATATGTATATCATAATCGTAAGGAAACCAGCACGCATCTGCGAAAAAATTCAAAAGCATCTAATATTTATATATTATGTATGTATTTCTCTATATAAGTATTTATGTCGTTGTCTAGCACCCATAGTACAAGCTTTGCTTAGTTTGGGGCTAGGTCAATATGTGTGAAATGTCCCAAGATATTTATTTATTTCTGTGTGTTAAGTCCCCAATCCGCAGTGGGCCCGCGTGGGGGCTAAGCCCGAACCCTCTCATGATGAGAGACCTCTGTGCCCAGCAGTGGGACTTAAATAGGCTATTGTGTTGGATACCCGGCTTTTAGATCAGATGGCTATCTGACTGAACAGGCAGCACTTTCATGCCTATTTATGGTTGCCATCTGTTTGTATTTAGCAGGACATGTTTGGCTTTTTCGAGCTGTGTCCGGCCAAATATTTATATGTCCGGCCTGTCCGGCTTTTGTTTGGCTTTTTGCTAGCGCCTCAAGCGAAGCAATGATTTGCCGAAATCTATGGCCACGAGGACGGACGCAAACGAAACTCAATTTTCAAATCACTTTCTAATGTAGAATTTAATTACGAACTACTGAAATTACTGAATTAATTACTAATTAGTTGTGGTGATGTCAGGCTTTTAGGGTATAATGTCCGGCTTTTTTCTGTGCAAAGTGCGGATTTTTCATTTTAGGCGATGGCAACCAATGCCTATTGGCAGTGTGCACGACGACAGCGCCAACTAGCGGATGAAGTCAGCGGCGCAATATGCAACTACACTCTTTGGTCGACGGACTACAGACCATCTATGTAATGAGTGGAACTAACACTGTGACGAAGATTTGAGGCGAAAAGGCTTGAATGTAGAACTAACAAAAAAAATGTTAGATACGTCTTTCTATCATTTTAACTGTGTTTTAATTTGTCATTGTTTGTTGTTATCGTTTTAATTTTGGTCCAATTTTATGTTTTCCATTTTTCTTGTGCTTATTTTATGTTGTAGTGTCTGTGAAAATAAATGTTATGAGTTATACACTGTGACGAAGATTTGTTTGCTTGTTTGTCTCTTTATCTAACCTCATAACGAGGGATAAAGACAAAAGAAGCCGCGGATGTCATTACTCGCTCCAGATGTACATAATGCAATGCAAATAAATACGCAGCAGTGATAGTTCACTTCACTGGCGTCCGTCAGAAATTTCATATTTGGCCATGTTTAGTACTATTATTTATTCTGTGGCCATGTGACACGTTCTCCTATCCCCCACCACTGACTTTGCACACATCGAATAAGTAATTGGCTATGGGTGAAAAATGACAATGTGCTCGATTATTTTTTTAAGGATAGGAATAACCTTCTGTATCAAGAGAAAAAAATCTCAGAATTTTCCGTGCCGTAGATTTTGCGTAAAAAATAAAATTGGTTTTGCGTTATGACGATTGAAATAAAGGTGTTTCCTTGGTCCAAGTATGCAGCACTACTTCTTGAAAAAAAGTGTTCATACTATTGACATTATTGATTTTTTCAAGAAGTAGTGCGGCATACTTGGACCAAGGAAACACCTTTATTTCAATCGTCATAACGCAAAATCAATTTCTTTTTTTACGCGAAATCTACGGCACGGAAAATTCTGAGATTTTTTCTTCTTGATACGGAAGGTTATTCCTATCCATAAAAAAATAATCGAGCACATTGTCATTTTTCACCCATAGCCAATTGACCGAGCGAGCATAGCGCCTTTTCAACTGTCAAAATCATAGACATATATAATACTTCGTATAGACCGGGTCTACGCACATGGCATATAATATAACCCCACTTTGTTGGTGCCCAATCCAAGTTTGGTCACCAATCGTGACACAGTGCTCAGCGAGATACCGGCATTGCGGATGTCAAACAACATACACGCAACCCTTAAAAAATGCTGACTTGCGTGATAAAAGACTACAGAAATCATGCAGGCAAAGTGAAAAAGTGTCATGAAATAGGTATCGTTTCATCGGTGATTAACATTACCTTGTGTTTATTCCATCAATCGAAATATTTTTGTTAACAATAAATTTATGACACGAAGTCGCCATATTGACGCCATGTTACGGAGTTGCCATAGTTACGGAGACTGCTTGTTAAAGTAACCTTGTAAGGACGTCATTTTTACATATGAAGAATTTCACGTGAGATGTTTAATTTGGACTTCTAAGAAAATGTAAATAAATAATTATTATGTCAATAAATAAACAAAAGTTGATTTTTGAATCATGTTTTATTAAAAAAAAAGGATATTGTAGCATTCACGTCGCAAAAAAGACAGCAACACGTCTCGTTACGTCACTGCGAGGTTATAGCGCATTCATGCAGTTGACCACCAGACGGCGCTGTATTTCGTTGTATGAAGAAAATGGCGACTGAATGTTCGGATGGGCCTATCCCTAAGTATAAAAATCATTGGTCAAAATGCTTTCGTACCTATGTGCGGATTTCAGGATTCTATTTGTTCTCCTCCATTTCTCAAACGATTCCCGTCTTATTTAAACGATAAACGTGATAAGATAACACTGATAACGTCTTATAAATCGATGAAAACCAGCTGCGCGCACGAAATAACATGACGCAATAGTAACGTTCCGGCTGAGCCGAGCGCGCAAACGAGAGCGCGGAGCAAGCGATCGAGAGGCGCGATCGGCCCAAGCGTGACGTTATTACGTAAAATTATCGTTCGTAAACAGACTTTTTTTTGTAGATTCAATTTTTGGAAAAAAAGAATGGCGGAGCTATGGGATTCGGATATTTTTTGAAAATGATTTAAACTTTGCAAAAGTAGAGTAGCGATAGATCACATACACGAAAAAAATCACCATGCACGACGAAATATTATTTTTATCGAAAGTTACGTCGCAAAAACGCAATTGAAGTTTTGTTGAACTATCACCGGCATCTAGTGGCGAGTAGATGCAACACGGCAGATTTGTTACAAGCTATATTTTTTTTCTTTTTAACATCTCTATCGCTTAGATAGTTTAAAATCAAACAAATACGTACATGTGTGGTGTTCAATAAAGAATATTGTATTGCATTGTACATTTTTGACGTCAATTACTTTATATTGTTGAGAAATGAATAAATGCACCGAGAACTGCTCGTATTCAAAAGTAGGGCAGAATAGTTTGTAACTATCTCGCTAGATGTCACTGTAAGTGACACCGCGCTACTCTTTGTATCGGGTCTGTATCAAAACACATAAAAATATGTATTTAATAAATTATTACATAATTACTGATTCGTTGAGTACTCAAATTAAAGGTCGGTTTTGGATGTCTCCGATCGATAGTAATTTATTTTCTACTTTAATATTAAAAATGTGAAAGTGTGTTTGATTGTTTTTTTTTTTGTATGTCCTTCCTTCACTTTGAAACGACTGGACTGGAAACTCAGAGGTGCTAGCCGGATTGGAACCCCCGACCCTTTGTATGAGAAGAGGTGACTAAACCACTAGACTATTTGTAAGGAAATGGTATTTTTCATTGATTGAAACTATTGCCATCTTGACCCTTCAAGTGGACGAAATATGAACTAAAAGTTTACATGCACTTTATAACAGTAGTAATAGACAGTGGCGCCACTGCCCGCTGTGTTCATAAGTTGGTTTTGGTAGTTTGACACCATCCTCGATAGATGTCGCTGCCTGTCGATTAGTTCGCGCTAACGTTGGTCAAACTCAGAATGTACGGCTCGTGTGAATTTCTTGTCTCGGCCTTATCTAGCTGAAATGATGATGATATTTTTTTGAAACTCATCCCTCACTGCCATGTGAGGAATAAGATGAGATCATTGTACTGTTGTGATTAGTATTATGCACTAGGGTTCGTCCGCGTGGAATTCGGTTATAGCGTTACCGCGGGAATTTGAGTGTTAATACTATATTAAAATATATATATATATATATATATATATATACTAAAACCTTCCTCTTTAATCACTCTTATCTATTTAAAAAAACGCTTCAAAATCCGTTGCGTAGTTTTAAAGATCTAAGCATACATAGGGACAAACAGCAGGTAGGGACTTTGTTTTACACTATGTATTGTAGTGATTAGTTTGTGATAGTGATAATAGTTTCATTAATTAATATTATTAATGTGATGTGAGTGTGTTTGTTTGTGCTTCCTACCCGTCGAAACCATAGAGTTGGTCGAAACGAATGGACCGATTTTGATGAAATTTGGCATGAAGATAATTTGAGACCCCATGAGAAAATGGGATACTTTTTTCCCAATGTTTGCTGCGGGTGAAACCAGTTATTTCAATACTCCTAATATCTGGTTTTCTTAACTTTTTTCAGTCCATGGACCCCTTAGGAAATCAAACACAGTGTCGCGGACCCCCTCAGTAAGAAAAAACAGTAATGATTTTCGATATCAATGAACCATAGATGAAACCGCGGGCCCCCTTACACATGTTCGCGGACCCCCGGGGGCCGCGGACCACAGGTTAAGACACTGTTGTTTAGTATCATCGGGTACGCAAATTCTGAGTCTACGCGGGCGGGACGAAGTCGCGGGCAACGACTAGTAATTTTATAAAGATGACATTGACCGATTTACAAGTATGTATAGTCACGTATAGTGATATTTTGAGTCCTGGGCAAGGATGGCGAATTTTTATTACGCGGTAACTAGTGGTAGGGTCTGGTGCTAGGTCCGTCCGGGGTAGTACCACCCCGCTAACCTGCCGCCAAATAGCAGTGCTCGCACTGTTGTGTTCCGGTAGGGGGTTAAGGCAGCCGGTGAAATTTCTGGCACAGAGGCATTCCATCTTAGGCCTCAGGGTAGGCAACGCATTCGAGATCCTATAGTTTCCTAATGGGGGATCATAGGATTTCGGTGTCCATGGGCCGCAGTGACCATTTACCATCAGGTCGGCTGTGCGCTCGTTTGCCTATACCATTGATAGGATACAACTGATACAAGAGAAAAACGCGAGCGAAGTAGCGTACAGAAGCTAGTAATAGGTATCAATTTGCAAATTCATTATCCATCACGCAAGAATGGCAGATTGCAAAGACTTCAAAATGGACAAGAAATATGCATAATTTGGCCACTAGGGGCGCTGCGATCGCTAGACACAAACCATCTGTCAATTACATAGAGAAATATTAGGTCCTTACATATGAAATTGGCGTTTCATATGGCAGAAATGAAAACGATTTTTTTTTATGAAACTATTTTTTTATTTAGTCAAAGTATGTACCATGGCTATCTATGCACTTTTGCCATCTCGAAGGTAGTTCATTGATTCCTTTACTAAAAAAAGTGTGTGAGCGAGAATCAATAAAATCTTTGAAGGCCGTTTGGACAGCCTCGTGAGAATTGAATTTTTTTCCTTGCATGAAGTTGTCCAAATTCCGAAAAAAATGGTAATCAGTTGGAGCAAGGTCCGGGGAGTATGGTGGGTGTCGAAGACATTCCAGTCGCAGCTCCCGTAGTTTTGCGGCCGTCAAACGTGCCGTATGTGGTCGAGCGTTGTCCTGAAGCAGCAGTGGGCTAGATCGATTGACCAGTCTGGGTTGTTTAATGGCTAGCTTTTCCATCATCGTTTGCAATTGTTGACAATACACATCAGCCGTGATTGTTTGCCCAGATCTTAAGAAACTGTAATGGATGACACCGGCACTAGTCCACCAGACACTTACCAGTACCTTTTTCTGAGTCAACTTTCGTTTCGGGCAGAATTTGGCTGGTTCACCTGGGTTCAACCATTGTGAAGAACGTTTCCGGTTGTCGTACAAGATCCATTTTTCATCACAAGTAACGATACGATTCAAAATGCCTTCATTATTGTGCCGGTTGAGAAGTGAAACGCAACACTCGACGCGTGTTTCTTTGTTTGCGTCGCTCAATTCATGCGGTACCCATTTTTCAAGTTTTTTCACTTTTCCAATTTGTTTCAAGTGAATCAAAATGGTTTTATCACTCACACCGAAGCCTGCCGCTAACTCTGACGTGGTTTGCGATGGATCTGCTTCCACAATTGCTTTTAATTCTTCGTTATCAACTTGTGTCTCCGGCCGTCCACGAGGCTTGTTCTGTAGGTCAAAATTTCCAGAACGGAAACGTTGGAACCAATAACGTACCGTATTTTCTTTTGCAGTAGCTTCCCCATACGCATTGTTAATCCTACGAGCCGTTTCTGCAGCACTAGTGCCGAGGTGAAACTCATATTCGTAAATATAGCGATATTTTAAGTTCTCCATATTGTGAACAGAACGATGTGAAAGAAAAACAAATGACGCGATAACAAATAAATTTCGTAATTCGAACACAGAAATACATGGTCTTAAATCCTTACTTCCTTACTAATATTATAAAGGCGAAAGTTTGTTTGGATGGATGTATGGATGGATGTTTGTTCCTCTTTCACGCAAAAACTACTAAACGGATTTTAATGAAACTTTACAGTAATGTAGCTTATAGATCAGAATAACACATAGGCTACTTTTTATCCTGGAAAAACGTATAGTTCCCGCGGGAACGCGATAACCGAATTCCACGCGGGCGAAGTCGCGGGCAGAAGCTAGTTTGAAATAAATTTGAATTTGGAATTCCTAGCCGAACGCCACATATTTTGAATCAAAGTTGCCAGTTCGCCAAACGCCAATTTCATATGTAAGGACCTAATATTTGTTGTTATTGGTTTTACTTAAATTATTAAAAAATGCCGCGCTGTGCAGTTCCAGGATGCAATGAGAACGGACGACACGTATTACCGAAAGACTTGTTATGTATCTGGGGCAGCTATAATTGCATTGGGATGTCTTCATTTTCATCGCAAATAACTGAACCAAAATTAAAATTGCGGTCAATATTTAACAATTTTAAAGAAATCTACTTAAAATTGTCAACAAAAAAACCCGTAAAAATTTGACAGCTGCAATGTTTGGGTTTTGGTTTGGGTCAAGCGATTGCAGCGCCATCTGAGTCGTTGCGTATTCTTGTCCATTAGTGGATTATAATCATCTTGATTTACGTAACTCAGACAGCACGACTTCGAACACAATTCGAATGAAGTGTCAATGTGTGCGTGCGAGGACATCTGTACACTTGTAAATGTGTGTGTACCACTACGCGGGCCAACGGTCCACTCTCCATCTCCGGGTGAAACAAACGACGCGATGACGGTACGGCGTGTTAGGCGCCGGCTAGACTCAGGCGGGTGATTCCGTGGCCACATGTATTACTATAGGGATGACAACTTTTTTTCCTTAGACTATCAGGAAGATTATTGAAAAGTATTGGACACGTATTTTTTCTTTTTTCACGTAATCAAACTTATACGGAGATATATTGAGTTGAAATGTCGCGTGACGTCATGGTTAGGTACGATTTATACCTAACGGTGACGTAGTTAGCCCCCACTCTCCAACTTTAATGCGTTTTAACTTAGTCATTCTTTGTTATTTTGATAAAACTAAAAATACGTGTCTAATTTTTTTTTATTACCTGACTGACGTACTAATTAGAATTTCGATTTCTTCACCCTGTCGTCATCCCTATTACACATTCTGTGACATACCACAAACATCATGCAAATCTAAAGGTTGCATGACTTTAAAAATTACTCGTTTGTAACGAGTCAAGTTTGCCACTTAATTTTGACATATGATATGTTTCACTGGCAGCGTACCAACCAGAGTACGCCAAACTTTGGCGCGATGTAGACGACTGGCAGCGACATCTATCGAGAATACGCTGCGCTAATAAACTATCAAAATTTTTGACGTGTTAACGTCTTATAAATTGTCTATCTTCTGGAATTCGTGGAATTCGTTAGTAGCATTCCCGCGGGAACTATGCTTTTTCCGGGATAAAAAGTACCCATACGTAGTAGTTTTCGAGTTAAATCCAGACATACATACAGATTATTTTTCAAAAAAAATCGTTATTTTGTGTTGAAGCCGTGGTGGCCTAGTGGTTCGACCTACCGCCTCTCATGCAGAGGGTCGGCGGTTCGATCCCGGCTCGCACCTCTAAGTTTACTTATGTGCGAAATTCAATTTGAATTTACCACTGAGCTTTTCGGTGAAGGAAAACATCGTGAGGAAACCTGCACGCATCTACGAAGTAATTCAAAGATGTGTGTGAAGTCCCCAATCCGCAGTGGGCCCGCGTGGGGACTATAGCCCAAACCCTCTCGTGATGAGAGGAGGCCTGTGCCCAGCAGTGGGACGCAAATAGCCTGTAGTAGTAGTAGTAGTATATAGTCCCCTCTCGACTTGATTGTTTCTTTTAATTTTCATGTTTCAGACGCCACTTTATAGATCTATCTATACTAATAATAAGTCTCTGTAGAAAAAGTCGCATCTGAAACTTGAAAATAAAAGAAACACTCAAGTCGAACGCCGGCCGCGCCCACAAAAACATGACGCAATAGTAGCGTTACGTGACGTCATCACCTATAAAATTATCGTCTTTAAACCGACTTTACAGGCAACCAATTTTTAGGGTTCCGAAGTCCACAAGGTCCCTTATAGTTTCGCCATGTCCGTCCGTCCGTCCGTCCGTCTGTCCGCACTATTGCTCGGAGATATTTAAGTTTATTTAATTTATATATAAGTATCTCTTTTATACTGTATTGGGTAAGTTGCTACACCCATTGGGTAAAATTGTATTGATACCAATCTACTGACATGCAATGTACCATCTCTCATGTAAACATACAATTTATGGCAAATAAATAAAATGAAAATGAAATGAGATGCTTAGCTCTAGAAAGCTGTAATTTGGTATTAATATACATACTTATTAATTACGCTGACAAAGTGGTACAATATTTTTTTTATTTTTTTTATAGGGTACCTCTCTACTCGTAAAGTGGGGATGTAATTTATTTTTCTTGCGTACCCCATGGTGCGGCATGTCGTTGAATAAGGTCTTAAGAAAATATTGTGGGTTTTAAGCTTTAAAATGCTATTTTTTGTTAGAGTCGAGTGTCCCCCCCCCCCCTGCCAGCTAAATGGTGGTTATTTGGATGGCTGAGAAAAATCACGATTGTGGCATATATAACGTAGTTGAAAAAAAAACTATCACAGCTAAGTAGGCTGTACAAACTTACGAGTCATAGTCGACCAACTTATCCAATGATTTTTCTCGAGCGGCAGGGGAGTCGGGCGGGCACGTCATACCACAGGCTAGCTAAGATGCTAAATAAGTCTTAGAAAGGTACTGTGGGCATCCTCAACTTCGGAACCCTATACCCTACCGGACACGCACTTGGCCGGTTTTTTAATTTATTTTCGAAAGCGATGCGATTACTGCCTCTTATTACCTACTCGGCTTTAATTTTGGCGCGCATATTATTTATAACAAGGTTTTTACTGTTTTACTTCACTGTTATCCGCTCAAAGCTTTCATATTTGGCTATGTCACGCGCTGCGATCGTTTTCGTTTCCCCCACCACTGTATGTTTTGCACACAGCCACAGAATATTTAATAGTACTACATACAGAATGGCCACGGAATCACCCGCCTGAATCTAGCCGGCGCGCGACTCGCGCCCAACTCGCCCTCACCCTCATTTGTTTCATCCGGAGATGGAGAGTGGATCGTTGGCCCGCGTAGTGGTACACACACATTTACAAGTGTACAGACGTCCTCGCACGCAAACATTGACACTTCATTAGAATTGTGTTCGAAATCGTGCTTTTATAGGCCGCGTCCGTGTGCTGTGGGGAGTGGGGACATGCTACTTTTTAATCCGAAATTCCCACGGGATTTCCGCGGATGGGTCACATCGCTCGTCACTTGTATAGTTAAAAATAAGAGGCCGGAACTATGTTGAAAATGTAGTTTATAAATTGTAATTATAATTAAAATAACACCTTAAACATTTAGAATATATCCAACGCTCAATCCTAATTTTATCATTATTTTAAAGTACTTACAGTATCTACATTTTTTACCCGACTGCGCCAGAAGGGAGGGTTATGTTTTTCGAGTGTATGTATGTTTCTTTAGCACGCTGTGTAGCGTAAATGGCTTGATGGATTTTACATATTACAATCTCAGAACCGGCTCTAACGATTTGGACAAAATTTTGAATATAGCTGTTTACGGGGGTGACAAACCGATCTAGCTAGATCTCATATCTGAGAAAACTGGGTTTTAGCTATTTTCACCCGAGCAAACCTCGGTCATCGCCATGGTACTCGTATTTCGTATTTTACTATACTTAGTAGTCAAAACAGGGAGCAAATTGTATCCACAACTTGACCAGGAAAGCATATTTCACTTCAAAAGAAGAAGAATAGTATATTTTGATGCAAGTGCGAAAAGTTTGTCATTTCATCACGAGTCCCAAGCTATCTAACACTAGGGACGGGTGAAAATAACAAGTTTGCACGTGTATCAAACGACAGTTTTTAATACATTTACGAAAAAAAAGAATAAAGACTTAAATCAATAGATGAAGCAAAAAAACAACGTTAGGCACGCTCACTCACTAGTTGTCAAAATACAAAAAGCGCTCATTCGGAAATGACAAACTTTTGGCGCGTTATACAGGTATCGAAATGTTCACTTTTTGAGCATATGTATTAAAGAAATATTTATTTGTCAAAAACGACATAGGTACTTTTACTGTTTGACTTTAGTGTTTTTGATGGCAAATTAGATAACACTGAGCATCGTAAAGAGGCTCTATTCGAAGTTTTATATAGGGAAAGAGAGACATTCGCAATCCCTGCGCTGACGCGTCACGGCGCGCTAAATAATGCCCCAGTTATATTTAGTCTAAATCAACGTTGGACAAATCTTCTGTGATCCTCTTGATTTCTGCGTCGCTTCTCTTCTTTTCTGTCAACTGCTTGGCTTCCTCTTTCTTCTGCCCGTAGAGTCGCTTCAAGTTATCCATCACCTGAAATTTACAATTTACTTTAAGTATTTTTGGACATTAAGTTGGTACGAGCTTCTACCCGCGACTTAGTCTGTAATATGAATATGATTACGGGATTTTCGGGATTACGGGATTTGTGGGATTCCCGGGATTCCCGGGATTTCTATTCAAAGTCCGCTTCCGGGGTCCCTCTAATGAGTTTCCGGGATTACCCGGGATTTACGGGATAATAGGTAGCCTATAGCCTATTCCAAGTTACAAACAATCTGTTTGCCAAACTTTATGTAAATTGGTTGAGCCGTTTTAGCGTGATTGATTAACAAACATCCAAACTTTCAGCTTTATTATATTAGTAAGATTGGTATTTTATTGTATCTTTTGGCATTACACATGTATTACACTATGTCTGTACTGTTCCTTCAATGAGTGGTGTTCAATAATAGTATATTGTATTCCATTATATTATGTATTTTTGTATTTTTAGGCCATGGTAGGCTAGTCGTTTGACCACCCGCCTCCCTTGCGATTAGCGGGTTTCAAAACAACCTCTGTGTTTAATCAGGTGTCATAAGAGGACAGGCTACCAAAAAAATAGGTATTTGAAAAATCTATTGCCGTCGCTCTGCGTTCGTTCCAGGCGGCAATAGTGCGATAGGGACAACTGCAGCTCGGAACAATTTGACCTACAAAATGGGCGAAAACAGGGTTTCGTAGTCCCCTATTTCCTCTTCCAAAATGGACCAATTTGAATTTTTCTCTCGCATATGTTATAACAATGGTTTTGGCTATGCGTTGCTGTTTTTGATTTTTGCATTTATATTCGTTGTTTTTTTTACTGGGCGTCTGTTTGCGGCACTTGAAAAGTGGAAATTTTCGTACTGTCTTTTATTCTGAAAATACAACAATTATTCAGAAAAACAACAACATACCGGCATGAAAAAGGTAAGGATACATAGACATAAATAATATCTACTTCGTATGGACCCGGCCTAACGTAGATACATGTCATGTTTCCCCACTTCATTGGTGTCCAATCCAAAGTTAAACTTGTATCGTGACACTAAAGCTGGGTCACATTTTTCCAACAACGAGACGAGTTTTTAGATACTGATAAACAGTTTCGAAAAAAAGTTTTTTTAAAACGCTTATTGTAACGCACGCTCGGAGACAAAACTTTGGATTGGACACCGAGGAAGTGGGGACATATTACGGGTACGTTAGACCGGGTCTATATTATTTACGTCTATGTAAGGATAGAATTGTGAAAAAAAACATTGCTCTAACGTAATTAACCAGGGAGGAAATAGGGGACTACCACGGGATTACGTTTGTATGGAGTTACGGCCGGTAGTATAATATATCCTCTCAAACCCTCACCTTATGTGGGATGTGGTCAGGCTTCGGCTGGTGTATCTCGTATTCGCCCTTTTTATTCTTGACCAGCTCCACCACCGAATCCTCGAGGTTGGGGACCTCCCCAGGGACCCTGGTCGGCTGCTGCCGCATCTGACTAGCCCACGCGTGGAGGTAGCTGCCCGCCTCAGTACCCAGCAGCTGGAGACATTTTAAATTAATAAGCTAAACACCCCAGTTTTGAACACGCTTAATAGCTCGAAAAAGCCGTGGTGGCCTAGCGGTTCGACCTACCGCCTCTCATGCAGAGGGTCGGGGGTTCGACTCCGGCTAGCACCTCTAAGTTTACTTACGTGCGAAATTCAATTTGAATTTACCACGAGCTATTCGGTGAAGGAAAACATCGTGAGGAAACCTGCAAGCATCTGCGAAGTAATTCAAAGATGTGTGTGAAGTCCCCAATCCACACTGGGCCCGCGTGGGGACTATAGCCCAAACCCTCTCATGGTGAGGGTAGGCCTGTGCCCAGCTGTGGGACGCAAATAGGCTGTACTAGTAAGTGTGGTACCTATAATTTTAACCGTCTTCAAAAAAGAAGAAGGTTCTCAATTCGTCGGAATCTTTTTTAGGGTTCCGAAGTCCACAAGGAACCCTTATAGTTTCGCCATGTCCGTCCGTCCGTCGGTCCGTCCGTCCGTCTGTCCGTCTGTCCGCACTATTGCTCGGAGATGCTTAGTTCTAGAAAGCTGTAATTTAGCATGAATACGAGTATACATATTAGTTACGCTGACAAAGTGGTACAATAAAATTTTGAAATATAATTTTTTATAGGGTACCTCCCCTACTCGTAAAGTGGGGATGTAATTTTTTTTCTTACGTACCAACATGGTGCGGCATATTGTTGAATAGGTCTTAAATAAATATTGTGGGTTTATTGAAACCATTTTTTGATTAAGTGATGCGTTTGTGAAATATTAAACTTTAAAGTGCTATTTTTGTTAGAGTCGAGTGTACCCCCCCCCCCCTGCCAGCTAAATGGTGGTATTTGGATGGCTGAAAAAAATCAGGGTTGTGGTATATATAACGTAGTTGAAAGAAAAACTATCACAGCTAAGTAGGCTGTACAAACTTACGAGTAATAGTCGACCAACTTATAATGATGATTTTTCTCGAGCGGCAGGGGCGTCAGGCGGGCACGTCATACCACAGGCAAGCTAGATGCTAATAAGTCTTAGAACGGTACTGTGGGCATCGTCAACTTCGGAACCCTATACTTTGCGCGTGGCCCGACACGCATTTGGCCGGTTTTTTTATGTATGTTCACCAAAAATAAATAGCAAACGTGAACCGATTTCGATGATTCTTTTTTTTCGAAAGGTGGTACTTTCAAGTTGGTCCCATATTAATTTGGTTTAGTTCTGATGATGGGATCCATGACAAAATTAGGAAACTCCTCAAAATTTGCTAGCGCGTAGATGATTTTGGTGTCAATTTCGAAGACTTCAGAGTTACGTATATATTTCTATAGTAATGTTTGGAACCTGTAGCCGGTTTTTTTTAAAATAAATATTAAAACCGCCTTCAAACTCCGACAGACTGCGAAGTCTGTGTCAAGTGAACCGACTAGGCCCGGTTCCTATATCCACGAAACGCCTCGTTTTGCCTACGGACGGTTGATTTTTGACATTTGTTCCATAGAGAATCTGTCAAATTTTAACCGTCCGTAGGCAAAACGAGGCGTTACGTGGATATAGGAACCGGCCCTTAAAGAAATCATAATCATAAGATAATCATACACTGAACGTCAAGTTGAGTGATTGACATCGCAGTCTATTGAAGTTTGAAGGCGGTTCTTTTTTATTTTTTCGGTTAAGGCAAGAACTATTTTCAAATTTTAAAAAATGCATCGTCATCCAAAAAAATCAAGTTATTTAATAAAAAGGAGACCTGTACCCACCAGTAAGGCTTAAATTAGGTAGTAGTTGTGTCGAAGGTAAAAAAAAAAGAGTGAAATCTACCTTTTCCCTATTTTTGGTCAGCTTGGGCGGCGTAGGCGCTTGACGTTTAGAACTGCCGCCGCCGGTTGTTTGTCCGTCTGAAAGTCCACGTTAACTGTTAAACAAGGTGGTTCGACCTACCGCCTCTCATCCAGAGGGTCGGCGGTTCGATTCCGGATCGCACCTCTAAGTTTACTTATGTGCGAAATTCAATTTGAATTTACCACTGAGCTTTTAGGTGAAGGAAAACATCGTGAGGAAACCTGCACGCATCTGCGAAGTAATTCAAAGATGTGTGTGAAGTCTCCAATCCGCGCTGGGCTGCGGACTATAGCCCAAACCCTCTCGTGATGAGAGGAGGCCTGTGCCCAGCAGTGGGACGCAAATAGGCTGTAGTATTAGTAGTTGACTTACTGAGCGGGTTGGTGTTAGTCTGAGGTCCCAACTCGAACATGACCTGAAAGTCCGCATGGTTCCCGAACGCGAAGCCGAAACCCACGCGCGAATCCGTGCCTGCAACACAATAGTGTATTATAATAATAATAAATAATACATTTATTCAGTAAGTAAGTTTACAATATAACATTAAATACACTAGGCGTTATGATATCTTAATTTACTGACATAGGTACAGTAAAATAATATAAAAGCGGCGAAAAGATTATTAATAATAATAAATAATAAATATCTTGGAACATTTCACAGAAATTGAGCTAGCCCCAAACTAAGCAAAGCTTGTACTATGGGTGCTAGACAACGATATAAATACTTATATAGAGAAATACATACATATTTATTTATTTGTTTAAACTTCATTGCACATACATAATGTACACAATTGGCGGACTTAATGCCTAAAGGCATATATAGATACTAAACATCCATGACTCAAGTACAAACATTTGTGCTCATCACAAAAAGTTTGCCCCGAGCGGGATTCGAACCCGCGACAGTCGGAACAGTGGGCAGGGTCAGGGTCACTACCAACTGAGCCAAACCTGTCGTCAAACCTACTTCTGTGCCTGAGCTAGGGAAATCCTGTGTTTCAGGTAGAAGAAGAACTTCAATCCATACTAATATTATAAATGCGAAAGTAACTCTGTCTGTCTGTCTGTCTGTCTGTCTGTCTGTTACCTCTTCACGCTAAAACGGCTTGACCGATTGACTTGAATTTTGGTATAGATATAGTTAGAGGCCCGAGGAAGGACATAGGATAGTTTTTATCCTGGATTTCTACCCTTAACGGGATGAAATCCGGGATACCACGATAAGTTATGCACTTAAGTAGTAGTAGCAATTACGTGTATTATAATGTTTGCTATTCCAATTTCTGCAGGCGTTTGAATGTTCGGAAGAAATTCATATTATCCATATTAATATTATAAATGGAGTCCCGGGAAAGGACATAGGGTACTTTTTAGCGCAATAACCGAATTCCACGCGGGCGAAGTCGCGGGCAGAAGCTAGTAGGTTATAATATTAAACATTAGTTAATGCTAGCTAGATTGTATGACTAGGGAGACGGTGCGTGACGGATTGAATCCAGAGCGAAGCGAAAGGTTCCAGAATAGAATCCCGAGCGCAGCGAGGGTTTTATGCTATGTCACCCAAGATGTTAATAATTTTGCTACCGTGTTAAGCACTCTGCTTTTCACTCGCCCTATGATAAAACCAGTAGATACCTCATCATTGTCATGAAATGAAGGAGCATCCTAAATACGGAAAAAGAGCGCTTATTTCGAACGCCACTTATAACCGTGGTCGTCGTATAAGACATGAACGCGCTACTGAAACTTGGATGTTTTTTTTCTAATTTCTTAGGGTTATATGCTGCTAATACCTACTAAAGTTGTTCTGCCAATTTGGAAACCTCACGTTACAACAGGGAACAAAATGATACTTTACTTTCTAGGGAGCAAAATGCGATGTTGCTTCCTCTAAACGGGCAACAAAATACTTCTTTTCGAATAGGAGGAGTGAAAACGTAGTTATTTATAGTAAACTAGCTGACCCCGCGGACTTCGTACCACCTTAGAATTTGTTTTTTTTTGGATATGAAAAATAGCTTACGTTTTATTCTCAGACCTACTTAACATACACTCCAAATTTTATAAGAATCGGTTTCGGCGGAGTTTGGTTACAAACACTGTGACACGAGAATTTTATATACCTATTATAAGATAAGAGTAATAAGAAAGGTACAGTAGCCTGCAGAGAAAGAGGATCCATAACATCGTATAACGTTTGAGTGCCTATCTACGGACTCATAAGCGGAGGGGGTTCCTTTTCTCTGCGGCGTACTGTACGTACATACCTATTTTAAGTTATATTTTTTTATATCAATGGTGTAGGCAAACGAGCGCACAGCCCACCTGATGGTAAGTGGTCACTGCGGCCCATGGACACCGAAATCCTATGATCCCCCATTAGGAAACTATAGGATCTCGAATGCGTTGCCTACCCTGAGGCCCAAGATGGAATGCCTCTGTGCCAGAAATTTCACCGGCCGCCTTAACCCTATACCGGAACACAACAGTGCAAGCACTGCTATTTGGCGGCAGGTTAGCGTGGAAAGACGGTGGTACTTCCCCGGATGGACCTAGCACCAGGCCCTACCATTAGCAAAAAAAAAAACAAACGTTCAAGCTTTTTTTAATTGAGTTTGATGTCAAATTTTTTGTACTTGGATATCTATTCCTTATTATAAGGAATAGAATAACCACAATATAAGTAGATTAATTGTTTGGCCACCTGTCTGAGCAAAGATGAACTGACCTTTCTTGATGGGGGGGATGTTGGAATACGCCACGGAGAGCAGAGAAGGCAGTTCTTCGGGGATGATCACCGACGCAGACCCTGGAATGAGAAAGGGAAATCTTGAAATAGATCACTCCATCACGACCACCAGAACATCGCACACAATCACCCGCCTGAATGTAGTCCGCGCCACACGGCGGACACGGCCTATAAAAGCATGATTTCGAACATAATTCGAATGAAGTGTCAATGTTTGCGTGCGAGGACGTCTGTACGCTTGTAAATGTGTGTGTACGCGGGCCAACGATTCACTCACCATCTCCGGATGAGGATAAGATGAGTTGCGAGCGGGCACAGAATATTGAATAGTAGCTACATACAGAATGGCCACGGAATTGTGTTGTATGCCGAATGTCTAGACATAGCGCTTTTCCATGTATCCATAACATCTGTTTTTTTACCTATGTTCTACAAATAAAGTATTTGACTTTGACTTTGGAATCACCCGCCTGAATCTAGCCGGCGCGCGACTCGCGCCCAACTCGCACTACTACTCATTACTGTCATTTGTTTCATCCGGAGATGGGGAGTGGATCGTTGGCCCGCGTACTGGTACACACACACATTAACAAGTGTACAGACGTCCTCGCACGCAAACATTGACACTTCATTCGAATTGTGTTCGAAATCTTGCTTCTATAGGCTCTTGCTCCTATCATCATGAGAGCGTTTGGCTTTGGGCTATAGTCCCCACGCGGGCCCAGTGCTGATTGGGGACTTCACACACATCCTTGAATTATTTCAATGATGCGTGCAGGTTTCCTCGTGATCTTTTCCCTCGCCGAAAAATACTTAGTATCGAATGTGAAAGTAACTGTCTGTCTGTTACTATTTGACAGCTAAACCGCTACACAGATTAAGATCCTATTGGAATATAATCGCACTAGCCGATGCCCGCGAACTTCGTCCCGCGTAGACTTAGAATTTGCGTATCCGATGATACTATACATATAGACTGTTATAGGTAGTTATAGAAGTATTGAAAATTTGGTTTGACCCGTGGAAAACCCGTTCCCGGGGAAATATCGGGATAAAAAGTATCCCATGTTATAGCCCGGGTCTCAAACTATCTCCATACCAAATCGGTCCACTCGTTGCGTCGTGAATTAAGGACAAACAAACACACTTTCATATTTATAATGTTGGTATGGATTAGTTAATTAAAAAGGTAATCAGAGGGGACGAGAGACCATCTTGTCTGCCGTCCCCTCTGATTACCTTTACTTGCTACTTTTCATTACTAAATTAATCATTATAGCCCACCTGATGGAGATAATTAATTTAGTATTTGATAATCCATGTTAATATTATGAATGCGAAAGTAACTCTGTATGTCTGTATGTCTGTTCCCTCTTCACGCTTCAACCGCTGGACTGATTGAGATGAATTTTCGCATGGAGATAGTTGGGGTCCCGGGAAACATATGCTACTTTTGATCCTGGAAAAACGCATAGTTCCCGCGGGAACGCGATAACCGAATTCCACGCGGGCGAAGTCGCGGGCAGAAGCTAGTAGCAAATAATGGCAAAAAATAGCAAATAATAAGGACGACAAAGCAACAAAGGTTTTGCAACTAACCGTGTTTGACATATGACACATTGGCCCTGCTGAGGTCAAGTTATGTCATAATGTGTGGTGTGTTTTATGTACAGTCGAGTTCGCCAATATATACATACTTTTACACCTTGCTCCCTATAATAAGGTCCAAAAGTGTACACATATTAATGAACTCGACTGTACAACACGCAATGTTTGAAGGATCAACCTTGTGTTTAAAATGACAGACTCAGTGGCATTAACACTGTTCAGCGGTTCGGTAGGTAACCAATGTAAGTTCACAACTCAACATTTAAAACAAAAAAGAACAATAATCCTATACTGGCAATATACATATTTGTATCTTACTAATATAATAAACAGATAGTTAGTAACCTGGAATAAGCTATAGGCTACCTATTCTCCTGGAAATCCCGGGAAACCCCGGAAAAATCCCAGAAACTCATTAGAGGCACCCCGGAAGAGGACTTTGGATAGAAATCCCGCGAATCCCGTAACCCCGAAAAAGTTTTTAAAAGTATCCTGGAAAAAGGGCTTTGGAAACATTATGCTAAATTCAAGGTGACAAATCGATCTAGCTAGTTCTCATATCTGGGAAAATTAATTTTTAGCTAAATTTCACCCGAGCAACGCTCGATCGTCCAGTTTAATACTTGGTATAATTCGAGAGGTTATGGCAATTTGAATTTACCTCTGAGCTTTTCTGTGGAGGGAAACATCGTGAGGATACCTGCACGCATCTGTGAACTCACAGCGATGAAAGCGCACTATGAAAGCCGCAGTAGGTATTTCACTAAATTGTTAAGAGCGAACACAGTGAACAAATGATGAAAAAATTGAAAAACTTTTATTCTTAACAAGTAAATAAATAAAAAACCTGTGAAGACCCCATATGCGCACTGGGCCCGCGTGGAGACTATAGCCCAAACCCTCTCGTGATGAGAGGAGGCCTGTACCCAGCAGTGGGACGCAAATAGAATGTAGTAGTAGTACTCGTATACATAATACATGAGTATGCATGAGTTAAGAATCATAATTGAGTATTGTACTTAATACTTAAATCATCGTATGTAACCACACGTAACTAAGAAACAAGGTCTACGTAATTTAGTAACAGAGTTACCATCTGTGGGCCGCGGTGATACCCGCGTAGAGATCTTCTACTATCTAAAGTCCCGCGCCTTCACATTTCAAAACGCTTCCATTTTTTCATTATTATTTAAAAAGCACCACCAACACTCTCAACGCATAGTTGATGGCTGTCTCAGCACGCACACATGTGTTGAGAGTGTTGGTGGTGCTTTTTAAATAGATTGAAGCGTTTTGAAATGTGAAGGCGCGGGACTTTAGATAGTAGAAGATCTCTATATCACGATATGATAATAATATGGGGCTAAAAAATAGTCCATTTCTTATTAAAACTTATAGTCTACATTCATACTAAATGTTATTATTATTATTATTTTATTTCGTTCAGTACTTTTGGCGTTACTACTACTACTACAGCCTATTTGCGTCCCACTACTGGGCACAGGCCTCCTCTAATCACGAGAGGGTTTGGACTATAGTCCCCACGCGGGCCCAGCGCGTATTGGTGACTTCACGCCCATCTTTGAATTACTTCGCAGATGCGTGCAGGTTTCCTCCCGATGTTATCCTTCACCAAAAAGCTCAGTGGTATATTCAAATTGAATTTCACGCTTTTAGCGTTAATGGATAACAAACGTATAACAAATGATAAGGTAGGTGCGTATTTTTCAAGATTTCTTTTTTCTTTTTTTTTTACCGAGTTATTAAAATAGGCCATTTAAATGTGCATATTGCATAGATTTTATTTGTATCTAAACCAGTATTATTGGTAAACTTTTTTAAAATGTGTGTCAGTGACAAATTATTCCATCCATATATTAGAGTTCAACGCGCTCTTTTGTGAAATATATACATTTTGTTTTACTAAAAACGGCTTATATATATTTAATACTAATATAATAATTACTCCTGCACGCATCTGTGAAGTAATTCAAAGATGTGTGTGAAGTCCCCAATCCGCAGGGCCCGCGTGAGGGCTATAGCCCAAACCCTCTAATGATGAGGGGAGGCCTGTGCCCAGCAGTGGGACGCAAATAGGCTGTAGTAGTGGTAGTAATTACTCCTGTATATTTATTTACACATCAAGTTAGAATAATAGAATGAGAACAAATATTTAGCCTTGAATTTGTCAATATTTGTAAAATACAACAAAACCTGCCTATTTCAGCCAGAATGTAATTTGCAATGAGATTTCAATTTACACAATACTTTTCTTTAAAAAAATATTGGGTCACTTTAATTAGGTAAATACCTGCGCTTAATGATTAACTGACTATTTAATAAAAAAAAAAACATTAACAAATACTCACCCAAAGAAACAAGCAACATAAAACCGAACGCTTTCACAATCATTTTCACATAAATAATCACAAAAATCACAAACCACTTTTCATTTCTGTGGCAAAAAAATCAAGATTCCAAACTTGTTTATTTAAAAAAAGAACCGTCTACGTCAAATTTTGCCGCCAAACTGAGCTCAGAACATATGATTCCGTAACTTTCACTATTGCATAAAGGTCACAATTACGCGTGCTCATTAATAAAGAATGTACCTAATTTCAACGCAACAGAATTAACATTCCTCTGTAGTGAGTCAGTGACTAACACCTTTAAGAACGACGCATTAACATCGCTTATAGTGCAGGAGCCAAAGAGGGGCTTTCTGGAGTAACTCAAGCGCGTGAGAATACCAGGGTTATTTAACGTATTTCTAATTAACCTACCCAGATGAATAAATCCCTTCTTCGGCTCGCGGGCTACAAGCGATTTACAAGCGTCGTTCTTAAAGGCATTAGTCAGTGACTCACGTTACCTTCCCCCTAATCACAGAATATTGAATAGTACTACATACAGAATGGCCACGGAATCAACCGCCTGAATCTAGCCGGCGCGCAACTCGCGCCCAATTAGCCCTTACTGTCATTTGTTTCATCCGGAGATGGAGAGTGCATCACTGGCCCGCGTAGTTGGTACACACAAATTTACAAGTGTACAGACGTCCTCGCACACACACAGACGTCCTCGCACGCAAATTCGAATTGTGTTCGAAATCGTTCTTTTTAGGCCGTGTCCTCCGTGTGCCTTAATCAAAGATTCTAATGGAATCCTCAATACAATCCTCAAAATTGAGATATATACTTATTATGATCCATTTACCTGAATAGCCATCGTCACTTCAAAATTATCAGTTGTTTCAAATGGGGGTTTTGTTAGGGGGGTATAAATGCCGTATCCTCTAAATATCTGACGAGCTCAAGTATATAATAAGTTTTGTCCATGTAGGTAGCACCTTTTTTATATCTTTAAAAGCTTGTGGAAGCTCGACACATCGGTTAATGTTTTTTTATACATATAATTTTCTTTTTCTTTTATACAT
Organism: Aethes cnicana; assembly: GCA_963971205.1. NCBI lineage: Eukaryota > Metazoa > Arthropoda > Insecta > Lepidoptera > Tortricidae > Aethes > Aethes cnicana. The sequence goes on along the minus strand of OZ020301.1, from coordinate 801,497 downwards.
GTAATGAGCTTATATTTAAACCTCGAGTAACTACACATTTAGCACCGTCGACTCCCCGACTACAAGTTGGTTCATAAGTTCGAATTTTAAATATAGTTTGATGTGTGTTTTTATTAGAATTTCCACCTAAACCCCGAGTTTATAAAGTTGTTATCGCATTGAACTTTCTCTTTCCTTGCTAACTGCGTATGTGTGCTTCCATTCACCGCAACAAATTGTGAAACTTTCGCGTAGTATGTCACCTTTCTTTTTACTTTTAAATTGGACTTTAAGTATGTAGCTCGATAGATTACTTTCGCTTGATGTTGAAGAGGTTTTAATACTTTTAAAGATCGAAAGTGACCACCACTTTCATATTTCGAAACGGATAGTTGTTTGAACAGTGTTTTCCTACTACGTCAGAGTGTGCGATGCCTGGTACAAAATACTAGGGTATTTTTTTTAAAGTGACACAGTGACTCTCTGTGTTTTAGTCGAAGTGACGTATGGGTTTTCCGAGTTTACGCGAAATGGGAGGTCGTCTGGTTTCCAATATTGTACGCAATGTGTTAAAGAGCTTAAGTATTTAGATTTGACAAAAACTTATTCTTACCCGACTACAGCAAAGCGGGGTTATGATTTTAGCAGTCTGCCATCATCAACCACCTATTGCTGTCCACAGGCTGAAAAATAGTTCAAAAGCACGCCAATAAGAACGGTCCTCGGCAAGTAACAATCTATGTATGTTGTACTAACCGATGCCCGCGAACTTCGTCCCGCGTAGATTTAGAATTTGCGTAGGTATTTATATATTATACTATACATATAGACAGTTATAGTTATAGAAGTATTGAAAAATTGGTTTGACCCGTGGAAATATCGGGATAAAAAGTATCCCATGTTATTGCCCGGGTCTCTAACTATCTCCATACCAAATTTCATCCAAATTGGTCCACTCGTTGCGACGTGAAGGAAAGACAAACAAACACACTTTCACATTTATAATATTAGTATGGATTTGTGTTCCACCCACCACAACAGCCTATTTTACGTCCCACTGCTGGGCACAAGCCTCCTCTCATCACGAGAGGTTTTAGGCAATAGTCCCCACGCGACCCAGTGCGGATTGGAGACTTCACTCCATCCTTGAAATTATTCGCAGATGCGTGCGGTTTCCTCACGATGCTTTCCTTCGCTTAAAAGCTCAGAGATAAATGCAAATTGAATTTCGCATACAAGTAAACGAGGTGCGAGCCGGATTCGAACTCCCGATCCTCTGCATGAGAGGCGGTAGGTCAAACCACTAATATTATAAATGCGAAAGTATAACTCTGTCTGTCTGTTTATCTCTTCACTCTTCAACCGCTGCACCTTGGCATGGAGATAGTTGGGGTCCCGGGAAAGGACATAGGCTACTTTTTATACCGGAAAAACGCATAAATCCCGCGGGAACGCGATAACCGAATTCCACGCGGTCGAAGCCGCGGGCAAAAGCTAGTAAGTATATTATATAGCAGCTGCGTTCTCGATTTTTTTTTAATTATTTCTCTACTCCTTTATAGCGCTTGGTCGTGGGAAATTTTCGTAATTCGTAAACAATAACCATTTTTCATAGACATGCCATATTGTTCATTCTACTATCGAACGTGGCTTGAGATCCTGCTTATTGATATTTTGAAATTAAAATTTCATCAAAAATAGTACAGTAACAATTACCTACCTATAAAATGAGGGTTTTGTGTGTCTGTGTGTTGATTTTGTTCATGTGTAAGTAAACTAATTAAAGTAACTACTTATTATGATTTAAATTGATACCTAGGTACTGTTATAGTCATTGTCCGCGACATCGATCGCGGGAATACAGTTACTATAAGCGTTTTTCCGGGATAAAATATGGCCTATGTCCTTCCCGGGACTCGGACTATCTCCATAGCAAATTTCATCCAAATCAGTCCAGCGGTTGAAGCGTGAAGAGGTAACAGACAGACAGTTTCACATTTATAATATTAGTATTGGCGATTCCGTTTTTTGGAAATATGTCAAAACGGCGGAGCTATGGTTTTTCGAAATATAAAAAGAAACTGTTTCAAGCTATGCGAAAATGGACTAGTGAGGATACTATGGTGGTTCAAATATTAAAAAAATACCTGTTTAAGCTACGCGAAAATGGACTAGTGAGGCTATACAGTTGTCAGAACCCCTAGTATTACTAATGATAGCAAAAATAGCAGTGCTCGCACTGTTGTGTTCCGGTAGGGGGTTAAGGCAGCCGGTGAAATTTCTGGCACAGAGGCATTCCATCTTAGGCCTCAGGGTAGGCAACGCATTCGAGATCTTATTGGTTTCTTAATGGGGATCACAGGATTTCGGTGTCCATGTCCCGCAGTGACCACTTACTATCAGGTGGGCTGTGCGCTCGTTTTCCTATACCAATGACTAAAAAAAATTGTGTGCGTCAGGTGCGGGGGGAGGGGCGCTATTCCAGATTATTCCGGAAGACGTCCCGACGGCCATCGTCGGCATATACGGTTTCTCACCCCCCATCAGATTCGGTAAGCTATCCACTTTTAAATTAGTTTTTACATCTAATTTAATATATAAAATTCTCGTGTCACAGTGTTTGTAACCAAACTCCTCCGAAACTGCTCGACCGATTCTTATGAAATTTGGAGTGTATGTTCGTAGGTCTGAGAATAGAAAGTAGACTATCTATAATACCCAAAAATATTTCTAAGGCGGTACGAAGTCCGCGGGGTCAGCTAGTCTTAATATATAAAAATCTTGTTTCACAGTGTTTGTAACCAATCTCCCCCGAAACGGCTCGAGCAATACTTATGAAATTTGGAGTGCATGTTCAGTAGGTCTGAGAATAGGACGTAAGCTATTTTTCATACCCAAAAAAAGGCGGTACGAAGTCCGTTGGGTCAGCTAGTATATGTATAAAATTCTCCGCTTTATATATTAGATTCAATTTCAATTCAATTCAATCATTTATTCAGCTAATTGGCCACATAGCGGCACTTTTACACGTCAGAAAAAGAATTTACCAGCGCTTCCTAGACCCATTGCTTGAGAAGAAGCGCCGCAACAAACTCAAGCAGAAGGCCTTTTTTCAAAATTTACAAAATTTACATTACAGGTATAAATATAGATAGATTAGATATAAAACAAAGTCGGGTTAGGGTAAGTTTGCTCACGTCAGTCACGTCATCATTGACTGCGAGGCGGTATGAAGTTCGCCGGGTCACCTAGTATTGAAATAAGTTATCTTCTATTGTAACCAAACCCGTTGTCCACAGGGCAGGACCACCGTGTGGGCTTCGGGTTCCGGTTCGGGAACCACGCGGACCTGCAAATAATGTACGAGCTGGGGCCCCAACTGAGAACCAAGCCCCTTCAGCCAGTCAGTGAGTATAAACCATAGTAAAAGCTGTGATAAAAGTAATAATAGTGTTGCCCCCTCGCCACCCGTGCGGGGGCCTGTATAGGGGGCCCACGAAGGCTAGCCTCTTGGTTAGTGCGTGAGTCACCGTCTGCCTTGCTTTCAATTTGTGAGATATTGATCAGGCAGATGTCCGTTATCTCACTCCATAGCCCGATTTTCCAGTCCACACCTCCCATCCACATAGCCCACTCCAAGTCTCTTCCTTCCTCGGCAATAGTTTGGCAACTGGGGAGGGCTGTCCGCCAGTACAGCCTCATGTTGTATTGGGAGGACAGATCACCACAGTTGCGGCCATCTCACATTTCTAGTAAAAGGTACCAAAAGCCTCTTCATGTTGGCTTCGGCCCCATGAATGCGAATGACCGGGTCCCCATGGGCCCGTGACGTGACATAAATGTACCAACAAATAATAATATTGGCATAGGGATGTGACGACCCCATCGCCCACCTGGTGTTGTACCACCGGTGCAGTCAGTCAGCGCAGGGCGGCCTGTGGCGGGCCGATGGTGAGCGGCGACACCTCGCACCCGAGACTCCTGGGGGCACACACACACATGCGCCATACACACACATACACACCTCCCCCGCCTCTGGATTGCCTTAGTTGGCCGCCCAGAGTGGAGCGCAGGAGCTATATGCTTGAAAGGGTGGAAGTGCTCAATCTGCGTAATAACGGGGAAACCCGCTCCGGGTGCGCACGAGGCGCGACCCGCGATGGCGAAACCGGTGCACCTCTCCACCAATGTGTGTCACTCATAGACGTAAATAATATAGACCCGGTCTAACGTACACGTAATATGTCCCCACTTCCACGGTGTCCAATCCAAAGTTCTGTCACCGAGCGTGCGTGACAATAAGCGTTTTTAAAAAAACTTTTTTCGAAACTGTTTCTCAGTATCTAAAAACTCGTCTCGTTGTTAGAAAAATGTGACCCAGCTTTAGTGTCACGATACAAGTTTAACTTTGGATTGGACACCAATGAAGTGGGGAAACATGACATGTATCTACGTTAGGCCGGGTCCATACGAAGTATTATTTATGTCTATGGTGTCACTAGTATTTTTTTCAAAATCGAGTTTTTCTTTGCAACAGAAGTCCGGTCGGCCTCGTACCGAGTTGCGCGGCGGAGGCCTCTGCTGGAGCTGCTGCTACGCGCAGGCCTGCTGGGGGAGGCCGAGTATCGTTACCAAGAGCTGGCGCTGCAAGACCAGCCGCGGTAGAGGCCTACAGATATTAACATGCTATCGTAGTCTATCTATACATTATCTTTATTAAAAACTAGTTATGCCCCGCGACTTCGACTGCGTGGAATATAAAATGGCCGATAACTTTTCTTTCCGACATATACATGGTGGGTCAAAAAATATGGCAAATAATTAACTCACAGTATCGGCTATCGATTCTAAGCATATTGTATAGGTTTTTTTTTTTCGAGTTGGTAAAAAAAATATATTTTGTTTAGGATTCAAGCGTCGCTCACACAACCAATCCCATTTACAATTTTTTTTTTGTTGCTCCAAATGATGCTCTATCTACCCTTGAAACTGCATTCAAATCGGTTCAGTAGATTCGGAGATTAACTCTAACAAACAGAAAAGATTTCTAAAAATCGCTGTTTTGTGGTCTACTTTTTTGAACTTTTCTTTCTATGTACAGACACGCCGGGTTCTGCTCTTTTATTATAGTATACATAGATAGATATAGATAATAAATCAGGTAATACCTGCACTCACATAATGGTTTACAAGATTTGTTTTTTAACTGTAAATCTTCAAGGATCGACCGAGAATTAACCAATTCGTCGAGACTGGCTTCCCATTGTAATAAATTTTATATAAAATATTTCAGTATTTTTGTTGTGACAACCCTGATCCTTGAACTAGTACAATATAGGGCTGTATTTTATGTAAAACGTTCTAGAACTGTTATTGTTTTGAGTATTTAAAAATAAAATAAAAAGATGTGTGTGAAGTCCCCAATCCGTACTGGGCCCGCGTGGGGACTATAGCCCAAACCCTCTCGTGATGAGAGGCCTGTGCCCAGCAGTGGGACGCAAATAGGCTGTGTTAGTAGTAATAGACTCTGCTAAGTTGGGTCGTGCCATATCATCAGTGAGCAAGGGAAGTTTTAAAAAGTAGGATAATTAATAAAAACACAAATCCTTTGAATAATTATAATATCATACATTTAATATAACATTAGTCTTTCCGCAAATGGCATTACGATTTTGAACATTAAAAAAAATATCTACACTCGAGTTTAAAATACACCCAACAGCAAAGAAAACGGGTCACTTTATATAGGATTTTCCATACAAAGGGACACGTTTTCATTGCTGTTGAGTGTAGGTTGCTATTGAAAATTGAATCTTAACGTATTCATAAGATTGTTGTTTTATGCATTTATTTCATTAAATGTCATAAAATCGGGATACTTATTATATTAATTTCACTTTGGAGAAAAGGCATTTTTCAGCTCCCTTCAACTCTATGATTAAATAAGTTCAATTTTCAATATCAACAACCAACATTCACACTAACGCTACATCTAACAATTGTGACGAAAGTTGCACGTAAACACTTAATTCCTACGATAACATCGACGCGACGGACGTTCAACTTATTTTATTAGTGGTTAGTTTTATTTTGTTAATTATTATTAGTTTTATTGACGGTTTGCGTGGCTCCCAACCTGCTGCCGTCGTGTCAAACAATTCAGTAAAAAAAAAAATATAACAGAACTATGGCGAAATTCGTACAGTCAGCAGCAGAAGTAGATAAGCTGTCCAGGTGTTCAAAATGACCTACACACGCCCTTAACTTCTTAAGAATAAGGTCGTGTGTAGGTCATTTTGAACACCTGGACAGCTCATCTACTTCTGCTGCTGACTGTACCACCCGAAGGCGATTGTTTTTTTAGCCGATCCTTTGAACTTTTTCCGATTTTTTTTCTTTCTAAACCTTCCCTGAATAACAGATGATAAAACAAAAAAAGAATCTGCCAAATCGGTCCAGCAGTTCCCGAGCCTTAGCGATGGCCAGACTTACGGCAATTAACTTTTTTATATATAAGAAGATAACTTAGACACGGTTACATATCCACTAAACGCCTCATTTTGTCTACGGACGGTTAAGTTTTGACAGTTTGTCTATGGAGCAAATGTCAATTTTTAACACTCCGTAGGCAAAACGAGGCGTTGTTTGTATATTAGAAATTTGGGCGATAGAAACAGATATATTTCTTACCATCAAACAATGTGAACGAATGTCAATTTTGGTGAAATCTAAATAAATGTCTATTTTTAAAATTTGCATCATATAATAAAGTACATATAAGTAGTTTACGGTATATTAAAAGGTGCATTTCCCCTTTTTCAATTACAGAATAAATCATTAAATCTTGTTAAGTTCCATTATAAAATAATGTTTTCAAATTCAAATAACTTGTTAACAATAAAATAATTCTGCAATTTAGAAACTATAGAAACGTCAACGGAAATATCACCTAGCGGACGGTAGCGGAACTAACACTGCCAAGCTTCATAATTCTCACGTAAGATGGCGTTAGTAGTAATACAAATTCAAAACTGTTTCACACTACGACAGTTCTTTATTATAGCTCCAAGCTATAAAAACGTGTTTAAAGGGCACTAACACAATTCCAGCTTTTTTTTCTACTACATTAACGTTGTCATACTAAACTGGTTTGTTAATTGGCGCCTTTAAAGCCTCAAAAGTGTAAAATGTGATTTTGTTAACGACGGACGCAAAATACTTATTATTAAACAGTGGGAGGAATCCTCCAAAATTGAAAAATGAACCCCCCGCTTAAAATACAATTATATTTACATTTGGACAAAGCGTCCGTTGAAACTTACATAATTTGAGATTGGTTTACTTATTTAGTGCAGCGTACGACAGATGGCGCTAGCTTACTTGTGAAAATCAAACGCATCAAAAAGTGGCGCTTTTCTCTAATTATTGAGCTTGTGCCTTTAAGCTTTTTAAGCTATTTCACGTACGCTAGCGGCATCTATCGGAAGTATTATTAAAAACGTTCAAGCGATTATATTAAAGCCATGTCAGAATTAAACGACAGGAGGCCTACAGAATACCCTTATTTTACTATTTACATACAATTCCCTTATTTTAATTAGTTCATACATTGACTCGGTCTTTAAAATTACCCGTTAGAATCATACATTTCTAAAAGGGCTTAACCACACAGCTTTCATTTCTACCTATTCACTTGAAAAGGCAACAAACAAAATGTACAGTTCTTTTTTTATAAAACCGATCTCTATTTAGATCGGAACCCCACTGCCGCACACAGCCACGCTACGCACGAACAATATAAGATACGACCTAAGGCCTACTATCCTTACAAATGCGAAAGTAACTCTGTCTGACTGTCTGTCTGTTACTCTTCACGCTTCAACCGCTGGACCGATTGAGATGAAATTGGCATGGAGATAACCGGGGTCCCGGGAAAGGACATAGGCTACTTTGTATCCCGGAAAAGCGCATAGTTCCCGCGGGAGCGCGATAACCGAATTTCACGCGGGCGAAGCCGCAGGCAGAAGGTAGTAATCCATACTAATATTATAAATGCGAAAGTCACTCTATATGTCTGTCTGTTACCTCTTCACGCTTCAACCGCTGGACCGATTTGCATGAAATTTGGTATGGAGATAGTTGGAGTCCCGGGAAAGGCTAAATGATTGATCGATAGATTGACAGTCAAACAGATGAGGGTATAAACTCCTTGGGTCGTATCTACTAATAAAATTAGAACACAGAGACTCATGTTTAGATCGAATCCTTAATAGAGATCTGCTAATACGGATTACGGACTGATGTAAAAATATAATAAAAAAGAACATCTTTAAATCGATTTTTAACTAAAAAACGAATACATGATTTTGTTTGAAGACGTATTCTATTCTATACGTTTGTGCAAAATCTTAAAATAACGCTAAAATTCAGAACGGAATGATAAAATTTTAAATGCAGAGAATACTTACATAATGGCGGCGATAAACTTGAGAACAAAAACATTAATTTTTATTATTCTTAGAGACGGATAAACAGGCAGACGGCCCACCTGATGGAAAGTGGTTAGCGCCGCCTATAGACATTTGTGACACCAGAGGCGTCGCCGATGCGTTGCCGGTCCCGAAGATATTTAATGACACCCTTTTTAAAACATCCCATATTGTAGCGCAGAGGGAAAATTTCAGCAGGGAGTTCATTACAAATGCCTATAGTACGCGCTAAAAACGTTCTAGAGAACCGACGCGTAGACGAGCGTAATGTCTCAAGGAAATGGGCATGAACACCCTGCCGATGACGAGAGGTGCGATGATAGAAGGAAGCGGTAGGCACCAGTCTAAACAGTTCCTCTGAACACTCCCCATTATGTTCTTTTATCTACACTCATATCATAAACCCTCTATGATGCGTTCAAAAACCGACAAATTATGACCAAGATAAACTGGTTAGTTAGAACAGATTTCTTATCTGTGAAAATGTTCTAATAGCTGTATTAAACCATCGAATTTGATGGTCTAATAGCATTCAAATTTCGAACATCTTCGAACAGCAATGCCCGCCTATATTCTTCAGTCAGACGGAGCGAAAGTTTGTTCCAAATTCAAATGTCGGCTCTATTTAGTCTATGCTTTTTGAAATTCGAATGTGAGACATTGACGTATTCGAATTGCCGCCATTGTTGACCAATTTTGAAGCATCTTAGAGGATTTATAAAATGAGTGTAGATAAAGTTGTATATGCAACTGTACCTTTATTTACCGTACCTTTAGTTATTAGGCCTTAAAAAACTCGTGCGATATTATTATGAAACTCGCCTAGCGGCTCGTTTCATTAAACCCCACTCGTGTTTTAAGGACCTTTATTATGTAGCAGTTACATAAACTACTATTAGTGCTATAATAAATTAAAAATTTAAACAAGACTTTCCTTATAAAACTAATTTTGTCTTTTTTTGTTACTTACATCAATTGGAATTTCGAAATTGGGCCTATTTATAGTCATCAGACTTCAACACGCAAAGAATCTTTGAAAATTTTATTCTCGAGTAAAATCAGATAGGCCGTAGCGAAAGGTTATTGCCTCCACATAACATAGAGAAGGGAAGGTCGCGGAATCCAATGGACACGGGCGGCGCGAGACCGATCTATGTGTCGAATCTCGAGTGAGGCCTATGTCCAGCAGTGGACGACTTTCGGCTGGCCTGATATGTATACTAAGCGTTATTTGGTTAGTTTATTTAGTTCGTTCAAGTAAAACGTAAAATTTTACAATACAATAAAATCATAGTTTTACCATTTCCCTTGCATACACACGTGGCTGAATATCGTCAATATTTGTCACGTGACACGAGAATTAGAAAAGATTTTTAGATCAATCAACAGTTAATTTACTTAATGATCGTAAAATAAAATAAAACTTAAAATGAGCAATTTACACATATTAGTACGATCTAAACAGATTTTTATAAAATAAACAGTTAATATATAAGACGTCCAAAAAAGATAAAAGCCCCGTGAAAATGTAAGACGGTTAAAAAATAAATAAAATGTAAGTTTTTAGGCTCGGCTGGGCAGCGTTCGGGAAGCTTCGCAGTGTCTTTTCGTCCAAATTACCGCAGTGTCTTAAGTCGAAAGTCTTCGACCAGTGTGTGTTGCCAGTGATGACTTATGGTTCCGAGACGTGGGCGCTTACGATGGGCCTCATAAGAAGGCTCAAGGTCACCCAGAGGGCAATTGAGAGGGCTATGCTCGGGGTTTCTCTGCGTGATAGAATCAGAAATGAGGATATCCGCAGTAGAACTAGGGTCACCGACATAGCCCGAAGAATTGCGAGCCTTAAGTGGCAGTGGGCGGGGCACATTGCTCGCAGGACTGATGGCCGATGGGGCAAGAAAGTCCTGGAGTGGCGTCCGCGAACCGGTAGACGAGCTGTCGGTAGGCCTCCAACAAGATGGAGTGACGACCTTGTAAAGGTCGCGGGAACGCGGTGGATGCGAGTGGCACAGGACCGGTCTGAGTGGCGCGCCTTGGGGGAGGCCTATGTCCAGCAGTGGACGTCTATCGGCTGAAATGATGATGATGATGATGATGAAGTTTTTAGGACGACTCGCAAAGTTTCCAGGATGTTAAAATGATTTTTTTTTTAATCTTGCTTCTTAATATCACTTTTCTAACTTTTGCAATTCCTTCATTTAGTTCCAATTCCAACACTGTCTTATTATTATTAAGCGAAATTAAAATGGGGGCTATCGCGTGTGAATTTGCCTGCTTTATATGATTGTACCGCTGCTAGCCACAAGATGGCGTAAGGTGGCGTCGGCATTTGCGACCGACCGCAGCCGAGCGCGGCCGTCATGCATGAGACTAATCGAAATTATTTCCCTTTACTTGCTATTTTTAATTACTAAGTTACTTCCACCAGGTGGTCAAAAATGATTAATTCAGTAATTTTAATTATCAAGTGAAGGCAAAAAAATCACAGATTTCGTGCTTCACACAACTATCGAGCACATTGGGAATGAATGTACGGAATTGAAAAATGTTTTGACTTTTTTTGCAAAAATGTTAGGCTGTAGGGCAAACCTTTAACCCGGTCGTCTTTGTTTTAGGCTCAAATTGTAGCTCACTAAATTGTTCAGATGTGGTTTTTTCAAATTTTTGTTATCATTCTTCGTTTCCTAAATATCGAGCGCCAAAATCAAAAATTTGGAAAAAAAATATGTTTTTTTTACACTGTAGGGGGGCAAACGAGCAGACGAGCTACTTGATGGGAGGTAGTCATCGTCGCCCATGGACAAGTGCAACACCAGAGGAGTTGCCAATGCGTAGCCGACCTTTAAGAGCTCTATTCACTCGCTTCTTGAAGACCTTTTTTCATACTTATTCGGCCATAACTTTGTCGTTTTTGACTTTTTCAAATACTTCTTTTTGCACCTTGCTGCTCTTGTAAATACGCGTCTTTTGAGCCTTTTTTTGAATATCATATCCTCCCAACTGTCCGAGATATAAGGGATCGCACTTTTTCGTGAAATCGGAGCCTATACTGAAGCGAACGAAAGGAAATTTCCAATGTTAAAATATCTATAAGTCTCATGTCACCCGCTCGATCGCAAGGGACGACATAGCACCTTTATTACAAACATGTCACAGATTTTAGTATCGCACCCATAGAGGTCGTAAGTATCTAGAGCGATTAACACCAATACAAAAGCATAATGAATTGACTTATCACTGTCCAAGTATACTTACAACTTCCATGCGTTAATATGATAACAGAAATAATTATATCTAAACGCTAATGATCACAAGATGGCGTTACTAAAAAACGTAGCTAGTAAGAACAAGACATTTTGACAATTTCACTAGACTTTAGTACTGCTATTCCCCACGAGATGGCGCTATTAGTAACATTCTTAACATTGCTTAGCTAGAGGTCTTAACCTTAAAATTAACGCTCTCATCATAGTTAAATGGCCTCCGATCTGTCATTCTATTTTGGAACGTAATTTAGTGAAATGTAAAATTTAAAGAGCACAGCTTAGTCGACGGACGGTTAGAATTGAACCACGCTTTGTACCCCTATTGGTTAAGAGATGGCGCTGCTAACGACAAGCCGTTAAACCACTGACTTCAGTGCCGCTATTCCACACGAGATGGCGTCGCTAGTAACGAGCCCTTTAGCAGATGTCATTTAGTACCACTACTGTCCAAGAGATGGCGTCACGCGTGAGTGGTGCGTCGGTCTCTGTACTAGCTGCTGGCGCCGGGCTCGCGCGGCGGCAGAGACTGCGGCTGCGCGAACTGATTCACCATTTTACTCTGCATCATGTTCAGGAGGATGTCGCTGTACTGTTCTATTAAAGACATGTTGTTGGACTCTGGAAAAAAAAACGAAAAAAATTAGAATACTTTTTTTTCATCTACCAATGGTATAGGTAAACGAGCGCACAGCCCGCCAGATGGTAAGTGGTCACTGCGGCCCATGGACACCGAAATCCTATGATCCCCCATTAAGAAACCATAAGATCTCGAATGCGTTGCCTACCAATGGGTCTAGGAAGCGCTGGTAAATTAATTTCTGTTAAATTCATTTAAAAGTGACGTGTAAAAGTGCCCAGATGTGGCCTATTTGCTGAATAAATAGTTTCATTATCATTTACCCTGACGCCTAAGGTGGAATGCCTCTGTGCCAGAAATTTCACCGGCTGCCTTAACCCCCTACCGGAACACAACAGTGGGAGAACAGCTATTTGGCGGAGGGACCCAGCACCAGGTCATACCACTAACAAAAATATGGCATTAAAGCTCAAACCCTCTCGCGATGAGAGGCTTGGGCCCAGCAGTGGGGCGTAATTAGGCTGCAGGAATATAGACTGACAGTCTCCTTACACTATGCGGGAAAAACTCTGTATGTGTAATGTAACAAGGTAATGGGGGCTATCGCGTGTGAATTTGCCCTAGAGGCGCTAGTGTCGCGTGAGGTCCAATAACATTCACTTTTATTTATTTATTTATTTATTTATTGGAGCTAAAACAGAAATTAACAAAGAATTACTTATAGATAAATATAAATATTGACTAAGTAACAATAGTTGTTGTTATTTCCTTAACATATCTCACTAAGAACATAAATAAAAGAATACATACTTAATTTCGAGCAACATGCGATGACTGACACATTTTGACTTTTCAACTTAACAAATTAAATAAAAAATAAAAACTTTATGTAGAATAAGAAAAAAAAAATAAAAAAAAGGGCAATTTACTTTTCTCAAAAATGGCCGGGAAACTCGTCATTGTCTGCTTTCTATCAGACCGCAAAGTGCGTCATTGACGATCAGTCAAAAATTAAAAAAAAGAAACTCAACTGCATGCCCCGGAAATTTGTATGAATTTACTTCCGCGGCATGTATAAGCGCAGGGAATGTTGTATGAAATTTCATTATCGTACAGGTACTTTTTTTTTAAACTGATATATACGCGAAGGAATTCCCAAACAGCCAAGTCTGCATGTTCTGTATCTGTCAATTGACGCGAAACCAAACGTTTTTATCCGTGTCTGAAACAGCGCAATGTATTTCAGAACGGAATTTAAAAAAAGAACGATCGACGAACATAAAGAGCGGGAGTTCTTGTCTTGTATCAGATTTATTTAGCTAAATTTCATGAAAATAGTTTACTAGTTTGGTTTAAAAATTAATAAAAGGTCTTAATTTTTATAAAAAACGAGAAATCTACATGCGAGTTTTTAACTTGCCGTGTTAGTGTGTCTGTTAAAGTCAAATATCGGTGAATACGAAATAAGACTGGCGTTCCATTGGATTTGTTGTAAGTACTTGACTACCTTTGCGTGCGTGTCAATGCTGTATTATGAATACCTAATATCAAGGTTTTTTTTCATTTTTGAGAAAAGCACTATATAAGCCTCGGCACGTGAAAGGCTTTGCAGGCTTCGTACATATTAAAGGGCCTCGGCGAGTACTCAGCCTGCAAAGACCTACTTTCCCGGCCACGGCAATAATGTACTATTTGACTTTATGACATTACTATATTATTATTATTGTATATAGCAGTAACAGCAGTCTTAAACTGGGCACGGGAGCGAGAAAACATATCGACATCGTTGAGCAGGTTATTGTGGTGGTCACACAGTCTGTCACTGTCACTTTTCACTGGTTTTGGCGGGATTCGTGATATAAATCATAAATTTCTTTAATTTACCTGTTGAAAAGTGATCTCCGTGAAATTATCGCAAATAGGGATTATATGGCGGTGAATGTAAAAATAAAATTTTCCAAACTAAACGGAACTGCACAACATTGCGGCATAGCTACTCGATATGATGATAGTTATTTATTAATGAATACACTTAATGAGATTCAAGATTTAAAACTTTGTTTCGGCGCCGATCTTATAAAGTCGCCTTTGACAGCTATACCTCTGAACCTTAGTCAACAGTGGCGCCAACTGGTTAGCAAAGAAACGATAGTCCCCATTATATAGACTGTCAATCTCCTTACATTAGGGCGTACATTGGAAAAACTCTATAATAGGTAGCAAGCAATATCAAGGGCGCGCTTCAAATTTCCACACATATCCTGAAAGATGATTCGAGGCGCCATCTAGATGTCGCTCGTGGAGTTCAAATTTGTACGCAGGCTACCTAGGCAGCGACATCTATTATCGCATTTAACACTTATTTCGGGCGTACGCTGATTTGTAGCAAGGTCATAGGGCGGACGCGGCCTATAGAAGCACGATTTCGAACACAATTCGAATGAAGTGTCAATGTTTGCGTGCGAAGACGTCTGTACACTTGTAAATGTGTGTGTACCAGTACGCGGGCCAACGATCCACTCTCCATCTCCGGATGGAACAAATGCCAGTAAGGGAGAGTTGGGCGCGAGTCGCGCGCCGGCTAGATTCAGGCGGGTGATTCCGTGGCCATTCTGTATGTAGTACTATTAATTTCTGTGGCAAGGTTCTTCTTCTTCTCTTTAAATAATGGCTTCTGTCTATGTGCAAGATAATTTCGCAAATCTCTAGTAATTGGCCTGCAGGCCTACGGTAATAATGATAAATGTACGGTATCTATATTTAATATTATAAATGCGAAAGTAACTCTGTCTGTCTGTCGGTCTGTCTGTCTGTCTATTACCTCTCCACGCTGCAACCGCTGGACCGATTAGAGATGAAATTTGGCACGGAGATAGTTAGGGTCCTGAAAAAGGACATAGGCTACTATTTATCCCGAAAAAACGCATAGTTCCCGAAACCGAATTCCACGCGGGCGAAGTCGCGGGCAGAAGCTAGTAAAAGATAAATCAAGTAAAAATGGGGAAGCTCAACAAACGTCAACCATCTTGGACGACGGCCGTTGAGCAACCGTGGCAAGGTTGTCATTCTAGGTTCGCCATACATATTTCTCTGTCTGTCTGTCCGTCTATACGCGTTACCTTTGGTGACGAGGTGCTCCAGCTTCTGCCTGGTGCTGTCGTTGAGTTTCCTACTCTCGTCTGAGGACAAGCTCGAAGGCGCGTCGCCATTTTGCGGCACCGCGCCGCGGAGTACCTTCTGCGTTTCCAAGATGGCCGCCTCCAGACCTGAAAGAAATGTTTATAGTAAATAAACAAGTTATTTATAGTAAATGGGTCAATCAACTATTTCTTGTTGTTATTCTGTCCCGTTTTCCAGGGGACAAAATGAGAGGGGTTTCTTAGAAAACCTGTAACAATATAGAATTCTAAGACGCTTAGAAAGTGATTCATTAGGGAAGGGATAGAAAATGGCAAAGAAACCCCACATTTAGTGTATTTAAACCCACAGAATAGCAGTTTTAAAAGTGGCCCAGGGGACAGTAACCATTGACATAAAAAAGTTGATTCACCCAGATATCTATATCTATTATGTAAAATTCTCGTGTCACAGTGTTTGTAACCAAACTCCTCCGAAACGGCTCGACCGATTCTTATGAAATTTGAAGTGTATGTTCAATAGGTCTGACAAAAGGACGTAAGCTATTTTTCATACCCAAAAAAAAATCTGCGGCGGTACGAAGTCCGCGGGGTCAGCTAGTCTAATATATAAAAATCTCGTGTCACAGTGTTTGTAACCAAACTCCTCCGAAACGGTTCGACCGATTCTTATGAAATTTGAAGTGTATGTTCAATAGGTCTGACAAAAGGATGTAAGCTATTTTTCATACCCAAAAAAAATCTAAGGCGGTACGAAGTCAGCGGGGTCAGCTAGTCTAATATATAAAAATGAATTGCCGTGTGTTAGTCTGGTTAAGACTCGAGAACTGCTGGACCGATTAGGGTGATTCTTTTTTTGCTTTATCCCTGTGATTCAGGAAAATTAATTCAGGAAATTAATCCGGAACACCTAAAAAAAGCCCATTCACTTTGGTGATACGAAGTTCACCGGGCCAACAGTTTCATATATTTTATATCACCCTTGGCTGTAAAGTAGGTTTTTCTGCCCGCTACGCGGAGAGAAAATCTCACTTATTGGCCAAGACAAGATGTAAAACTTTTGACAAACCACGGGTGGTAATTCGTAAAGCCCCAGATCGCATAATTATGGCACAGAAACCTGCGATTTGGGACATTTACGAATTCACCACCCTAGGTCTGTAATGTACTATTTTAGATTAAGCGCGTGACTTGGCAAAGCTACTAGTGTGTAGTAGTAAATTGTAACACTTTTACCCATTAATTACGTGATTTTACGTGAGATGTATGACACCCATTCACGCGAGGCTAACTTACTTTTTTTTCGACAAATTAATGAATGAATTTCAATGAAGAATAGATTTAGATATTTATTCCAATAAAGAAGGTCATCGATCGACGCTCATGGTACTTACGCTGTCGTCCGACACCGATATCGTATCGGATAATGTGACACCGCTCTGACACTTCTTATATGAAGAAACCCTAAAAGCAGTGACAGATGGGGTCGACGGCTAGGACGAAGTCTTCAGGATTAGTTGTCAGTGATGCTATCTAGAAGCTAGAAGCCGTGGTGGCCTAGTGGTTCGACCTACCGCCTCTCATGCAGAGGGTCGGGGGTTCGATTCCGGCTCGCACTACGTGCGAGATTCAATTTGAATTTACCACTGATCTTTTCGGTGAAGGAAAACATCGTGAGGAAACCTGCACTCATCTGCGAAGCAATTCAAAGATGAGTGTGAAGTCCCCAATCCGCCACTGGGCCCGCGTGGGGACTATAGCCCAAACCCTCTCGTGATGAGAGGCCTGTGCCCAGCAGTGGGACGCAAATAGGCTGTAGTAGTAGTAGTAGATGCTATCTGCCCAGCAGTGGGCACTCACTGTTAATATCGTCCGCGGCTCCCGGCTCTTGGCGCAGACTGCAATATAGCTGCACCACTTTACTGGCCGTCCTTGTGAGCTGTTCGGTTAGAGAAGCGCAGAGCTGTGACGGTGATTCTGTGGGGAAAAATATATTTATTTATTTTTTAAAACTTTATTGCACATAAAGACGACGAGCTGTCGGTAGGCCTCCGACAAGATGGAGCGACGACCTCGTGAAGGTCGCGGGAAACCGGTGGAAGCAAGTAGCACAGGACCGGTCTGAGTGGCGAGTCTTGGGGGAGGCCTATGTCCAGCAGTGGACGTCTTTCGGCTGAAATGATGATGATGATGATGCACATAAAGAAAACTTAGTGTACAAAAGGCGGACTTAATGCCTTGAGGCATTCTCCACCAGTCAACCTTTAGGAAAAGTGGAAAATGGTTAGGGGCGGTGCCAAAAAAAAACCAACATTACTGAATATACTTAGACACTAGCAAATAACAAATATAGATTTTATTATTTTAGGGTAAATTAAAGATTATAGATTGACATCACGTCTATTTCTTGTCGTTACTCTGTCCCGTTTTTTTATGTCGATGGTATAGGCAAACGAGCGCACAGCCCACCTGATGGTAAGTGGTCACTGCGGCCCATGGACACCGAAATCCTATGATCCCCATTAAGAAACCATAAGATCTCGAATGCGTTGCCCACCCTGAGGCCTAAGATGGAATGCCTCTGTGCCAGATATTTCACCGGCTGCCTTAACCCCCTACCGGAACACAACAGTGCGAGCACTGCTATTCGGCGGCAGGTTAGCGGGGAAAGACGGTGGTACCACCCCGGACGGTCCTAGCACCAGGCTCTACCTCTAGCAGTCCCGTTTGTCAGGGGACTAAATGAGAGGAGTTAAAAAAAAAACTATGACAATACTACCCTCCCCTGAAGGGGCACCTTCAAAGCATCTTTAGTAGTAAAGATGCTTTGAAGGTGCCCCTTCAGGGGAGGGGTAGAAAATGGAAAACAAATCCCACATCTTGTGGATCCAACCCTTAACATCACAGTTTTGAAAGGTGACTCAGAATACCGTAACCATGGAAACTAGGTACAGAAAAAAATTATTCACCCATAATATATATCGAGGAAAGATTTGATTGTTTGTTTGATTAGATTATAATCATTGCAGCCAAATGGCGTCTAATGCTAGACATAGGCCTATGGAGGATTGAAGTAAGGGAGCGCAATCTTTATAGTTCCAAAAGTAGGTTGGGGGCGCTGCGGTCGCCACTCCAGTCAAGCCACCTAGGCGGATAGTCTGCAGTAGCGCCTTCAGATGGCGCTGCTGAGGCGAAAACGCAGCGAAAACGGTTGTGAGGAGAGTGTGTTTTGTTTGCAACAAAACAAAACAAAACAGTGTGTAAGCAACCTACCAATACACACTCTCCTCACAACCGTTTTCGCTTGGCTATCAAATCCGCTGGACACGTTTCCAACCGTTTCGCCATATAAGATTGCGCTCCTTACCAAGACACATTCCACACTCCATAGATATGAATGTAAATAAATGTCTTAATGTGTTAATGTCTGTATGTGTTTGTGTTTTGTTCTTATGCCTTTAGGCATTAAGGCCGATAATTGTATACATTTTGTATGTGCAATGAAGTTTAAATAAATAAATAAATAAACAAATAAAGATATATTATCGGTCCGTCTTACTACGAGCGTCTACCCGCACAGCTAAAAAGTGAACCGTCTGACGCGGTGTTTCGACGTCAACTTAAGAACCTTTTGTTGGAACATCCGTTATATTCTGTTAAAGAATACATGGACTTAGATTTATAAATTTGTAATATATAATTTGACATACCAATTGTACCATATTAATCCTATTATTTGTTAATATTATTTCTTATTTTGGTATAAAAAGACGATCCAAACGGTGAAATATTTTATTCCTGATTTTCATTATATTTTTATTTTGTATTCTTTCTGACGATCTCAATGTGAAATTCTCTTATTTTGACATGTAAAATATGCTGTAATTTGATATTGGGAAATAAATGTGTATGTCTATGTCTATGTCTATGTCTTATATTTAATTTTCACATGTAGTTTCGTATGGACTCACCCTGCGGCTCGTCGCGAGGTCTAGACCGGCCGGCGGTGAGACGAGCTGTCACCTCTCTCGCCTTCGCGGATAGATCCCGCTCGGACCCACTGCGCCCTGGAAACAAACATACAATAATGGGGACTATACTTTCTTTGCTCACCAGTTGGCGCCACTGTTGACTAAGGTCCAGAGGTATAGCTGTCAAAGGCGACTTTATAAGATCGGCGCCGAAACAAAGTTTTAAATCTTGAATCTCATTAAGTTTATTAATTATAAATAACTATCATCATATCGAGTAGCTATGCCGCAATGTTGTGCAGTTACGTTTTGTTCGGATTTTTTTGTTTTTGTTTTAAAGCGTTCACATTCATCGCCAAATAATCTATATATGCGATCATTTCACGAAGGAGATCACTTTTCAACAGGTAAATTAAAGAAACTATAATTTATATCACGAAGCCAGCCAAAACCAGTGAAAAGTGAATGTTATGGGACCTCACGCGACACTAGCGCCTCTAGTGGCAAATTCACACGCGATAGCCCCCATTAAGAGGGTTTACTCTGAAAGTTGGCAACGTCGCAAATAGCTATCAAATACATTGCTGTTTTCATTAAATTCTGAATATTACCGGATGAAAACATGAATTATCGCTCTATGGTTGAATAAAACATAAAGTATGGATTGCAACCATTGACCTATAATAAGTAATAACATATGGACGAGCAGTGCCTAACAGAATATGTCAAAATATATGGAGCAAACTGACATTAGAAAATACGTTCCAATATGCTCATAACGCCTACGAAGGCCAAACGGGTGCCCGAGCTGTTCGGGCACCCGTTTTGACAGGGCCATTTTTCTCCGGCTGATTGTGAATCCTTACTTATAATAGATTGGTTGCAACAGTTATCATAAGAACACGAAGTTTTTAGTACTATGGAAGTAATATCTTTTGAAAACTTTCCACCGCATTTTCCATGCATTTTAATGTGATCTTATCATTTGAATGCCCAACAACAAATATAAAACGAGACGCGTCATTCAACCATAGAATGACATCTTCCTTTTTAATTCAGCAATATTTAGAAATTAATAAAAACAGTGAAACATTTTTTGACAGCTATATGCGACGTTGCCAACTTTCGGGATACACCCTCTCTGGAAACAAACACACAATCAATTCATTACATCAGAAACAAGGAAATACTAAGTGTCGGTTGATTCAAACCGTTCGTTTAAGTTTACTACTACTACTACAGCCTATTTGCGTCCCACTGCTGGGCACAGGCCTCCTCTCACCACGAGAGAGTTCGGGCTATAGTCTCCACGCGGGCCCCGTGCGGATTGGGGGCTTCACACACATCTTTGAATTACTTCGCAGATGCGTGCAGGTTTCCTCACGATGTTTTCCTTCACCATGGTAAATTCAAATTGATTTTCGCACGTAAGTAAACTTAGAGGTGCGAGCCGGAATCGAACCCCCGACCCTCGGCATGAGAGGCGGCAGGTCGAACGACTAGGCGGCTTTTTTAAAGTTAACGTTGACGTCAAATATTTTACGTCACACCAGGCCGAAAAGCGAGATTTACCGCCCTTGGGCGCTACGAAAAATCCCTCTTCACGGCCAGGTGATGATGTAAAATCGTATACTAACCACGGGCGGTTGTTAAGAAATCCTCAGACCGCTAGATTATAGCCCTCGCCTCCGGCTCGGGCCTCAATTACCCGTGATCTGAGACTTTCTTTACTTGACCGCCCTAGGTGTGTAATGTACTATTACTACTAGCTCCTGCCCGCGACTTCGCCCGCGTGGAATTCGGTTATCGCGCTCCTGCGGGAACTATGCGTTTTTCCGGGATAAAAAGTAGCCTATGTCCTTTCCCGGGACCCCAACTATCTCCATGCCAAATTTCATCTCAATCGGTCCAGCGGTTGAAGCTGCTCTTTTATTATAGTATAGATAGATAGAAAGCCGTGGTGGCCTAGTGGTTTGACCTACCGCCTCTCATGCAGAGGGTCGCGGGTTCAAATCCGGCTCGCACCTCTGAAATTATTTATGTGCGAAATTCAATTTGAATTCACCACTGAGCTTTTCGGTGAAGGAAAACATCGTGAGGAAACCTGCACGCATCTGCGAAATAATCAAGGATTTGTGTGAAGTCCCCAATCCGCACTGGGCCCGCGTGGGGACTATAGCCCAACCCTCTCGTGATGAGAGGAGGCCTGTGCCCAGCAGTGGGCCGTAAATAGGCTGTTGTAGTAGATAGATAGATAATGGTACGGAACCCTTCGCGCGCGAGTCCGACTCGCACTCGACCGAGATTTCTATGCCCTTACCGATTCTTCTAGAAGCGTCGACGCTGCCGGCGCGCGGTCTGGTCGGTTTGTCTTCTGCTTCTGAGCTGGACTCCTCCTGGCCGCCCGGCGCCAGACTCACTGTTAGTACGTCAGTGAAGTGAGTTAGTCTACTGGCGTGGGGTTATTTAGCTTTGAACTGATCACTACTATAAAAATTATAGCGAACTGGGTATTCGACAAGGTGAATAAAGAACAGTTTACCTTAAATAGAGACACGTTTAATACAAAATAGTATATTTTGATGCAAGTGCGAAAAGTTTGCCATTTTATCACGAGTCCCTAGTTATGTTGGCGCGAGTGATAGCGAGCGTTAACACTAGGGACGAGTGAAAATGTAAATTTTGCACGTGTATCAAACGACATTTTTTAATACACTTATGAAAAAAAGAATAACTCTGTAGCCGAGCCGTCAGGAAACAAAAAAACGCTCGTTCGGAAATGATAAACTTTTGGCACGTTAAACAGGTATCGAAATGTTTACTTTTTGAGCGCATGTATTAAAGAAATATAGAATTCAGTTCACATATGCTATTTAGTACTGCTACTACTACAGTCTATTTGCGGTCTAAGGCATCAGGAGAGGGTTTTTTAAAATGAGAAGAAGTCCCCCAATCCACTGGGCCCGCGTGGGGACTATAGCCCAAACCCTCTCGTGATGAGAGGAGGCCTGTGCGCAGCAGTGGGACGCAAATAGCCTGTTTTAGTAGTAGTAGTAGTAGTAAAAAGAATATTCCGACGAATCGAGAATCTCATTTATAGGTAAATTTTTTTTTTCTTTGTCAAGCACCCAATTGTCAAAGAAAATGACTTACTAAATATGGCTAGTCTAGTAACTAAAAGCTATGCCTATGCGGAAAATGTATCAGAACAAAGAATTTCTTTTTTAATACAATTTTCTAATGTCTTGAAGTTAGTATCAATAATATTTACGTCATCCTTGGCCGTAAAGTAGTTTCTCATTTCCTGGCCTGGCCAATGCAAGCAGGGCTTGTAACCGGTTTTTGCCCCCATACAAATATCCCGGTTTTTTTAACGTTCTTTCGTTTACTATTTCATATTTAATAAGGCGATAAAATAATACGAAGTAATAACTTAAATACACTATGAAGTTCCACATAAAGAGTATAAAATAATTCGAAATATTTGGCTATTTCGGGGTTTTTTTAATTAACCGGTTACAAGCCCTGAATGCAAGACGTAAAATTATAGAAAAACCACGGGCGGTAATTCGTAAAGCCCCAGATTGCATATTTATGGCCCTCATCTTCGGTTCGGGCGACAAACACCTGCGAACTGGGACGAATTCACCGCCATAAGTCTGTAATGTACTATTACATCACCCTTGGCCGTAAAGTGGGATTTTCTGCCCGCTACGCGGAGAGAAAATCTCACTTCTTGGCCAAGGCAAGATGTAAAACTTTTGACAAACCACGGGCGGTAATTCGTTAAGCCCCAGATCGCATACAGAAACCTGCGATCTGGGACATTTACGAATTCACCACCCTAGGTCTGTAATGTACTATTTTAGATTAAGCGCGTGACTTGGCAAAGCTACTAGTGTGTAGTAGTAAAATTTAACACTTTTACCCATTAATTACGTGATTTTACGTTGAGATGTATGACACCCATTCACGCGAGGCTAACTTACTTTTTTTTCGACAAATTAATGAATGAATTCCAATAAAGAATAGATTTAGATATTTATTCCAATAAAGAAGGTCATCGATCGACACTCACGGTATTTACGCTGTGGGGCATGAACGCTGTCAATGCAAAAGTCAAAGTGACATTTGACTATACATTTGACACATGATTCCCTAATTTAAAAAAAGTTTCACAGTTACTAGAGTTGGCGCCGTGAGCGTGCTTATGATCGTTCCGAATCAAAAACACGCTCACGCTGTCGTGAGCGTGACAATCGATTCGGGACACCCTCTTGCCTCTTGTGAGCGATGTGAACGCTGTGAGCGTGATGGCGAGTGGGGGTGCGTTCCGTACCCCCACTATTGGATACAGTTACAAATGTAATACTCGTGCCGCCTTATGTATGAGGCATCGTACCTGCGCTGGAGGCGGAGGCGAGCGGGCGGCGGCGGCCGGACGCCTGCTTGTTGAGCGAGCTGATCGTCGGCCGCATCAGGCCGATCGCGCGACGCGTCGGCGCCGCGTCCGACTCAGAGTCGCTCTGGAAACAACAATAATTATAACTACACGAGCTTGAGCTCGAACGGCGACCTCGTGAAGGTCGCGGGAAACCGGTGAAAGCGAGTAGCACAGGACCTGTCTGAGTCGCGGACGGACAGGGAGGGCCTCTGTGGACGTCTTTCAGATGAAATGATGATGATGACGATGAGCTTGTACCCGCGCCTTCGTCAGCAAGGGATTTCATACTAAACCTCCCTCTCCCTCTAAAGGAATGATTTCCGGGATAAAAATAATCCTATGTTTTAAACCAGATTGTAAATACTGTATGCGTGATTGAGTAACAAAGATCCAAAATATTGTTTCCCAGCCCAGTAGATGACGCTAGTGGTAAAGTTAACGCTAACAAAAGTTCCTTCCAAGATTCATTTGTAGTTAGTTTCAAGGTTTTTCAGCCGGATTAGAACCCCCGAACCTCTGCATGAAAGGAGGTAGGTCGAACCACTAGGCTGCCACGGCGTACCTACCTATACCTACTTGAAAAGCCACACGGAGAGGTAATTTAAAAAATAAACAAAAAGTTTTTCTTTCACTATACATTAAGGAGCCTATAATATTTCTCGCGTCCGTCTCGCTCGCTCCAGCGCCTACTGCATATAAGCAAAAGAGATAGCGATATAATCAACACTGAAAAGTGATGAAATATATGATAGTTCCTTTCGCATAAGAAAATGTGTAACTTTACAAATGTGGAAAAAATACGTCAGCCTAAGCAAATGACGGAGATTCTTGGTGTATGAAAATAAAGTTCAACGGAACTTCAGAAAAAATCTCACTTATTTATAAGGGTTTTTGACAAAAATAAATATAAAAAAACTTTATTAAGCATCTGTTACTCATTGGAATCTAAAGATTGCTTACAAAAGAAGGATAGATCTTACGTCTACGCATTAATTTTGTGAACTGGCCCTTAAACAATTTAAAATATCAAGATGAAGTCAAATAAATGATATACCTGATTCAGCACCCCGACGCTGCTACTCCTCGTCATGTTGGTCTTGTTGTGGCGGGGCGCCGGGCGCGCGAACCCGCTCGGGCTCTTCCCAGCGCTGGGCACAGTGGGCTTGGGCGCCGCTGCACAGAGACCCAAGTCAGGCACCACCCATATGCTTTGAACAAGCTAGCTGTCTATATTTATTTAGTTTCACCACCACCATAACAGCCTCATCTCATCACGAGAGGGTTTGCGCCACTGACGGCCGGATTGGTCCAGTTGGTAGTGACCCTGCCTTCTGTTCCGATGGTCGCGGGTTCGAATCTCGCTCGGGGCAAACTTTGTGTGATGGACACGACGAATGTTTGTTCTCGAGTCATGGATGTTTAGTATTTATATCGTTGTCTAGCACCCATAATACAAGCATTGCTTAGTTTGGGGCTAGGTCAATATGTGTGAAATGTCCCATTTATAGTCACCACCCAGTAGTATAATTTATTTATTTACATATTACAAAAATGTTGTAAATAAGAAATAATACATCGAATACGAAGAACAAAGCAGCCAAGAGAGAATGTCATTACCATCTCGTACAAAGAAAGAAAGAAAAAAGAAAGAAAGAAAAACATTGTTAATTTCCCTCTTGTGTTAAATAAGGGTAGCCAAGTACTTGCTCTTACGATTTGGATGAAATTCACTAGGGGTTTACGGAAGCGACAAATCGACCCCGCTAGATTACATTTTTTGTGGGATAACTCAGTTTTTAAGTGGGAAAAAATCTGATTTTTAAAACTTGAAAATAGACTGATTGTTTTGACGATCTACGTTATATTTTCACTTGTTTTAAAAATCAATATGATGTACTATCGTTTTTTTTTAATAACATATTATAGAGTGATAAACATTAATATAAATAGTGAACTTCCATAACTAGAATATACATAGGCGGAATTCGAACCCACGACAATAGGCTGTATTTTTTCTATTTCTATTTTTTTCTCAACCTTAAATCACCATTTCAACTTACGACAGATCGGAGATTTCTAACGCCACCTTTGGATACTTTTTGTACTAAAATTAACTACATAGATCTACTTAAAATAACTACTACTACAGCCTATTTGCGTCCTAGGCACAGGCCTCCTATCATTACGAGAGGGTTTGGGCTATAGTCCCCACGCGGGCCCAGTGCGGATTGGGGACTTCACACACATCTTTGAATAACTTCGCAGATTTCCTCACGATGTTTTCCTTCACCGAAAAGCTCAGTGGTTAATTCAAATTGAATTTCGCACATAAGTAAACTTAGAGGTGCGAGCCGGAATCGAAACCC
The DNA here is from genome assembly GCA_963971205.1 of Aethes cnicana. NCBI lineage: Eukaryota > Metazoa > Arthropoda > Insecta > Lepidoptera > Tortricidae > Aethes > Aethes cnicana. The sequence goes on along the minus strand of OZ020301.1, from coordinate 775,268 downwards.
CGACCCTCTGCATGAGAGGAGGTAGGTCGAACCACTAGGCCACCACGGCTTCCATATCTACATCAAAATAACTTTGAAATATAGTTTACATTCAACATTAAAAAAGACTAATTAAAAACATCCGTTTTATAATAAACAAAAACTAATAAAAAGCCATATAATAGTGCAAAAAGTTTAAAATTAGCAGCGTGGTAGCATGAAAAGCAATGATACAGGCCACAAATCTAGAACTGTTAAAACATGCAAGCTCAAGCCATAACAAAAGGACTTTAAGGTAATGAATAGATATTTTAATTCCATATTTTACTAAGAAAATATATCCTACTTGAGCCCTGTTTTTACGAAACCATAGCAGAAACAAAGTAATTAGTTAGACTGACAATCTCCTTACATGCGGCGTAGATCTGAAAAGCTCTTCTTGCGAGCAATATCCTATGGGCGGTTAAAATGTTCATACAGGTTAAGAAGGCAGCGACATCTATTATCGCATTTAACACTTACTTCGGACGTACATACGCTGATTTGTATGAAGATTGACATTCTAGGTTTACCCATAGAGAAACGATACAAGAAGAGTGGCAGAGTCTATACTGTAGTGCGTGCTCCGAAACCCGGGTTAACACTAGATCGACATCTAGCGTCCAGTGGCTGAACCCCGATTACGGGACCGTTTAGCAGTTGCTACCGCTACTTGAAGCTAGATGGCGAGCCGAACGCAAAACATATTTTATTGCTTAATAGTTTACAACTTATAACCCGAAGTCTCGTAATCGAAGTGTAATAAGAGGATTTCAAAAAAGAGTTCTAGTTATAATATTAGTTTTAAATTGTTTAGAAATACACTTTACATTCGGCTCGCCATCTAGCTTCAAGTAGCGGTAGCAACTGCTAAACGGTCGGGCAATCGGGGTTCAGCAACTGGACGCTAGATGTCGATCTAGTGCTAACCCGAGTTTCGGAGCACGCACTACAGTATGGGCTCTGCCACTCTTTTTGTATCATTTCTCTATGGTTTACCTTACTTTTTCCATGACCATAGGTAGGTTTTACATCTTTTACAACCACAAGCCGTAGGTAAATTACATTAAGAACTAGAGATAATCTACTATAGGGAGTCCCGCGCCTTCACTATTCAAAACGTTTCAAAGTATGTTAAAAGCACCACCAACACTCTCAAGGCATGTGTGCGTGCTGAGACAGTCAACTATGCGTTGAGAGTGTTGGTGGTGCATTTTAAATAATCCATACCCATGTTAATGCGAAAGCAACTCTGTCTGTCTGTCTGTTAGCTCTTTACGCTTTAAACGCTGGACCGATTTGGATGAAATTTGGTATGGAGATAGTAGGAGTCCCGGAAAAGGACATAGGCTACTTTTTATCCCGGAAAAACGTATGGTTCCCGGGTCGCGGTCGCTCGAAGCGGTCGCGGTCGAAGTCGCGGGCAGAAGCTAGTAATAAATAAACTGAAGCGTTTTGAAATGTGGAGGCGCGGGCTTCCTATAGTAGATTATCTATACCAGAACCAAGTTAGCTTAGTGTGACCACCACCATTAAAATGTGCTTTTGATAAAACCACTAAAATCTTAAAGTCCACGAGACGAATAAAATTATAATAATTTAGTGTACCCATGAAAAAGAGATGAACAAATGAATATTTGGAAATTTGAAATCAACAATCGGCCATTCTCAGAAGACTAAAACTTTGTCCTTTAATTACCAAATGAGGTTAGAACTATTATCAAAATTAATATTTTTTGACCCAATTCTTTTTCATAATAATGTTGTGTTATAGGTTTCTTAAGGTGTTTATTAAGGCCGGCCTAAGTGCCCCATCGTCTCGTGGACTCCCCCCCGCCCCTTAAACCCCCCACCACCAGTCACACCTTGCCGCGGCGCAGGCATTGGCTTGGCCAGATCCGAGAGAGAGATGGCACGTCGCATGCCGCCCTCTTCCTCCGTGGAGTAAGGCGACAGGTGATTTCGGTTCGCTATAATATTAGGAAACATATCTTACCTTTTGTTATGCAACATTAGAATACCTACCTAGAAGACGCCCTATATCGTTTGATAATTAAAATTTCCCGCCTATTCCACACCACACAAGCCTATTTGAGTCCCACTGCTGGGCACAGGCGTTCTCTCATGACGAGAGGCGTTAGGTTGGACCCCAAACTTGCCCAGTGCCGATAATAAGGGACTCTACAGACATCCTTGAAATATCTTGACCTATAATAAGTAATAACATATGGACGAACAGTGCCTAACAGAATATGTCAAAATATATGGAGCAAACTGAAATTAGAAAATACGTTCAAATATGCTCATAACGCCTCTTTCTAACGAAGGCCAAACGGGTGCCCCAGCTGTTCGTGCTCATAACGCCTCTTTCTAACGAAGGCCAAACGGGTGTTTTGACGGGGCCATTTTCCTCCGGCTGATTGTGAATCCTTACTTATAATAGATCAATGGCTACAACCAAACAAATGACATTAACTATCACTAAAAGTAAAAAAATAAGCATATTTATGTAATTGTTCGAGGGAGCTACTAAAAAATATTATTATGTCTAACCTAAATTGTGTCTAATTATTGTACTTTATCATCCAAATCAAATTTGCTTGTTACTATTTATAAAGCTAGAAAAGCAAAAAAAACACAGAGACGCGTCTATACCAACCGCACCGAAACAAGTTTATACTTATATATACTTGTTTCGGTGCGGTTGGTATACACGCGAATTTCATGACAACACACGCACAATCGTGTCATGCAAAAAAATATGCACATTAACACTGGAAGGATAAGTTGAAAGTTTTATACTCTAGGGAAAAAATAAATGTCCCATTTTTAAACTGATAAAAATGTAGTTATTATTTATGAAATGGAAAAGTCGTCATTTTAAGTTGCTCTAAACTTGATTCTTTAAAAATGTATGTCTCCGAAAACATATTTTAATGAATACTTTTATAAAGGAACTAGCTTCTGCCCGCGACTTCGTCCGCGTGGAATTCGGTTATAGCGTTCTCGCGGGAATTGAGCGTTACACTATAACAAATTATATACTAAAACCTTCCTCTTGAATAACTCTATCTATAAAAAAAACCGTTGCGGAGTTTTAAAGATCTAAGCATACATAGGGACAGACAGACAGCGAAACGACTTTGTTTATACTATGTAGTGATGATACTCTTACATCAGCTACGTGAAATTTTAGTAAAATAAGAAAATACGAAATATCCATTGATAAAATAAGTCAATCAAATGCTACATATAATCAAGTAGATACACAAGAAAAAATGCTAACTTCTCGAAAACAAATCACTAGGAAACATCTCAAACGTATCTAAAACTTCCAAAATTCCTTCCAGCGTGATAAAATCACGAAAAACGAAACTATCAACCATGCCTTTGAAATTTTCAAAATCATGCTTTCCGCACCTTGGGGCACAAAATGTGAGGGTAGGATAGGAGAATGGATAGGCACTCTTTTCGCTAAAGCTGATAATCTGACAGTCGAAGTATTCAATAATGGTCTGAACCTATTTGAAAAAGGTGGTACTCTGTTCTCCATACAAAGCCTTGGAGTAGGCACTCGTATCATTTTTCTAAATGGTTTAGGTCTGTTGAAGAAGAGCCTTTTTGGAGAGTTTGTACAACTTGAGCTTGTTGTTGACGATTCATAGTTTTCACTGTCTAAATGGACATCGGTTTTAGGTATTATCATCTCGTTGTACACTCTCTGTTTTAAAGTTTTAGGCGCTGCTTCAGTTTCTATCGTATTGTTCAGTTTCGTATTAGCTATTTCATTACCAGCTTCACAGTTAACATCTATAGGTTCAGTAACTAGACCACCTATCTGATCCGAATCTAGAATGTCAGGCAAGCTCAAGTTACGTTTGATTTCTTTGCCATCTGAATTGTTCTCCGTATCGGTGTCAGCTTCTTCTAAAGTAAGCGATGCGAAGTTAGGCACAGTCTGTTTAGTGGCTAGCTTCTCGAATTTTCTAGAGAGCACTTTTACAACCCCCTTGCCGTCGTTTATGTTCGCCTTTAACGGTTTCATACGATACTCTTTTAGTATTTTCTCTTGTAGGATTTTTCTTTCTTCCATTTCAACTAGCTTGTTTATAATCTCGATTTTCCTCTCGATGTATTTGTATTTCTTTATCTCGTCCGGATCTATGTTTTCTTTGGTGTCTTTATTTTTATTTGAAACTGTAGCGGCGTTTTTTGATGTCATTTGGTTCTGTTGGTCTTTGATGAACTTTCCGTACGCCAATTTGTTGTTTTGCTCAGCGTAATAATCTAAGGAATCCTTAGCAAAATCATGATTATCCTCTATGACATCGAGAGAATCCATGCTAACTTCTTTCATTCTTTCCATTCTCTGCATTGCGTAAACTTCAAGACTGTCCATTTGTATTTCCGATTTGTTCTCATTAACGTCTTTTTCTTTTACGTAAATATCGAATGTTTTCTCACTAGAGTCACCTGGATCTATTTCGTTGGAGTTATTGTCTTCTAAAGGTTTCTTGTTAGTTATGAAATTTTTATTCTGCAGCCCGTCTAGTTTGGCTTTATATTGCGAGGAGATAGATGAGCTTTGGCCAGATTTTTCGAGACCTGCTTTAAGTCTGTTGTTAAGTTTGACTGAGGAAGTTCTTTTGATTGGTTTCGGAGGTTTATGCGGAACAAACTCCATGATTTTAACGTTATTATTCTTCTGTCCGGAACCTCTCTCTAGACTCTTGGTAACGTTATTAAACTTGGCTCCGTTAGCTTTTTCCTTATTAATCTGATTTTTACTCATCTTAGTTTGACTATTCTTTCTAATCTGCTCTTCGAATTTCTCCAGATTCTTCTGCACATGTGAATTTCTTTTCTCCATTAAATTCTTCAAAGGGTTCGGTTTTGATGCTGGCTCTAGAACTACTTCGAAACTGCAGCTCTTAGACTTAACCATAGCTTTAGTTTCACACCCTTCCATTTCACTTTTATACTTCTGATTTTCAGCAAATTTAGGTTGTAGAGACTTACTAGTGCTAGCCATGTAATCTTGCTTATTCAACCTTGGTATCTCATCGGTCGGTTTATTATCTTTAGTATACTGCTGAACACTATTTCCGTCGAAATAGTACGCAATATTCTTCGCTGGTGGAGGAGCGGCGTTTTTAGAAGTCGAATCGTAAAGACTTTTTGATCTAGTCACGGTTTTATGCCCAGAAAACTCCGAGACAGGAATTTCGAACCCGTACACTTTGTTTTCCGGCGGTTTGGGTGGTAGTTTTGCTTGGAGCTCTGATTTCGGACTGGCTTCTCCCAAATAGTTATTGTACATGTAACCAGCGAAATATGGTACGTTGTTTGGACTGGATCCGTAGCTTTTTGACGTGTTGTCAAATTCGTAGCAGCTGTTGCTATTTCTAGGTATGCCTACAGCTTGGTTGTGTCGTTTAAGCTTCGTGCCTTCGAATAGCATTTCTAGTGGAGCACTTTTGGTACATTCAGAGTCATCGGACAGTACGCTCTCTAATGAGTTGCAATTCGTACGAGACAGTTGATTATCATTGTCCAAATACTCGTCAGATAGCACAGATTCTTGGCTGAAACTCGTTTTCATGTATTTCTTTTGGTTTAAAAAGAAACTCGCGCTGCTGTGGCGATGCTTATCCAAATACTGGCCATCGGGTTCGTTGACGTTTTCAAACGAACAGTTCTGCGAATCCAGATTATATCTGGAGTCGGTCCTTTTCGCTTGGAAAGCCACTTCATTGCCGTATTTTAGGAATATTTCGTTAGAGACACTTGAACCGTTCGAGGTATCACTGAGTACAGATTCGTTAGATCTTGTAACGCATCTTTTAGTCAATACGCTTTGGCATCTATAAAAGTTCACATTAGTATTAAGCGCTTCTTCGTCCATAATATCATCTAGATTTGACGGCATATTCCTAGGTAACGTAGAACTCTTTTGACCACTTATGTAAGCAGGTTTTGCAGGGACTGTTGGTTTATCATTAGAACCGTAAATCTCGTAGTTTGATATCGCACGCCGAGGCATTCTGGCCTTATTGTGTTTCTTACAAACTTTCTTGGAATACAGTTTATTCTTGCAGCTTGCATCTTGGCTTAGACTGCAATCTTCTAGAGAATCTGATGAGAAATTTCCATCATCTTTTTCCTCTTTAGTGGGTTGTAAATCCAAGTCGTCATTAGGTTCATATTCATCTAAATCTCCGTATTTTTTGGTTATTTCTGCTATCATTTTTTCTGTATCACTTTTAATCGTGTCTACGATACTTTTACTATTCGTTCTCTTGTCGAAACCAACGAAGAAACCCAAAGAGTTCCTCTTTTTGGGGTCTAGAGAGTTAGAATTTGCATTCTGATCTTGTTGGACCACTTTATCGGCCCATTTGCACTCCTCCGAAACCGGTGAAACTGGACAAGACTTGTAATTCTTGAAAATGCTTCTCGCATTAGGTTTTAGCTTCTTATCGTCCTTGAGCGGCAAATTGAAATTCCTTGGGGGTATTTTTGGCGGTTCTTTATCCGCTGTAGGAAATAGTCTTGTGAATACTTTTGAACTTTTCACATCCGTCGTAAACGTAGGTTTCTGTTCAGTGAAGACAATAGGTCTTGTCGAATATTTTAAATTGATACTGCGTCTGTCATTTTGGAAGGTTTCTAGGTTGGAATGAGGGGGTACGTAAGGGGGTAAATTGGACATGTCCGGGATATATTTGTTGACGTTTGCTGGTATGGCGTAAGGGTTTTTTTGGCGGTAGTCTAGAGGATAGGGGTTCGGGTTTAGGCTGTCATATAGGGACAGACTGTCGAGTTCCTCTGGATATACTGGGTTTCCTGGCAGCGTGTGGGTAGATGACATGTTAGTGATGCTAGCTTCGAGCGACGAGTAATAAGTAATTTTTCTTATGGAATTTATTCAAAATCGATCTCGCGTCAATTAACAGAAACTGACTTTCATTTGCGATATATTTGATCAACCATGAAATTGAATTCTGCAACGTAACAAATAATGTTTGGATTTTAAAAGTTGAACATTCCAATTAAATAAAATAAAATTTGTTACTTTCATTGAATTTAATTACTTAGTACTCTATTATAGTGTAGCCGTCACACATTAAAAAATGTATTTAACTTTTTATAAATATCTGTGATCTTTTTCTCTAAAATTCAAAGGTCAAAACATCGAAACAATTTTTATTGCATTTTTTGCATGTACAATAATCTGACAAGAAAAATCACAGATACGTTTTCCCAGTTCAAACAAAAAACCTTTGCTGGTTGATCGAACTGTCACAATGTTAGTTCTTCTTTATAAGAAAACAATTTAGTATACCGGGCGTCCTAATATTTACGTCAAGGCGAAAACCGATGATAGAATAATAATTAAAAATTACAATACTTCTCCAAAATGTTTAACACCCATTCATTGATTGAATTACCATGAATTTTCAATTATTTTCAACATCATCATCATCATTTCAGCCGAAAGACGTCCACTGCTGGACATAGGCCTCCCCTAAGGCGCGCCACTCAGACCGCTCCAAACCAATTATTTTAGTTTTAAAATAATTGTCACCTAATCTAAACAATGTTGGACCTGCTTCTTTAAAAACAGTTAGAACATTAATATGTTTACACTTTTGGACCTCATTACAATGGAGTAAGTTGCAAAAGTGTATACATGGTGGGTCAGAAAATATGGCAAATAATTAACCCACAGTATCGGCTATCGATTCTAAGTATATTGTATAGGTCTTTAATTTTTTTTGAGTTGGTAAAAAAAAATATTTTGTATAGGATTCAGGCGTCGCTCACACAACCAATCCCAAATATAATATTGTATATGGGATTGGTTGTGTGAGCGACGCCTGAATCCTATACAAAATATTTTTTTTTGTATAGGGTTAATTACTTGCCATATTTTTTGACCCACCGTGTATATATATATTGACGATCTCGACTGTACAAAAAGATGGTTATCTAATAAAGTCGGTTTTCGGACGATAATTTTACATGATAACGTCACGATTAGGCCAATCGTGCATATCTATCACTTGTTCCGCGCTCTCGTTGGCACCGTAACGCTACTATTACGTCATCTTTTTTCGTGCGAGCAGCCGGCGTTCATCGATTTCTAAGACGTTATCACGTCAAAGATACATCACTTTTATTTTAAAAATGCAAGAGCCCAAAATTGAGATTGAGATTTTTTCTGGTTTTTTTTACGATTTGAGCTATCACCCGTTTTCGGCTTCACGTTTCTCATAGAATACCCGCTATACGTCATCTAGCCTAGCATGATCGTTAATAGTACATTACAGACCTAGGGTGGTGAATTCGTAAATGTCCCAGATCGCAGGTTTATAAATATGCGATCTGGGGCTTTACGAATTACCGCCCGTGGTTTGTCAAAAGTTTTACGTCTTGCCTTGGCCAAGAAGTGAGATTTTCTCTCCGCGTAGCGGGCAGAAATCCCACTTTACGGCCAAGGGTGATGTAAATGATCATTGTTCTACTTGGGTCATACACATTTTTAGTATGAGTAAAGGTTAAAAAACCTTTCCTGTGGACATTCCAAAGTTAAGGGATTTTATTTAAGAGGGTATTTACTCCGAAAGTTGGCAACGACGCAAATAGCTGTCAAATATTTCGATGTTTTCGCTAATTTCTGAATATTACTGAATGAAAACATAAATTATCGCTCTATGGTTGAATAAAACATCAAGTATGGATTGCAACCTAGTATGTATCTGTGTGTGTGCGCGCGCTGCGTCGCGCCTGCTACCCGATTCTATATCATTAAAGCAGTGTGCAATTAACTTCGGTGCGTTTCACTTGTGTCCTCTGACCTACTAATTGACGGCGATGGCTGGGACTTTCGGTTTAATTTCGGGATTCAATCACGAAGTGCAAGATTGGAACACCTATAAAAATCGTTTAACTCAGTGTTTATAGCCAATGATATAACCGATGAAAAGGATAAGGCTGAAGTGAAACGCCGGGCCATTTTGCTAAGCGCACTCGCCGAGTCAACCTACCGGCTAGCAAGCAACTTGGCATTACCGTCCAAGTTAGAAGAAAAGAGTTTCTCTCAAGTTGTGGAGATTTTGGATGACCACTTTACACCTAAACGTTGCGGCTACGTGGAGCGGTTCCATTTTTATGCGGCCACTCAACAGCTCGGCGAAGGTCACGCGCAGTGGGCTGCGCGATTGAAGGGCCTCGCTGCGCATTGTCAGTTTAAAAATATGGACGACACTATTCTGGATAGATTTTTGATGGGTATGCTCCCTGGTCCGGAGCGCGAAAAG